>JAHXMQ010012341.1:18980471-18994141 GCA_020466415.1 Ammodramus savannarum pratensis | reverse complement strand
TACCTGACTGGCAAAGAAATGCCCAATGATTTTGACGACGACCTCCTCGTTCTCATCCGGGGTTTGGTCTCGCGGCACGATGACTTCTGCGCTCGTTAAGTTCTGCAGTTCATTCACCTGAGCAAACAACAGAGATCCAGGTTTTGACTGGGAAAGAGCCAAAATCCTCCACTGCTGGTGCCACCCCAGCTCTGAGCCAGGACATGGCACCAGGCTGCTCACACTCTGTCCCCTTGGAATGGCCATCCAAGAGCCACCGCCAGGACAAAGGGACTGAGACATCACTGATAGCACAGAGCACCCGGCCAGAGCTGATGGGATGGACAGGGGATGGATATGGGATGGATAGGGGATGTCCAGCCCTCTATTCCCAGGCCAGGTGGGACCCCACATCCCCACCTACCGTCTTGCCACCTTTGCCGATGACGCGGCCGGCGGCGAAGGAAGGCACCTTGATGTGTGCTTCGAGCTTCACTTCTTCTTTCGGGTTAAAGAAGTTCTCCTCTTTCAGCTTCCCAAATATTCGCCCCTGGGCCTGGAGAGGGCACAAAAGGGACATGGATGTGGTGGGCAGCAGCCTGGAGGCAGCCTGCTGTGCCCTTCATTCCCACAGGCAATGATGTGGTCCCAAAACTGTGGTCCCAAGCTGAGAAGCTCCCCTGACACAGTGGGGACCAAAGGGATGCTCTCCCCTTGCCCCTAGCCATTGTCCCCAAGCCAGACCCACCCTGTAGCCATCATACCTTGAACTGAGCCTCAGGTGGCCCTGTGATGATCACCATGCGCTCGCTGGCATCTGGCCCTTCTGCTGGGGCAATCTGCAGAGGGATGGGAAGGGAAGGAGTGTGAGTGTGACCCTCCTCAGGCAAAGCCTCCCCTCTATGGGACACCCCCCATGCAGGGACACCCCCCTATCTGAGCAATGGTGACAATCAGGATACTGCAGGACTGGGTTTCCACTCATCTGGGTAGCAAAACCATTCACCAAGGCCTCCCTGCTATACCTTCAGCAGTGGGAAGGGGAAACTGAGGCACAAAGCCCTGACCCAGCCCCTCATTCCTGCTCACCTTGATGGAGGCACCAGCAAACCGTGCCAGCTGCTTGATGTGCTGCCCCTTCTTCCCAATGATGGCCCCCACGGCCTGTGTTGGGATGAACAAGTTCACAACCTCCTGCTCCGGCACCTGGAAAGGGCACGAAGAGCCAGAGGGTCAGGGGAACAGCTGAGCCAGGGGGCTGCTTCCCCCAGCCAGCATTCCAGCCTTGAAGAGCTGGTGGGCTGGGCTGGGCTGGGCTGGGTTGTGGTCCTGCGCTCTCACAAGGTGCCCAAGGGAAAACCTCATGGCAGGAGGTGCCAGGGCCCTTCTGGAGAAGGGAAACTTACAGGGTGCTGATGGGGGAAGGCTCCAGCTGGGGGGGCTCCATACAGACTGGACAGATAGGCTGAGGAGCCCTGTGGTGGGAGAGAAAATGAGGGGCAGTGACATTAATGATGCCCTCAAGGTGCCAGCCCCTTCACAACACCCCCATCCTGACATGGGGAGTGTGTGACCACCATGAGTGACATGAGGGACACAGTGACCACTGGCACATCCAAGGATGAGCTGCAGCCTGGATCCTGTGCCTATGGCACAGCATGAGGCTGGGATGGGGATGAGAGCTCCCAGTTAACCCCAGTCCCTCCCCACTGCTGCTTTTTTGGCTTTGTCCTGCTGATGTTTGCACCAGAAAAAAGACCTCCATCTGGCCTCACCATGGGGCTTGAAAAAGGCCACACAAAGCTTTGGGGTGAAGGACCCCACACCAAACACTGCCCTTCAGGAGACCTGTCCTGCTCCTCTCCATCACACCCCACATATATAATTCCCAGAGCTGTCTCCCCAAGGTTGTGGATACAGGCACAGCACCCTCCTTCCACAGGCTGAGAGTGACCAACCGAGCCTCCTGGAGCCCTCCAGAGCCACCCCACACCCCCCACATCCCTCCAGCACTCACCGTCCTCCTCCGCCCGCTCTGCTGCTGGCATTGCAGGGAAAGAAAACAGCACAGGTAAATTAACCCACAGATCAGAATAAATTACTGAAGAACCACTGGAGGCAGCCCATGGTGCCTGAGCGACCTTGGATGGATCTTCTCCACCAGCACTGTGGCCATCCTGTTCTCCTGGCACTGCACCATCCCTGCCCACTGTCACCTCAGGCCAGCGGTGGCCTTGGGGTCAGGACTGAAGACCACCTACACGGTTTTTCCATGCTCTCTTCTTTCCCTTGGGACACAGCCAGTCCTTAAACACTGGTGGAACCCAGACCAGCACAACCCAGGGATGCATCTGATCTTCTCGGTGGTTGCCACCTTCATTCCCTGTCCTCTCCACTTTACTGCTGCAATGAGCATCGTCCCCAAAATGGCTGAGAGTCAAAGCTCCCCATGAGGTGGCTCCCAAACCCAACAGCTCCAGGCAGCAGGAACACGCCAGACTTACTGCAAAGGGGTGGTAGGGGGTGGCAGCTGCAGCCCCCCGGGCCCCAGGGGTGGATGGCAGCATGGACAGCCCTGTGGAGAAGATGCCCAAAGCACTGAGGTTCAGCCCTGGGATCAGGTTGGCCTGTTGCTGGGAAAGGAAAGACATGGAGAAAGGTGTGAAAGGTGGGGGAGTACTGGGCTTCTCAACACAGGCATGGGCGAGGCCCAACCCTTGTGCAACACATCAACCTCCACTGTGAATTTCTGTGCAGTGGAGCAGGCCCGGGGAGGGCTGGGCTTACGTTGACGGCCACCACGTCGCTCTCGTAGGCCTCGCGCAGCTTCTTCATGATCTCCACCTCGGCGTTGGAGCAGGCCTCCGTGCTGCCCTTCACCGTGATGGTGCGCTCGGGGTTGTAGATGGTCAGGTCCTGCAAGCTGCCCCACAGGAAAATCCAGGGACACCATTACATCCCTTCTTCAAGTCAAGGAAAACCCTGGGAGAACTCAAATCACAGCTGAGGGTTCCCCATGGGACAGAGTGAGAGCCACGCACCCTCCCCCTGCCCGACACCTGGGATGAGGGACATCCACCTGGGATAGGGAATGCACATGGGAGGGCACAGCTGCTCTGTTTTCCAGCTCCAGCAGTGCTTGTACCATGCTGGACAGAATGGGGTGGCCTGGTGCTCACCAGGACTTCACTGAATCATGGAATCATGGAATGGTTTGGGTTGGAAGGGATGTGAAAGCGCATCCAGTTCCACCCCTGCCATGGCAGGGACACCTCCCACTAGACCAGATTGCTCCAAGACCTGTCCAACACTTCCAGGGATGGGGCAGCTACAGCTTTTCTGGGCAAACTACTACCCTCAGAGGGAACAATTCCTTCCCAATATCCCATCTAACCCTGCTGTCTCACCATTCCCCCCAGTCCTGTCACAGGAACTTACGGGGAGATGGTGATCTTGGTGCCCGTGTCCTGCTCAATCTTCTTGAGGTTGCGGCCCTCCTTGCCAATCAACCTCCCCACCAGGCTGTTGTGTGCCAGGATTTTCAAGGGAATCTCTTCTGCTCTAAAATGGATTAAGAAAAAAATCAAATCTAAAGTCAGGCAACACAGAAATTTCCAGCCACAGGTACAATGGATGTGTTGGAAAGGAGAAGGGCCACCATCATGGTGTCCCACCACGCTGTGGCTGATCCAGGAGCACTCACGATTTCGTTTCATCAGCCTCCTTCTGCATGATGTCCAGGATCATGCGGCACGCTTCCGAGCACCCCTCTGGCGTGGCGTGGATGGTGATGGGCTTCTCGGCAGCGCCAGTGTTCTCCTTCCGATGGATGTCAACCCTGCGGCGAAACAACCAGCACAGAGGAGCCCCTCAGATAGGCCTGGGGTCACACGGAGGGTTCTGAGAGCTCAGGAGCTGAGAAAAACTCATTTCAACACTTGCTCAAGCTGTGGGGTGAACCTGGGTGTCAGCTGCATCTACCAGCACCTGGCTCACGCAAGCCCAGGCAGCGTTTGGTTTCGGGCAGTTCGGATCAGATTTGGACCACGTTCGCCTGTAGGACCCGAGGTCCTGGAAGCTGAGGGGTGTCACAACATCAACCAATGCATGGAGGGGGCAGAACAAATCCTCAACTGGACTAAAGCCCTGAGCAACCTGGTCTATCATCACCATCATCTCTGCCGCCGGCCCCGCTTGGAGCAGCAGACGGGATCAGAGGCCCTGCCGAGCTCCGCCTCTCTCTGCACAACACCCGAGGCTGTCCAGCGACCTTGGGCACAGAGAGCACTTACCCGTGGGCAGCGTCTGTCTGTCCCGACACGGAGGCACCCGGCAACAACAGCGCTGGTACTCACGCCCTTCCCGGGGGGACCAGCAGGCTCCCGTGCGCAGCGGCAGGGACCGTGCTCTACTCCTCTGCTCCTCCCTCAGCTCATGGCTCATGGCGGGAGGAGGCACGGCCTCCAGCTCGCTCCTCACGCTCAACCGTACCTGGCAAAGCCCTGAGAGAGAGGGAGAGAGGAAAGCAGGGTAGGAGACTCCCGCACCTCGACCACGCGCCTTGGGCTACAGGGGGAGGAACCCTGGCGTCTTCTCTGCGCGACGATCTGCGCGCTCTTCCCGCCGGATGGTGATGCCGTGCGTGGCCATCTTGCCATCGGCCACCACCGTGGTGTCCCTGCCACTGCTGCAGCCAGGGCCAGGTCTTCCGAGCAGGTGTGGCAGTGGCAGCTCAGCCACTGTGGAACGCTGCCAGCACTCAGATCCTCTCTGGGCATATCTCCGAGATCCTGTCCTGATGGGATCATCCAGGGCACTGCTGCACGTGCCAGGCCAAGGGCGGCGGGGCAGAGTCACCACACGGCACCACACTGGGGTCCAGGTGGGTTTGAACAGGTCAACTCTTCAAGAGCCAGCACATTGGAACATGGACAGTGGAAGGTGAGCAGCTGGGAGAGCGTTCCCTGGGAGAAGGGACTCCAAAGGGACCCAGAGTGGTTCCATCCAGCACTGAATAGGGAGGGAAGACAGCGTGATTCCCTTCACAGGCTCCATCTCTCCAGATCTCCATGGCTTCAGTTGGTGCTCCCAGCCATGGAGCTCCCTCAGGTTGGCCTGGAGGATCCGTTCCCAGCAGGTACAGGGACATTTGCTGCCACCCCTTTGATGGGGACAGGGTGAACACACCATAATGGCCACATGAGGCGATGACAGACCAGGCTGATGCTCCCAAGGCAGGGGGAATTGATGAGGAATCCCAACAACCCCCACAGATGGGAGCCACACAGCAGCTGAGGCTGGTGGAGAGGAGAACTCGGCTGAGCCCTCCTGCCAGAGAGGGACCAAGTGCCAGGGAAGTGCTGAACGGAGGCACCGAGGTGATGAGGAGCTTGGACAAGCCTCAGAAAGGGGAACAAGCCAGGTTCCTGGCTGACCAACCATCCCATGGGATCACCAGGTTCAGGATGATGAGCACAGGAGAAGACACATTCCCCATCTGGATGTGTGGGCACGAGCTCACTTGCCAGAGAGAAGAAGGGATGCCAGGAAGGGGTCACTGCTTTCAGGCACATCCCACCCCAGAGAGCTGGAGAAGGGAGAGCTCTGGAGCTCCCAGCACATCCCAGTGCCACTGCTGAACTGCTCCAATCGAACAGGAGGATGGAGAAGGGGACTTTCAGTACCTTCACCCCATCACCAGGCACTGCAGAGAGGGATGACCAGGGCTGGGGGGACAGGGTTTGCCAATGGTGCAGCAGGAAAAGCCTCCAAGAGACCTCAGGGTGGGCTGGGAATGCTTCAGGAGTGGCTGCCATGAGGGACAGCCCTCTCCAGGCGGACAACACAGTGTGCCTGTAGGGTTATCCCAGTGGATAGCCATGGTAGCCATGATCCTCTCCTCATGGAGCTCCAAGGGCTGTGGAAGGTCTTGGTCTGGGTTTCTTCATGGAAAAACACAGCTCAGCCTGGGCACAGTTTTGCCTCCTGAGGCTCAGCAGCACCTTTGGGATCTCTGTGAGTGGCACCAGGGGTGAAATCCAACGTGATCAGAGGAATCCAGAAGCCAGCATCGCTCTGGGGAGGAGCAAGGGCCGGGCAACAGGATGTCACCCTTGGATCATCACCGGAGGATGAGGGTGGCCTGGGCAGGGACAGAGGGTGGGATGGCACCCAAAGTGAAGGACAGGGCTCCTATGGCTGCCTGGGATGGATTCCTGAGGGTTCCCTTCACCCAAGCCTGCAGGCAGGGCAGGAGAGGGCAGAGCACTGAGCAGGACCTTCCTCCATGGCCCGGGTCTTCAGGGCAGGCACACGGAGCCACCACACCAGGAGGGACAATGCAGGGGCAGAAACCGCTCCAAGCAACAGCATCTGGTTTCATGGCTGGGAGAAACTGGCACCTTCCCACCTTCCTTGCTAGGCTCAGGGCTTGGAAAGGGCAAATTCCATTCTTGGGGGGTGAGGACACAGCTACGCCTGCTGCTCATCCCACCAGGACTCACCTGGAGAAGGGCTTGCAGCCAACAGGGATCTGCTCACCAGGTGAGCGAGCCAGGCTCCAAGAGCTCCTCTCCCTACTCCTCTGCCCCCTTTCCATACAAACCTCCTCCTCCTGCCAACCCAGCAACCGGGTTTGGCTCCTCTTTCTACCTCCAGCCACACTAGTACCAAAGATTTGCCTCTAAAAACTCCTCTGAGAACTGGGATGCTCTGGGACAGGACTCCTACGTCCCATGGGATCACCAGGTGCAGGATGATGAGCACAGGAGAAGACAGCTTGGGGTTAAACACAAACACACCTGGGCAGGAACAAACCATGCAGGAAAACCATGCAGAGAATGAGCGGTGAGATCAGGAGAATAGCAACAAGAGAAACATGGAAAACTTTGGCAAGACAACCCCACTTTTTGGTTTTTTCCTTTTTTAGTTCAAAAATAAACACATTAATAGCTAAAAAAGGCTTCAAACAGTTACAAAAGCCCGTCCTTCTCATGGCAGTGCTCCCACAGTGTCCCTTTCCCCTCAACATCTCTAGCCCATATGGGGATGAGCAGGATGAGCAAATCCCGTAAGAACCCAGACCACTGCACTGAGGATTCACCTTTAGGATTTGATCCCCAAACTTGCCATTTCTCCCTAAAGCCTCATCCCATAAAGCTGCTCTCGTGAGGCTTTAGGAACTCATTCCAGGCTTTTTCCAGTGTGCATCCCCCTCCTGCAGCACCCAGACCACCCCGGCCAGCAGGGACGGTTCAGCACCTCAGCTCTGCCACCACCCCAAGAAACCAGCAGTGGCTGGCACTGCAAAGCCCCCCCAGTGCAGGGAGAACCCGAGCTGGGACCTACAGCACCCTAGGGAAGGAAAACAAAACCATTGGAAGTACTTACTTGGACTGGGTTTGCTTAGTAAGGTTCTTTATGGTCAAGCCCTCCTTTCCTATGATCGCACCAACAAACTGCGTGGGCACCAGCATCCTCAGTGGGAACTCGAGCTGTTTGGGCTGTGAGGAGCCCCCTGGGGAGGAGCCCCGCTCCCTGGAGGAGTGGCCCCCGCGGCGGGATCGCTGGGGGGGCGGAGGGGAGCTCACCTCTTCATCCGGGATGTAGGAAATCTTGAAGGAACAGTTCTCTAACTGCTGGTCGCTCAGCTTCTCTATTGCTCTGCAAGGCAGCGAGGTGCAGGCGGTGCTGAGGGGCTGCCCAGGACACCTCCAGCACCCCCACCACATGCAGAACATGGCTCCCAACTTGCATCTTCCTCCCTCTCCACTCTGGAGAATGCGGCCATAGGAAGCCGGAGCCCCACACTTTTCCCACCAGGAGCAAGCCCCATAACCTGGTGGGACATCATCCCCTTCCACGTGGGCCATGCCAAAGCTGGTGCATGACTTTTCCCCCAGAGAGGTGGGATGGCAGCCCAGGGACCTGCCCCTTCACCTGGAGCTACCACACAGCATGGGGATGGTCCCACAGGCTCTTTGGACATGGCAAAGGTGACAGAGCAGCTCTGAGCCACCAGGGAGGATGCAGCACGTGGTGCCCCCTCTGTTGGGAACTCCCTTCCCAGCTGGATGAGGCTGGGAGGCAGCACCTGGACTCTCCATCCCCCAAAACCCTCCTCAGCTGTGATGTTTGGCCACGCTGGCATCTGCCACGACCCTGCATGGCTCCAGCTTTCCCTGCTCCTACCACATCCCACTGCTGACAGATCACAGGCAGCTCCTTGCCAGGCCTGAATTCCACATCCTCTGAGGACTTCTGCAGCTCCACCACCCTTTTCCTAAACCCAAAAATGCCTCTTATCCCAAAGCATTAAACACTGCCCTGTTGGGGAAACTCTTTGTCTTCCTTTATTGCCACAACTCCCAAGACCACGGTGGGATTTTTGGGGCTGTTCTGTGCAGGACCAGGATTTGGACTCAGCGATCATTGTGGGTCCATGATTCTAAGACACTCATGTCATGTTTATCTGTGGTCCACAGCACATCCAGCCAAGGCTGGAGGCACCAGAAGGATTCTCCTCTGCCCTCCTGGATAGCAGATCCCTGTCCCCATCTCTGCCCTCAGTTATCCAACACCACAAAGGGTCAGCTCAGATGGGAAGCTGGTGGAACATCCATCAACAAATGGACTCACAAAAGCTCTTTGGGGCCTGGGATCTGCTCTTGACCATATAAAAAACACCCTGGCCACTAATAATAATAAGCTCACTCCTTACTGGGTGGTGTCCAGCACAGGGCTGAGATCTCTAAAAGACTGGAACAAAATAATTGTTCGGAACCATGCTTCCACTTCTGAAATAACGTGTACTACCCCATCTCCCATGCCAGAGGACAGCCCAGTGGTGGGACAGCTTAGAGAAGCCTGGAAGACACCTGGGACTCCTTGGGAAAGCTGGTGTGGTGTGAAATCATGGGCAAACCAAACCAAACCAAACCCCACTCACACTTTGGCCTCCTCCTTGGTGGCGTAGGTCACGTTGACAACGGCAGTTTCTGTGTCTGTGTTCACTGTGGGGAGCAAGAGAAGCAGAGTTGGAGCAGGGCTGGCAGAGGTGTCACTGCTGCCCTCAGCATGCTCCAGAGGGGGGGACACAGCTGGGATGGTGGCAGGGACATGCCTGTCCCATGGCATGACTGGGCACCCTGTGTTTGTTATCCCCTGGGCACCCTGTGTTTTCCCCTGGGCACCCTGTGTTTTCCTCTGGGCACCCTGTGTTTTCCCCCAGCACAAGGACTGGGCTGGATCCAAGGCTGGATCCAAGCAGAATGCAAGGCTGGACATCCCCGACCCACCAGTGGATCCCAAGCTACACTCAGCTCATTTTTGCTTTCAATTTTTCAGGGACCAGGAGCATTCCCAGGGATGGTGGATGGATGGCCCACATCATCCCACCACTGGACAGGTGTCCCCACCTCCACCAGCAGGGTTTGTGTCCAAAACCCATTTCAGACCACTGCTGCTGGTCTGGTTATCCAACTAGGTCTCACCCCAGCGAGCTTCCTGCAGCCTGGGCAGAGCTGGGGAGCAGCACTGGGAATTTTGCAGGGATGCTGGACCATCTTACCTTGCTCTACATTCTCCACTGTGCCATACTGAGCTAAGAGGCCATCCAGCACCTGGGGACAGAGCAGCAGACAGGGCAGGTGAGACCCCAGGCAGGGCAGGAGCCCACTCCACCCACAAACACCCTCCAGCACCACCCACCTGCATCCCATCATCATCCATCATCCCAAAGCTGACCCCCACCCAAAAGCAGGCAGGAGCTGGAGCCCAGTTCAGGCTCCCTCCTGCATTACTGGGAAGTTATAGTGTGGCCCACGTGCAGGCCATGTGCTCCAGCAGCACAGCTCATGCTGCTGGAGAAGGAGATGAACGGGATGTTTTTGGGATTTTTGGGATCAGCCACTTCTTACCTCCCACTGTAGGTGGGGAGGGATGTTTCGGATCTGGATCTTCCTGCTCCTGCAAAGACAAAGCCCTGGGTTAGGGGCTGCAGGCACCTCAGAGCAGAGGGAAAAGCCTCTCTGGGAATCACACAGCAGCTGTGACAGCTTCCCAAAGCACCCCAGCTCCCCACAGCGAGCCAGGGCAGCCCACCCCGGGGAGAGCCATTTCTCCCCGCTGTGCCCTGGTCACCACTGGGGCTGAGCTCTCTCTGGAATGCTCCCTCCTCATGCTGGCTGTCAGGTTTCCAAGGAAACCTCCTGAAAGGAGCCTCTGCAGAGCCATGGCCGCACAGGGATGCACAGACAGCCCTGCCCACGCTGCTCTGGGCTGGGACAGGACCCCAGCCTGGCCAGGCCAGCCCTGCTGAACCCTGAGTGGAGCTCTCCAAAAGCACATCCAGCTGAGCCTCACCACTTCCCAGCAGCGTGGGGCTGCTCTCCTTGGGGAAACCCAAATAAATATCCTTGTAAGCCCGAGATTGGAGATGCCCAACACACCCAGCCTCGTCCAGTGGCGCTTCCAAACTCACAGGACGACATGGCTCACTCCCAGCCTGGCTGTGGCTCCATCCCCAACCTGGACATGGTTTCATTCCCAACCTCATTATGGTTGCATTCCCAAACTGGTGAAGCCATGGCTTCATTGCCACCCTGGCTGTGCTGCACAGGAAGCCCTGAGCTCTGCCAAGGCTTCCCAAGGGTCAGAGCCCCCAGACACCTCCTCAGCCTGGCTGTGGGATGTGCTTGGGCAGTGACAAGTTCTGACACAGCCCAATCCATGCAGGATCCAGCCAAGCCTTGAGCCACAAGCCACCCTGCTGCTGTAAAGTAGGAAAATCAGAAAGAAAGGCTTCAAAAACTCAAGGCTGCTCTCCTTGTCAGGCTAGCCCTGTGCAAGCTCCCATGTGAAAGCAATCCCAGGGAGAGCAGTTCACTAGTATAACAATCTATATAAATCTATGTAAAATATATAAATCTATATAGAAAATAGGAATCTAGGTGAAACACAACTAACACCTGTATAAACTGCTTTTACACTGTTATACAGAAAAATGAAAACTATCTCTCACAAACAACTTTTCCTACTTTGGGAGTTCGAGTGACCCCCAAGAGACACATCTCACCCCTGAGATGATGGGTGCCAGGCTGTGAGGCCAGAGGGCCTGAACAAATCCCTGCCAGTCCCAAACCATTGGAGAGAGCTGGACATGCTGCCCAGACACCCCCAGACCCAAACCCACGGGGGCACCTTCATCCCAAGGTGCCACTGCTCAGTTCCAAGCCAAAGCACCACCACAGCCACCTCCTTTCCATGTGGGAACCACTGGGATGCCCCAGGCTGGACCATGGAGGAGCTGCTCTCCATCTGGGGTTCACTTGGCTCAGCCCACCTGTCCCCAAAGCCCAGGGGACACAGGGAACTTGGAAGGGGCACATCCAAGAGAAACCAGCACAGCAGCTGCACAAATCCCTTTGACACTCCTGGAAAAGCCCTGCCTTGAATTGAATTGCTCCAGAGCCGTAATTTCCCTACTCCTCTGCCAAGGGAGATGCCAGGGGAGATGCCAGAGCAGCCCTGGTCTCCCCAGGTGCTGCTTCACGCTCCCAAAACACCCAAACAGAAGAACCACAGCAGGTGCCACAAATCCCCACTTCCCAATGGGACATGACAGCATATTCCCACTTCCAGCATCCATCCAAACCAGAGCATGGCACCTAAAGGCACCCAAAGGGCACTCAGGCTTCAGATCCCATGGGCAGCATTCCCATGAGCTCAGCATCACCACCCAGCATTGAAGACAAGGTTATTGCTCCTCCTGGGTGTGCTCAGGGCTCTTGCAACTGCACACCTGGGTGAAGCAGTGCTGGACCCCACACAGCCACCACTGCTGGAGCCAGTGATTCACATCTGCAGCCATGACAGGTGGGTGAGTTATTCCCAGGGGCATGGGAATAACTCACCCATTCCCAACACCACTCCCAGGAGAACTCTGTGGCAGAAGCCCCCTTCATTTTGATCTTTGTTTTAATTTCAGTTTCATTTTCCCAAAGCCCAGGGGTTGACTCCAGGGCATGCACACAACACCAGCACAGGAGCTGATGATGGCCACGTTTCACCTACCCTGTTTTGCAGCAAGCTGGTGGGAATTTAAGGAGTGAAATAAATCCTAACAACCAGATGGGGGGAAAAACACTCAGCTGCGTGATGCAACTGGCCCTGCTGTGGTGAGTGCCCTCAGATAACCTGGAGAGCTGCATCCCTCTGCCTCTTCCTCCACACACCCACCTCGCTGCCTCAGCAGCTCCAAGGGCTGAAGAAACCAGCCTCAGCTGCTTTTTTCCCTTCTGAATTGATCCCAAACTAGTCCTGCTCACCAGCAGCTCGAGGAGGAAGCAGCTCCTCCACCCCAGAGCAGGGTTTGGGTGCCAGGAGCTGCTGGCAGCATAGGGAGGATTGAGCAGTGAGTGAGGAGGTAAAGTGGGCTCATGAAATAACCCAGGATGGGGCTGTGTGTCCTCTCATGCATCCACCAGAGCAGAATCTGGGGCTGGCATCACAACCCTGCAGGGAAAGGGGATGGAAAACCAACCCCCAGCCATCCACACCCTGCCAGCATCACCACTGCCCTCTGCACTTGCTGAAATCATGCAGTGAAATGGAAAGCTTTAAAACTTGGGGTTTATTCCCCAGGATCAGGAGGATTGAGGGGGTTTTGGCACAATCCCCACCCCTTTTCCAGCATGGCTTCCGGGGAAATAGTGGGTAACAGCCCCCTGGAAATCCTGAGACACAGAAGGACAAGCATAAAAATGTCAAGAAGTTGTGAAATGAGAATGAGCCACCAGCTCCCTGCCCAACATCCACAATCCTTCCTGGATTTTCCCTGTTGTGCCCATGGATCTCCCACCCATCCCTTAGTCAAGGTAAAGCTCCAGAGGGGCTTTGTCTCCCACAAATTTGGGAACTAGAAACAAGCTGGCTTCAATATAAGCTCTGTAATATAATAATATAGCCTCAAAAAATAATCCAATAATAAAACAATATTGTGATATAATGCTATATAGTAATTTCATACAATAATATAGAAAAATAATATATAATGGTATGTAATTAATACAGTGGAATATAAGGGATGGCTTCAGCACTCTCTGCCCTAAAAAGCACAGATTTTTTTCCTACTCACACTTTGTAATATCTTACTATAATAAAGCTTAAAGGGATTTTATCACCTTCCACCTTGGATCAGTGCTGAGGGCAGAGAAAACATGCTCTGCCACCTCCTGTTTTCCATAAAAATCAATTTTCAAGACAACTGGGGAAAAAAAGCAAAGGGAAAACATGCTGAAAACCCAGTGAGGGCTCTGCCTGCTTTATGAAATATTTGTCCCAGGCAAGAAAACATCTACCAAAAACCAATTCCCATCATCAGGCAGGGACCAAACTCTGTCCCAGCTGAATTTTCCAGCTCGGAGGCTGAGCCAGCCACAGCCCCCTGAGCGGGCAGGGAGGGAAGTGACTGCTGGATCTGTGATTGCTCATTATTCCATCTATTTTCTGGGTTTGCTGGGGCGGTCCTGGAGGAGTTTTGGTGCATCCCAAGCCCACCCAGCAGCAGCTCCACGAGCATTAAAGAGCTGTCCCAGTTTCCAGCAGTTGCCAGGAGGCTGCGGCTGCTCCAGCTCCCCTGCTTTGCTCTTAAGGAATTAAAACCCCGGGATGGAAAAGGGTCCGGCCCCGTG
>JAHXMQ010012341.1:18965349-18976002 GCA_020466415.1 Ammodramus savannarum pratensis | reverse complement strand
CCCCAGTCCCTCCCTGCCCTGAACCCATCACCCCACACCACTCCAACCCCTTTGCCCTGGAAACCACAACAGCCTCAACCCTTCAGGAGTTCCTTCAGGGAGATGAAAACCTTTTCACTCAGGAACCAACGAAAATAAATAAGAAATACATCTTTATATTTACATATTTATCTACATAATTACCTAATACAATTAAAACAAATATACAAACATGATAAATAATATAAATAATAATGTTTTTACAGTGCTTTTTGTTTGGAAAACAAGAATGTGTGAACCCTTCCCCAGCCAGATCCAGCCAGCCATCCCTGCGTGTGATCCCATTGTCGGAAAGGCTCCAGGAGATGCCGAGCCTGTGCCAGACGCTCCAGCCGTGAGCTGTGCACGTTCTCTGCCCGCTGGAGATGGCTCCTGCAGCCTCAAGGGTGTCCTCAGGCCACCAGGAGTTGGTGTCACCATCTGCCTGCAGGTTAAGTGACATTTTTCTCTCTCCTTTCGAGAATAAAAGCATAATCTTTGTGGAATCGCATCGAGGACATGATTGGAGGCAGAAATAAGGGGCAGAATAATCCTGGCTGGGTGGGTGACAAGCGGCCTTGTGCTCTTGGAACGGAGCATCGTTTGCAGGGCCAGGTGTCCCTTCCTGTGCTGGGGGGTGAAGGGCAATAATCTGAATTCCCCAGATTTTAAGGCAATTAAGGACACTTAAACCACGGCTCCTCCTGCTGCTCCATCCCACTGCCAGTCTTGCCTGGCATACGGAGATGGATGGAGTAGGAATAGCGGTGACGGGTGCTCAATGCCATGCCTACAGCAAAAATAGATGTGGTTGGGCTGCGATGATGCAAAGCCAGAAGAATCCTTCTCCTCCGATTTCTCCGGCTTTGCTTTCAGTGCAGCTCCTGCCTGGCTGTCATTTGTCACCGGTGCTCACGGCTCCTCCATCCCCAGTACATTTTTTGGGGTGATTTTAGGCTGAAATTGGTTGATAAAGTCCTTTTCAAAGATCTTGTTCAGGTCATTCCTGCCTCCTCAGGGATGAGCTGTCGGCAGGAATGGGGTAGGAAGCTGCTGGTTCATTGTGGGAGGTCACTGCTACTGGGAAGCAGTGGGAGAAACATGAGAATTTTGGGATTAATTAGTGCCCACAAGATGCAATACTCATTTACTACTCCTCAAATCAGCCTTCAGCTGGAGCTGGATGTAACAGAGGAGTTACCTGCATGAGCTCATCCCTCCTGCCCCTGATTTTTGGTTTTGCAGAAAGAGCTCAACAAACTCCTGCAGATGCTTTCCCAACCCTGTGGAGTTGATACTGTTTCCCAGTTTTGGTCATCTGTCTTGGTCCAGATGCAATGTTCAAGGGAAGTCTGTGCTTTGGGGAGGAAGATTTCAGAGCACTGGTACAAAACAGCTGGAGAGGTGACAACCAGATGGAAAAATGGTCCTAAAAGTGGTGCAGGATCCAGCAGGAAAGGGAAAGCATCCTCCAAGAGTAGCCTTGTAGGCAAGATCATTCCTTGCTGGAAAGAGATGCTGGCATGGAATGAGTCTGGAATGCAGCAGCAAGACTGATAAAATGAGCAAAAGGCCATGAGAGGTTGAAGGAGGGTTTGTTTAGTCTGGAGAAGGACAGGATAACCCACTGTGTGTGAAGGGCTGCCTTGAAAAAACAGGACAAACTAGGAAAAAAACGGAGTGTTTGGTCGACTGGACATGGGAAGAGCAGGAGATGCTGATCCTCAGCTGGAGGTTTTGGGAGGAGGTTGGGCAAACATCTGGGACTACCAAATCCATGTTGGGGCCAGCCTGGGGGGTTCCTGAGTCTCCTCCCAGCTCAGGAGAAACAGTCTGGCCCACAACTCCATTTTATCCCAACCCTTTGGTAAGCCTGTCTCAGAGCAGGCAGGCTGGGATCCATGAGGTTCCATCACCCTGTTCTGGCAGACTGGTCTTACTGGGACTTGCACTCAGGGCACTGGTTGGGCTCCTGCTAACGGAGCAGCTGTGCTGGGATCTCTTCTTGGATCCCACATCCCCAGAGGGTGCTGGGAACAGGGCAGAGAAAGGACAGCAGGGAGAGGGAGGATCCTGCCTCCAGCCAGCAGGGATGTGGTGCCTCCAGGAGTTACCCCAGGAGGCTGCAGTAATCCAAGAGGGAAAAGCCCAGTGACCTGGCCCAGCAGGAACTCACCTCACCTCTCTGACCTGCAAGTTTTCCCTGAATGCTTAAGGATATTTTTCACTCTTCATCACACAGAGAATCTCAGGAGAGCTTCATCCCACCCCTGCACTGTTAGGATTGGGAACAAGGTGGGAATGCAGCTGTTCATTGCTCCATGGGGGACACCTCTGGCTGCAGAGACTGCACAGGTCAGACAGTGCCAAAACAAAGCCCTGAGCAAACCCTGTCCTAAAAATGAGCCCATTTCCTTAAGGAAAGGACTTGGTTTGTTGTCCTTTGTTCTCCTGAGCATGTGGCAGAGATGACTGTGCACAGTGGGACTGGGACAAGCTACCAGAGCAGCTCCCACCTGCCCCTCACCACTCTGAGCAAGCCACCAGGCAGCTCCAGGCTGGGCCTGATCCCAAATTTCCCTCATGTGGTGGTGATGAACTGTCTGAAATGCAATTTTTGGCTTTTAGAAACCTCCCAGCTGGAGAATGGTGCAGCTGCTATGGAGGAGAGGGAAGAGCATGAAGCACTGGCACGGAAGCAGCCCACCTTGGGAGATGGGAAGACCAGAGTTGAGAAAATAAATTCACAATAATTTGGTTGGAAAATGCATCCATGTTTTCAACCCTTTTGCTCACCCTTTGCTGGGACATGAGTGAAAATTTACTCACTACTCACTGGATTTTAGAAGTTTCCAAGTCTGCAACAGTCGGGAAGGCTGAGGTGGAGGCACTGGCATGGCTGGGTAATTAAATTAGTGTCTGTGTTAATTACAGCTGTGCTGGGGCTGAGCATGTGAGATATTAATGATGGGAATGGTGGACAGGCACCAGGAGCTCCAAGCTTTGCTGACTCTCCCAAGGTGATGCCAGAGGTATGGATCTGTGGGAACACGGTGTGGAGCACAGGCCACGTGCCAGAGATGGGCACTAAGGAGGGTGCAAGCAGGAAAATGAAAGGATCAATTTCTCCCATCTCCAAAGCAGCTCCACTGGGATGGGAACAGCTGCCTTTTGTGTGAGCAATCTGCAAAATAAATTGAACACCAGTGAAGAAGGTGCAAGGAAAAATGGGATTTTTAGGAGCTCATGGAATTCCATAAGGAGCAGAGAGCTACTGCAATGCTTGTGCAAGGGGTGCCTGAATGTACTGAACCCACAACTGCCTCCACACTGCACAGCTCCCTCAGCTTTCACAATCCCCTCCTCGTGCCCAGGGAAAGGCAGGAGATGCTGCAGGGACAGGAGCATCCCCTGCACAGGGAGAGGCTCAAACTGCCCCAGAGGAAATTCCACCTGCATGTGTGGGGAGAGGACAGCAGCACAAACAGCTCCTGGTTTCCTTTTTCCCCTCCACGTGCTTCCAAGGTTTTTATCAGTCCTCTGCTGACAGGAAAGCAGGTCTGGAAAGGGCACAGCCTGTCACATGCAGCCAGCAGATGCTGCTCCAGCAGAGATTCCTCTCTGCCCTGGTGGGATCCATGCTGGGGGTCAGGGTAGGCTCCTCCTCCCATGGATGATTCCTGCCTCCCTGCTGGCAGAGCACCAGCCCAGCCAGCTGTGGGTTCCAGCACACATCCCACAGCTGCCTGCCAGCCGTGCCACAGGGCAACACTACAGCCTGGGAGCATCAGAGCCTGGGCTGGCCCTGGAATGAGAGCCCGGGCTGGCCCTGGACTGAGAGCCCTGGGAATGATTCAGCAGCAGCAAGTGCTGGACAGGCTCTCCTCCCCATGGCAGCTACAGCAGCTCTTCCCCAAACCCCCAGAAAATCTTTCATGTGGATTATGGGGTGCACCTCAGCAAGCTGCTGCTCCACAGACAACACCAATTTCCTCTGGCACCCTTGGTGAGATTTTCATCTGGATCTGAGCCTGATCAGCACCCCTGGTCCTCACAGTGACACTGATGGGCTGGAGCTTGTCCAGGGAATGGAACAGAGCTGGGGAAGGGAATGGAGCACCAGGAGAGGCTGAAGGAGCTGCAGGGGCTCAGCCTGGAACAAAGGAGCCTCAGGGGGGACCTTGTGGCTCTGCACAACTCCTGACAGGAGGGGACAGCTGGGAGTGTTGGGCTCTGCTCACAGGGACAGCACAAGTGGAAACAGCCTCAAGTTGTGCCAGGGGAAGTTCAAGTTGGACAGCAGAAGGGATTTCTTCATGTAAAGTGAGGTCAGGCACTGGAAGGAGCTGCTGAGGGAGGTGTGGAATCCCACCCCTGCAGGGATTTAAAAGCCCTGTGGATATGGCTTTTGGGGACATGGGTACATGGTGGCCTTGGCAGTGCTGAGGAGTGGCTGGAGTCCATCTGAGAGGGCTTTTCCAAACAAAATGATTCCATGATGCACCATGGCCTTGCAATGCTCATACCAAGCACAGACCTGGCACAGGGATTTGGGACACGCTCAGCACAGGAGCCATGTGACACATTGCAAAAATGGGTCACCAGGAGCAGCCAACTCCAAAATGTGTCACCAGGAGCAGCTCAGACCATTTACAATAATTACTGCCATGGTCCTGTTGTCCACTCTGGAGAGTAAAAACAGGGAAATTTTAACAAATACCTGGATAATTTTTAAATCCCTGAGACACCGGGTGTGCTGCTGCTGGCCACCTCCTCTCCAGGCAGCTGAAGCAGGGGGGCCTGCTCCCTCAGTCTCTTCCTTTGCATGATGGCACACCACCCTCCTTAAAATTTGTTCCCTACATCCACAGAAATCATCTGTTTTGAGTCTAGAAATTTCCATTATTTCCACAAAACCCCACATTCTCACCACAAACCAACGTGGAAAGCTCCTCCAACACAAGATTAAAAAATAACTGGCTCAGAGATCCAACTGCACAAATTCACTACATGGTATGACAGATACACATGAAGTGTTGGCCCAAAAGCTTCTCAATACAAGTGGCAACAGCTAAACACCCAAATAAGGGATTCAGTGCTGATTTCACAAGTGAGAAATAGATTTGAGAAGCACCTCAGATGCAATTTACTTGTGGATGTTTACATCAAAAGACTGGTTCTTCCTGGAAAGAGTGAATGGCACTTGCCCTGGAATTACCTCCATGCTTTTGTTTTCTTGGCAAAAAGAAGAAGGGAAAGAAAAAAAACAAACGTCTTTTTATTTTATTTTCTCACTTTTGGAAAGCATTTTACACAGGTTTGGATCTTGGGAATAACTTGGAATCAGTAGAAAAAACTTACTGAACAGTTTTTGTCTTTACAATAGAAACCTTTCAGGAGTCAAAATGGAGACTAAAAAAATACATGCAAAACATACTCCTTTCAAAACACAACTGGAAACAAAGCACCAAACTACACAAATATGCAGAATGAAACAGCATTGAACACCACAGAAGTTGTCTTCATAAAAGGTGTAAAAGTCACCTAATTCACTAGGCACTGTCACTTGGTTAAACAGAAGAGACAATAAAAAAATATTGTCCACAAACTTGCAATTTCAACTCAAAGGCTGTAGCTAGAAATTCCTCTATGTGTCATGCTTTAATAGCGACCTGAAAGACAAAAACCCAACAGTCAGACTTCATGGATTGAGAGATTTCTGGCTAAATCCATTGCCTCTCCTCAAACCTGCATCAGATCTGAGCTGATGGCCTAGAGGAAACCAAACTCTTGTTTTAACAGAGTTCTGGAGGAAGAAATAGGATCTCAGACTCAAAACAAGGGCTGTTATGTCACTCGGTTTTTCCTAAGTATTTACTCTGCCCTCAAGGTTTCTCAATGAAGCATTAAAGGATCTGTGGCTCAATAAAATATCCACACCAAAGTCAATCTTGGTGAACACAGCAGCTCAAAAGAAGTTCAAGGAATGGCAAATTTACTTTTGAGACGAACTCTGTGACTGGGCTAGGCCCAGGTATGGTAAGGCTGGTGTCCCTGCCCCTGGGATGAGCTTTAAGGTCCCTCCCAACCCCAAGCATTCCCTGAGCCCACGGCTACTTACGAGGGGAGTAGGACCGGGATCTGGACCGGGATCTGTATCCCCCTCGGCTGTAGTACGGTGACGGTGACCTCCTCCTGGGACAGGGGTGACACAAACAATCCCTCTGTTAAAACCTGCACAGCTTTATGTGGGTAGCTCTAACCCCATCCTGGTCTCAGGAATGCTAACAAGCATGGGAGACCTGATCGACATTTCTACTGGGTAACAAGGCAAAGATCTGAACTCTCTGTTTTGTTACCAGTATTATTTTTGACTAACACAACAAATACAAGCTCTTGCACTCACAATCTGCTTTCATGTGAATTTAGTTTGAAGCCAGGAGCATCCCACACAAGCAGGGTAAGCCAAATCCACCTTCACTTTTAATCTGAATTACTTGCCCAAGGTGAAGATGTCCTTGACTCAGAGTCAGTGCTACAGCCAGGCACCCCCAAACCCCTCCAATGCAGGCACTCCCAAGTTTTGTGCTTCCCTGTGTTTCCACTAACCCAGTACACACCTGTAAAACTGATCCCTGTCCTGAACAGCTCTCCAGCCTCCTCCACCACCACCACCTCCTCCTCTGTGAAAACAAAAGCAGAATGACTTTTAGGAATTTCAAAAATAAAAAGTTCATTGCACAAAACCCACCCATCGAGTAAGAAAATCATGTGAAGGTAAGACAACATTAGTTCCTATACTGGGTGATGCTGAATTACTTAATTTAACATTGATTTTTAAACACCTATTCAAGGAAAACCCTCTTACTTATTATTTTCAAGTAGCAAGATCAACTCATTATCCAGAAGAAAAACATTGATTCCAAGGTGGAGGCAGGGAAAACCCTCCTATCCTGACATTTTAACACTTTAAAGTCACATTTAAACAAGAACTGTGATGTAACTTCTTCTGGAGAACAAAAACAACACCTTATAGCATTAACACTGAGTGGTTGGACTGGAACCTCCTCAGATTCAGATCAGCAAAGCTTTACCAGGAGACTACATCAAGTTTAAAGTCTTCCCCAGTTGTTTTAGGGGGATTGCTTTTTTAGAAGTTTATTCCCTCATTT
Source organism: Ammodramus savannarum pratensis (assembly GCA_020466415.1). Lineage (NCBI taxonomy): Eukaryota > Metazoa > Chordata > Aves > Passeriformes > Passerellidae > Ammodramus > Ammodramus savannarum. The sequence goes on along the minus strand of JAHXMQ010012341.1, from coordinate 18,968,812 downwards.
ACAGACAGTCTTTCAGGCAAAACTGAGCCTCCCAAACCAACAGGGAGAAACTGAAGTTTAAACAGGACAATTCCCATCTGACACTGCATTCCCCTTAGGGCATTATTTTCACACAGGGCAGGGAATGCAAAGGAATTGTTACCAATGGAATTTTTAGGGTGGGGTATGCAATGCTCCACTGCATCTTGAACAATTCCAACTCTTTTTCCTCAGGGAAGCCCTGACAACACAGCACCACTTCTCTCTTCCTCAACCAACCCATGTCTGTAGGAGGGGAAAGCAGCACCATGACATTTTTCAAGGAGCCACACAGGAGTCATTTGTGGCTCCATATTTCTCCACAGAACCCCAGAAAGGTTTGGGTTGGGATCCTCCAGGGGCACACCCCTGCCACAGGCAGGGACACCTCCCACAGAGCAGGTCACTCTCACTGGCTTCCTCCTGACCCAATCACAGCTTCTGGTAACATCCACAAACCCTATCAGAAGGAAAAGGCACCACTTAAGCACTGAAATCCTGAGCCCACACTGTAACTTTAACACAAATTCTGCAATTGCAGCAATGTTTGGTAGTGCAGACAGAAAAAATCAACTCTTCTTTTTGTGTTCAATTTAACAGTGTTCCAGAAATTGAGGATTTTGCAGGAGACAAGGATTTTGGTGTAAAATGCTATCAACAAAACCAATCATGATTACATACCCATTTGACCTGACAAGGGGTGTTAAAAAAGCCTTTTAATGCAGATGGAAAATGCAAAATTCCTTATTTTTGGCAACATTTGAGGTGCCATAACTATCAGCAGGAGATACTGGGGACCACAGAAATTTCCCACTTTTAATCTACTACACTGTGCTCCAAATATAAATTGACACTGTGATACCAACTCAAACATTAATCTGCACCATTTCAGTGCTAAGAGATGAACCAACTAAAGATTCTAAAATGAAAATACAAAGAATACACTTTGTTTTTCAAAACTTCAGTGCAGATTCAAAAAACATTTTGGACTAAGCTAGGCCACAGGTCAAACATCACCAAGTATTTCTCAATCCAACCAATTTGATTTGTACTGAGCAATCATTTTGGTGGAGATTTCACAGGAAGATTCCAGAATGACATCGAGTGCAAAAATATTCTGGAATAGTTATGTAGGATGAACTGCCCAATGCTTGCACAGGCAGATGAGAAAGCTGAGTTTAAAAAAGCAGCAAAATATTGCAAATATGCTCACCTGTATGACCTGCTGTAGTAGTCACGGTCATCGTAGCCCCTGTCGTAGCCTCTGTCGTAGTAATCTCGTCGCCGTGAGCTGCCACTGCAGGGAGTGAAGGAAATTGCATTTACTAAAATACTAAACTCTAACTCTGTCTGCAGTCTGGTAAATTCACACTATTAAAACTAGATTGTATTATTATGTCACATCCTCACAGCTGGAAGACAATGAGCACTCCTGTTTTCCCATCAGTGCAGGTGGGAACAGGGCTACTTAAATAACTGCTTTTAAAATGCTTGAACTTTCAGTCGTTTTCCTCAACCTTCAGGTATCACAGGGACATGAGGAATTCCATTCTGAGACAAGTCACTTTTAACTCTGAAAAAGCTCCTGTTAAATCAACTGACTAAAAAAAAAAATAAATCAGAAACCTGTAGTCTTAACATCACCATAACCATCAGTAAGCTGAAAGTCTTGGGAAATGAACAGGGAATGACTTGGGAAACAACTGACACTGCTGGCAACTGAAGTCAAAAGTGCAGTGAAAAGTGTGTGAACAAAACAAACTACTAAGCCCTAATGCTAACTGAGCCACCCAGCACTTGTTCATTCACTCTTGAAAACCTGAGCTTGCAAAGGACATGAATATTTGAAGGTACACAGGAAAATTACTTAAAATAATTTAAAAATTGTCAAAATGTCTTTTTTGTTGACACAAGCATTACTACTGATGCTCATGTCTAGTGTTTTCAGTGTACAGCACAGCAGCCATGAACAAGAGAACACAACTTGTGCATTACTGTGGAAAACCACTCAGAATCAGGTCTCAGAGGAGAAACAGGAATTTTTACAAAATAATGAATCCTATCCTGTACTGGCTGGGGGGAAAAAATCCAACCAAACCACAGATAAAACTTACTAAGTGGGTCTTCCCATGTAGATTCCAGGGGTAGGTGTGTGGGGTCTTTTTGTTATGGAAAAGTCTACCCGGATCCTTCTTCCATCCAGCTCCATTCCATTGGCACGTTCCTTTGCCTAAGGAAGGACAGAAGAGCATTAGCTGTAGGCATGAACTTTAACAACAACAATTTCTAACCACTGCTTCAAGTGTTAAAATGTCTTAAAACACAGCTTAGTTTGGAGGCAGGTCTGAGTGTCACATCTTGCACTGAATGTACTGTGTAAGACAACTCTAGGCCAGCTACATTTCAGTGCCAGTAACCACTGAAAATGTGACTTTTATGGCATTAAAATCCTGAAAGGAACACCACTGGGCAATTGTTTCAGTGCCTCTGACAGGACTAACAGCAATCTTTGAACATGCTGATGTAGGGAGATAGAACTATTCCACCACACAACATAAAACATTTACAGGTTACAAGAACACCACTAAGGTATTTAAATCCATCCTTCAAACGACCATAACCTTGAATATAGTATCAGAGTCACAAATAAAAAGTAAAAAAACAAAACCAATTGTGCTTTGGTTTATTTTTGTCTGGCAAGTATTTTGTCTGGCAAGTAGAAGGACCTACATATCAAGCTGCAAACCAAAATGGAAGACTTCATGACCTGGAAAAAATGTGGAAGAGATGTGGAAAAACCTGGAGATTGTCTGGAGTGGAGTTTATGCAGAATGTAAGCCTTGTTCTAGCCCATTAAGGGTAGCTTTACATGGATTGGTATGAGTGCAGGATTCTCTACTTGGGTGATTACAGAATTCCCAATTAATTCTGCAGCACCAGCAAGCCCAAATTCCATGATTACAAGACTCCAGGCTACGAGTTTCGCCTGGCTATACCCTGTGACAGAACACACATCCCAGGAGCTCAGAGCCCAGCAAACATGGCCCACACTGTGCACCCCAAGCTACCTCCTTGGCATCCTCGACGTTCTCGAAGTAGACGAAGGCGAAGCCTCGGGAGCGCCGCGACTGCTGATCGTACACGATGGAAACGTCGGCAATGGGGCCATACTTGGAGAAAACCTCCCGCAGGTCTCGCTCTGTAGTGTACAGACTCAGCCCAAACACTCCGAGACAACAGTTTGGATCAGGATTTGCCTAAAGGAAAGGACACAGATATTCAAATCAAACTGGATTTATTTGCAGTGCAATGTGCTTCTCAAGTTGTGACTGTCAGAGCTTCAAGAAGAAAACAAACTAAGGTGGGGCTGAGATTTGGGTCATGTGAAAAACGCCAATCACTTGTTTCTTTTAAATTTTAAAAGTTTAATAGTAATAAAATGGTT
>JAHXMQ010012341.1:18910673-18933557 GCA_020466415.1 Ammodramus savannarum pratensis | reverse complement strand
GAGAGAGAATATTCCCAAGGGCCCTGACAGAGGAGAGTGGCTTCAAACTGCCAGAGGGCAGGATTAGATGGGATACTGGGAAGAAGTTCTTGGCTGTGAGGGTGGTGAGGCCCTGGCACAGGGTGCCCAGTGAAGCTGTGGCTGCCCCAGGATCCCTAGAAGTGTCCAAGGCCAGGCTGGACAGGGCTTGGAGCAAACCTGGGTGTCCCTGCCTATGGCACGGAGTGGAATGAACTGGGCTTTCAGATCCCTGCCCACCCAGAGCATTCCATGCCTGTATTCCATGCCATGCCATGGATGCTATTATGTGCCACCGCAGGCTATGCCATACTCTGCCAATGAGACAAGCTGGAGCTTTCAGCAGAAATTTCACATTTTAAATTTTTTAATTTATAATTATTTTAGATGTACTTAAAAAACAAACCTATGGAGATTTGGCCCTGCCATTCATTTTTCATCCCCACTGCCCAGCTCAGCTACCCAGAGTGTCACCCCTTTCTATGGAGTGGGGTCCTGTTGCTAGAAGCCCTCTTCACAGGGGATGGGATCCTGCAGGTGATCTGATGTGTCCCTTTGAGCCGGGGGAACCCCATGGAACGCTGCACCCCTCAGGGAATGGGATGCAGGTGGGTGCAGTGAGGTGCTGGGATGCTGCTCCCTCCAATAGTCCCCATTCCCTGGCAATGGTCCCCATCCCCGTGTCCCCCTGCTCCCCTAGATCCCCCAGGGGTGCGGGACAGCGCCCTGCCCATGGGGAAACTGAGTCAGGTGCTGGCAGCTCGCCCAATTCCATCTGTGCCAGAGGGAGCTGGAGCCTCATCCTGCATCCTCAGGCACTGCGGGGCCCGGCACATCCGGCAGGGAAGGGGTGGCTCGGCTTGAGGAAATGGGAGAGACCTGGCCGGAGTCCCGCTCTCCTCCCCCCGCAGCTCCACCTCCCCGGCCCGCTTAACATCCCCCGGGCCGGCAGCGGGAACAGCAGCGCGAACCGAGCCCGGAGTGGTGCCGGGACTGGGCTGCGAACCGGGACAGCAGCAGGGACAGCAGAGTGTCCCCAGCACGGTGCCAGGGCTGAGCTCCGAACCGGGACAACATCAGGGCTACCAGCGCCGTGCCCAGGCTGAACTGCGAACCGGGACAGCAGTGTGTCCCCAGCACCGTGCCAGGGCTGAGCTGCGAGCCGGGCCACCAGCGTGTCCCCCGCGTGTCCCCAGCGCGGTTCCCGTCCCCACGATGCTGCGGCTGCTGCTGCTCGCCGGGATCCTGGGCTGCGGCGCTGAGCAGGCAGGTAAGGCTGGTTGGGGACAGCGGGGCTGGCGTGGGGACACACGGGGCTCAGGGAGGGTGACAGGACAGTGGCCGATGTCCCGCGTCTCCCGCAGCTCCGCTCGCCTTCACCATGCTGCAGCTGACCCGCGTCTACAAGGGCAATTCCATGTTCCGGGGGAACGCCAGCCTGAATGGGCAGCTCAGCCATGTCCTGGAAGGGAATAATGTCACCCAGGTGATCCCGCTGGAGTCCCCGGACGCCTGGGCCCGGCGGCGGGACGAGGTGATCGCCTACCTGGAGAACTTCAGGCAGCTGGTGATGCTCTTCAACAAGGAGAGACCCACCGATTGTGAGTGGTGCCCGGGGGACGGGGGTGGGTGCCCCAGGGAATGGAAGCATCTTCCGTGCTGCCAGGGACAGATGGGTGAAGGGATGGGGACAGGGCCATGTGCAAAACCTCTCGGTGTGCAAAGGGAGCCCTTCTGCTGAGCCGGGAATTTCTTACCCGGAGCACACCCTGGGAACGGGATGATGCTCAACCTGTTGCTGCTCTTCAGGAAAAGGGCTGGGGGCTGCAGCCTGTGGGGTGGTGAGGTGTAGGAGCCCTGTCTGCTCCCTGCCTGTGCTCTGCCTGCATCCCACCTGTATCCCACTGGCACCCTGCCTGCATCCCACCTGCATCCCGCTGCACCCTGCCTGCATCCCGCCTGTATCCCACTGGCACCCTGCCTGCATCCCACCTGTATCCCGCTGCACCCTGCCTGCATCCCACCTGCATCCCACTGGCACCCTGCCTGCATCCCACATGCTCTGCCCCACAAGCCCTGTAGCCTCTGCTCCTCCTGCCTGGGCTGTGCTTTCCTTTCCTTTCCTTGGTTACCCCCAAACCGGTTTTGCCCCAGCCCCGTACTCCTGTACCCTTGGGGAGCCCGGTGTCACCGCGGAGTCTCTGGCATGAGCATCCCTCCCTCTCCCGGCGTCCCTGTCTGGGTATCTCACTCTATCCACGACAGCCATGAGCAGCTCTGTGCCCAAAACCTCCCTCTCTGCAGAACCGGAGCTGTGCTGTGTGGGGATAAGGGAGGGAAAATTATCTCTCCCTTACCATGCTCAAACTGCCACGCTCAAACCGAGGGGAAGCAAAGCTGTGGGTGGTGCTGAGGCTGTGCGAACTCCGAGCCCAGTTTGCTGCTGGTGCTCCGGGCGGGAGCGTGGTGACCCTGTCCCCTCCCTGTGTCCCCGCAGTCACCCATCACCTGTGCTGCCACCTCGGCTGCCACCTCTACCCCAACGGCACGGCCCAGAGCTTCTACGAGGTGACCCTCAACAGGACGGCGTTCCTGAGCTTCCACGTCCCCAGTGCCACCTGGCAGCGGCGCTGGCCCGGAGAGCTCCCGGTGGCCGCCTTTGCCCAGGAACAGCTGATGAAATACCCCATAACCACGAAGGACCTGCAGTATTTCCTCAACACCACCTGTGTCAGCCTCCTGCAGACTCAGAGCGCCAGGACAGGTCCATGCTGGGCCGGGGATGGGGATGGGGACATGGTGGCGTGGCCCGGTTGTCACCTCTGTCCCTCTCACCTCTTGCAGGAAGAGTCAGCGGCCGGTCGCGCACCCCGCTGGTGCTGGGGCTGGTCCTGGGCAGCCTCGGCCTGCTGGGCATGGCCCTGGGCATCTTCCTGTGCACGGGAGGGAGCTGCTAGCTGGGCAGCTGTCCCATGTCACCCCATGGACACAGGGGATGGACCTGTCATCTCCCCGTGCAGCCATCAGCACCTTGTGGAGGCAGGGGACAGACCCATCATGTCCCTGTGGAGGCAGGGATGGATCCATCATCCTCCCAAGGATCCAGCAACTCTCCATCACCCTGGGGAGACAGGGATGGATCCACCATCTCCATGTGGAGACAGGGATGGATCCATCATCACCCTGAGGAGGCAGGGATGGATCCATCATCATCCCAAGGATCCAGCAACTCTCCATGGATCCATCATCAGCCTGGGGAGGCAGAGATGGATCCATCATCAGCCTGAGGAGGCAGGGATGGATCCATCATCCTCCCAAGGATCCAGCAACTCTCCATGGATCCATCATCAGCCTGGGGAGGCAGGGATGGATCCATCATCCCTGCATAGAGACAGAGGTTGGTTCCATCATCCCTCCGTGGAGGCGGGGACCAAGCCCATCCTTGACAAGGGATGCATGTCCTCAGTGCCAAGGCTTTGCTCCTCAAGGACACTGGTGGCTTCCCAGTCCTCTCCCAGCTGGGCTGACCTCTCCAGCAGCAGCCTACAGCCCTGTGGATGGTTCTCATTTCAGGCAATGCACTGAGGCTCCACACAGAAACACGGCATGGATGGGAAAATGGCGGGGGAGAGGCGTGGGGGGAAAGCAGCAGGAGGAACAGCCATGGAATGGATAAAAGGATGGTGTTAAACCCCCATTCATCCCTGTTCCAGAGGGGATGGAGGGAGGATGTCACACTTTGTGTAATAAAACCGCCCATCAGCTCCCACCACACCTTTGGCTGCTCTTGTTCCCCTTGGCAGTGCCTTTGTGGGGCTGTGGATCCACCCTGGGCCACAGCTGCTGCTGCTGGGTGGGCTCGTTGGTGTTGCCAGCCCCTGTGCCAGACCCTGTGTTGTGTGCTAAGTTTTCCAGGTCTCTGGAAAGACACTGGTCTGGCTCCTCCTGAGCTCATTTCAACCCACTCCTACCTTTGGTCTGACTCAATTGAGTAATTTTCTCAACGTTTTTAATTTCCTTGCTTCCTTCCTTGGTGTGAGATGCTGAGGTCAAGTACACACAGCTGTGAGGGGACAGTTTTCCACAATCCAAATCTGAGGTAAAACCTCCACTCTGACTGTTTAAACTTTGATTGTGTTGATAAGAAACTCTTGGCCACATTTCCCTTTCACCCAAAAGTGGATTTGAGCTCTCCTGTGCATCTCCACTGCTCTGGCAGCAGGAAGGGAGCCAGGAACTGGCTGGGGACAGCACAAGAGAGAGGCTTTCCTGGATTAGCTTCCAGCTCTTTCTTTTCTAAACACCCTGTGAGCAAGAGAGGGTGGGATGAGGGAAGACGGGAAAAGAGACGAGGGACAGAAGGGATGCGAGGATGACCTTAGGGGTTGTCCTCACGGAGGGATGGAGGAGGAGGAGGTCACATCTCATCACCTGGCCCCCAGCCACCCCTGGAGCAGCCCCCGCCTCCCCCAGGCTCCTGGGGCAGGGGCGCTCCCCACCCTTGGCGGGCTCCGAGAGGCCGGAGAATCCAAAACAACACGGCCGAGGCCCGGGAATGTCATGGCTCAGCCCTTGGAGCAGCGCCCTTGGCAGGAGCTGTGCTGTGGGCTGAGTGCTCCAGGGACATCCAGGGACACCAGGCCAGTGCCCAAGGCCACATGTGCTGCATCTGCTGTCTGCAAAGGGATGCAATCCCTTCCAGCTGGGAGGAACCGCTGCATTCCCAGCTCTGCTTTGAGTTTCAGACTCAGGGCATCTCTGCTGCCTGCAGATGCTGCACTGTGGTCCCCAAGACTTGGAGTGATTGCTGATCTCAGTCCTCTGTCCCTGGGCTGCAGCTCCTTGCTGTGGCTGGGATGGCTGAGTGTGGATGCTGTGGGATGCCCATGGCTGGGATGGAGCAGGGATGGCACCCAGGAATGACAGACACAGGTGGCAAACACTGGGGGGGAGGTCTGCAACAGCAGAGCTTGCTTTGCTTTTTGCTCCAGAAATGTGTCATCTTTTGGACAGATGAGCAAGTCTGAGCTTGCCCACTTCACACAGCTCTGGAAAAGCCTTTTTCCTGCACCAAGCTCCCAGTGTGTGTCTGGAGAAATGCTCCAGAATGGAGCTGACCCTGCTGCTGCTCTTGAGTTTCCACAAGGAACTGGGCAGTGGGGATGCCCCAAAATTGCAGAACCCAGAGGAACAGCCTCATCTGCATTGGTGTCCATGGGCAATGCACCAAAACCTGGCACCTCCATCCCAAGGCACCTCCCTGGCAGTGATATCAGTGTCTATCCTGGACATGGTGACCAGCAGCAAAGGGTTATGGTGGCAGCATCCACCTCCAACACATTGTAGCCCCAAAATTTCTCTTCCTCTCCCCAAAACCCTCAAGTGTCTCATGGTGAGGCCTGGCTGGGTGTGGCAGCTGGGGGACAGTAGCCCAGCTGCCTCAGAACTGGGAGCTGGGCTCCTGTTGCACACACACTTCAACAGCAGCCACATGCACAGCTTATCCCTTCCCAGATTTGGTTGCTCTTCCGCTCCGATCACAGCTCGGGACGGGCGCCAGTGCGTATCCCATCAGCAAGGATGGTTTCAATTTTCTCCTTGGAGGACTTCTGGGCTCTGCAGGAGGGTGAATGAACCCGCATGGAAGCCTCTGGCAGCTTTAGCCAGCTCCCAGAGTGACCCATCCCTGTTATCTGCAGGGATTGCTGGGCAAGGCTTTGTTTTCCATGTGTGGTTTCCATCAGCCTGCTCTGCTGCTGCTGTCTTGGATAAGGGCTCGGATAAGACACCCAAGCCTTAATCCAACATGATCCTCACTTGTTCCAGTGAGGCAATGTCCTTGTGCACCAGCTCTTTCCTTCACCCATCCCATGGGGAACTTGGATGGGATGGGCATCACCCCGTTTTCTTTTGGACATCAGCTCCCTCTACAAGGTTGGTATCTCCACCCTTGTCCTTTGGGAGCTGCTGTGCCTCAGGACAAAGGGCTGGATGGCTCCAGGAGCTGCCCAAACCAGGCTCTGGTGCCTGCTGGGGTGGGAGGGGGGAAAAAAAATGGGGCTGATGGGATCCATCTGGAAGGAAGCGGGATTATCCCTGTAAACACCTCTTACGCACTCGGCGCCTGCACTGGTGTCATTGTGGCTTTTCAGGACTAAACAAACCCCATCCTTCCAAATTCTCAGAGGTCACAGTGTCACAGCCACAGATGTTTGAATTCCTGACTTTGGGACATGCTTGTTAACACCATGGGCTGCACTGGGGGTGAGGGGATCTGCCTCCCAGAGCCTCCTGCTCCCACATGGAAAGGAGCAGCTCCCTGGAAAGCCTCTGAGCACAGGGAAGGGCCGTGCTGGCCGCTCCCTCCTCGCAGGGCCATCGGTGCCCAGCGCTGCCCTCTTCCCTTCCTGCTCACCTCCCAGGTCAGCAGGAGGAAAGGGGAGGAGAGAGCTGGCTGCTGGCCAGGAGCAGGGATAGGTGGCAGCGGTACCACCCATCCCGCACCTCTGGGGGCTGCTCCGGAGCAAGCCAGGCTGCTCCAGCAGCTCCTGCAATGCAGACGAGCAGGGATGGGATGGCGACTCCTGGCTGGGAATCGCAGTCAGGATTTCAGCGAAAAATCATTGCTTCATCTTCCCTTTCCAGCTGGAGATTCCCACTCCAAACCAAGCAAATTTCTCCTGGCACCAGTCCCTTCTCCCTTCTTCCTCCACTGCCCAGCCCTGGAGCAGAAAGGCTCAGAGGGAGATAAAGACATGAAAAAACCAAGATTTTTCTTTCCAAAAAACCCAAGCTTGCTTTCAGAGACATTTCCCTGGAAAAATGGCTGTTTGGGAACACTTTCACCCACTTCCCAGAGTTGGGAGCGGCCTTAGGTGTTACTGAGGCCATTGGGAGCAAAGCCCTCCTCCCAAGACCCCCACACCAACTCCTTGGAGCAGCCCCAAAACTTCACCCTCCAGTTTGGGATGGGGAATGTGTCTCTAAGTGCAGCCAGCCCAGGCTGTGGAGGGACAGAAAACACAGACAAGGCTGCAGGGCATGGTGGATCTGAGCCCTGTATTCCCTCCCATCATCAACCTGCTACAGAATCCTCATCCCATCTGCTCCTTCCCCTCCCCTGGGATGGGAGGGATCCAGCCAGAGGGTGGGAACACAGCTGATGGAGGTGATGACATCTAAAAGCCAGCCTGTGGTGAGGCCCTGAAAGAACACACACAGCTTTGGAGGTGCTGAAAACCCTTCCCTTCAGGAATAAACCAGGACCCCATTTCAGCCAGGCCTTCCCAAAGCAGCAGGGACTTCTGGGAGTGCATTCCAAGGACAAGTGTTTTCCTAGAAGACTTGAACAAGATGCCTTCATCTGAACCCTCACAATCCACTATGTTCCAAGGATTTAGGTTAAAAGAAGCCCAGGAAATTTGTGTTTATTTGTTCCAGTTTGGGAATGGTGTTGCTTAGAAAGGACTGGAAATTCAAGCTGTGCATTACAGAATTCCCAGCCTGGAGGTCCAGTCAGGATCCTTGTCTGGGGCCAGACCAAGATGTGAACACCTAAACCTCATGGGAAGCATTTCTATGGATAAAGGAGTCCATGTGTGCCATGACTTGCTCCCACCAGCTCCATGTCACAGGAGAAGGGGACAGAGGACACCCAGCACCCTCTGCACCCCCAGTCCTTGGAGGACAAATATTCCATGTGCTAAAACAAGCACACTCTGAGTGGGTCAGGACCAAAACCACTGGGAGTGTTTGAGCAAGCACTGCTGAGGCTGCTGGGCAACAGCATGGAACCCTGTGAGGCTTTGTCTGGAGGTGGGAAAGGCATTGGAAGCTGGCTCTGAACACACCCCATAGCAGGGGGGAAGGGTGGAAGGAAGCAGGGGGTTTTGGTTGGAATTTGGGGCTTTTTTCCTGTCTTTCTCCCTGCTGGTGTGCAAGCTGGGGCTCTGCAGCCATTGTTGTGTTCTCTGAAGAGTCTGGCCCCACAATGCAATAAAAACAAACCACAGGAAGGAAAGGAATTAGCAGGGAAAGGAAAAGCAGCAGTGGGAACAAGAACTCAGGCCCAAAATAAACCTGCAGGCTGCTGCTGGGGGTGCAGGTAGGAGAGGTTACACAATGGAGCTTAGGGGTGAAATCCTGGCTTTTTGGATTTATTGCTACAGGTGAACAGGGGTGCAAGGGGCTGGAATAACAGGAAACAGCCCCAGGAACAGGGATATGGGGAGGAACTTCTTTGAAACCTGAGGTTTCCTAGAAACTTGAACTAAGGGGGAGCAGAGGCAGCACCTGGAAAAGACTGGGCATCGTGGGCAGAGGAAGCAGCCTCAGCTGGGGTTACCACTTTATCCTTATGGATTCTGAGGAGAAGCAGGAGTTTGGCATTGTGGGTTGGTCTCAGCTGCTCCCCAAGCCCCTGCTGTGCTCTGCCAAGGCAAATGTACACAGGATCCAACAGGAAATCTTCCCAGGGCTGCTGCTTCCCCTGCGTCACTGCCCTGGAGCTGCAGGGAGGGTGGGACTTGCTGGAGCAAGGGCAGCATGGACACAGGGGCTGTGCCCACCTTGAGCTGCCTCCTGCTCCCAGGGAATAAACTGAAAACAAAACCACCCTGAGGCTGCATCTGCTGCTCCTCAGCAAACACTTCCCTGTAGGCAAACCAGAGCCCATCCCCTTCCCAAAGAGGGAATGGGGTAGGGAGAATGTGGAAGATTTACAGCCCCAAGATTCCTGAAGGAATTGGAAGGAGTGTGGAGCCAGGTGATATTGGGCTCTTCTCCTGGGGAACAAGCAACAGGACAAGAGGAAATGGCTCCAGGCTGTTCCAGGGAAGGTTTAGATTGGATGACAGAAAATTCCTTGCCTAAAAGGGTGGTCAATCATTGGCACAGCTGCCCAGGGCAGTGGTGGAGTCCCCATCCCTGAGAGGTTTAACAGATGTGTGGATGTGGCACCTGGGGACATGGGGCAGTGCTGGGGGAACAGTTGGACTTGACCTCAGAGGGCTTTTCCAGCCTTACTGATTCCATGATTTCTGCTGCTGCCTGGCACAGGGAAGCCCAGGTCTGTCCCAGAAACACATCACCAGGGAGGTTTTGCTATTCCAACTCCAACAAACACTTTATTCCCATCAGCCTCACCCGTCCTCACGGAGGACAGAGCGCAGGAGGGGAGGGAGCTTTTCCAGACTGGTTCCATGTGGGGGCAACGAGGGACAACCAGGGCCATGAGGAGCCATTCCCAAATTCCACCATGACCAAAGAGTCCTTACTAAGCTGGTGCAACTTCAAATTTCAGATGAATTTTTGGGACTTGATAGTTAGGAGAGCCCACAGAGGGCTTGAAAGACTCTTTTCCCAACCAATTGTGGGTCCTGACACAGCCCAGTGCACTTCCAACAGCACCAGTATTCCTGCTCCAAAAGCAGACTCTGAACCAATGCCACACTCTGGACTCAGAGGGGAAGGGGAGGAAGGGCCAGGATTAAAAATATAACCCCAAAATATAACCCCAAAACAACAGGAATTTGGAAGAAATTGACACGAAGGATGTAAAAAGCAGGAGCAGCTATGAAAATATGTTGAGATGGCCAAGAAAAGTCACATCAAAATATATTTAAAAACCAGAAGTTCCAATCTGTGTGGAATTTAAAACTCCTTTCCCCCACCTGTGTTTTCCTGCTCAAGGAATCTCTGTTGTTCCAGGATGTGGAACATGATAGGCAGCACCAGTTGTGTCCTGAAAAAGTATTTCCCCAAACTCTGAGCAATTCCATAATTTACAAACCAAAGATGAGCTAAACCTCAACCATCGCCCCCCTCCCTCTTTCCCCTTCTACAGTGGGCAGGAGAAAAGACTGCAAACAAATCTGACTTTGCATTTCCAGGGAAGTCCAATTTTTCCACACATCAATATCCCTGCAATCCATTGTAGACCTTCTGCACTGATCCTTGCTTCAACAGCTGCTTGAGACCTGCAAGGGAAGGGAGAGCGTCACACACAGAGCACAGCAAAGATGTCAGGATGACTTTTCCAGCACTTCTTCCCCATTCCTGAAATCCCATCCACTAAACACTCCAAGGAACGGGCAGTTCAAGGATCTGGCACTATCAAATTCTTACCAAACAGGCTAAAGAGTGAGTCAGCCCTTAAATCCATAATAGCTCATTCTCCTGGGGTCGGCACGCACGACAGGGAAGGGCTGGCAGGTCTCCACTGCTGCTTAAAGGGCAAGCCCAGAGGGAGCAGAGGAAGCAGAGTGGCAAGGGTGGATGTGTCACTGTTTTTCCAGAGATTACAGAGGGAGTCCCCTCTGATGAACTCAGCCTGGTCACTCATTGCTCTGGAACCCCTCAGGACACAGCTCAGAGCAGCCTCAAAAATCACTGAGCCCAAAACAGAGGGAAACTCCCAACACTGTGGGCGACCTCCAAATAACTAAAAGGAGGACATTGAGGGCTGGAGTGTGTCCAGAGAAGGGAATGGAGCACCAGGAGAGGCTGAGGGAGCTGGAAAGGGGCTCAGCCTGGAGAAAAGGAGGATCAGGGGGAACCTTGTGGCTCTGCACAACTCCTGACAGGAGGGGACAGCCAGGTGGGGTCAGACTCTGCTTAGGAGAACAAGGGACAGGATCAGAGAAAATGCCTCAAGTTGCTCCAGGGGAGGTTTAGATTGACTATCAGTAATGAAACCAACCAATTTACTTGTACAGAAGAAAATTCCAACCTTCAGGCATGCAAATCCTTCAGGAAATCCTGCTAAAACAGTTTGTCTCCCTGCAACCCTTGTCCTGCTTGTCTATCCTTAAACTCTTTTGACTACACATTCTACTGTCCTTGAAAGCCAGTGATGGGATGCATAAGGGTCACAGTAGCTGTGTTAAAATACTGGAAAACTGCCCTGGAAGTAGTAACTGGAAGCAGGATGTCTCTCTGCCAGGCAAGAACTTCTCATGTGCCTAGCCTGATGGCCAGAGATTCCTGAACTTTTTTTAGGAACACCAGGACAAAGTGAACCCCTGGCAAAGAGCTGCTCATTATTAGAACAGGTCATTCTCTAAGGCAAATTCATTTCCTGAGGAGCCTTCAAGTCACTTTCCAGCTGGTGGGTGAGAGGATGTGGCTCCTGGATGTCTGGTTCTTAGAAAGGAAGGCTGTAGCTGGAGAAAGGTGTAATCCTGAAAAAAACTGGGATTAACACCATCCCACACCTCATTTCCCAGCAGCTCCCACACCTCTGGCAGAACACCCCCTGCAGTGCACAGGATATTTCAACATGTACCCAAGGTGTAATCAGGAATTCCAACCAGGAATCCCAACAATTGGTGCTACTGCACTTCCCTGAAGTGCAGCCTGAAGTCAATTTTTCCTTTAGATGTTGCTGATACTAACAAGAAGTGACAGGTTCACAGCACAGAGGGAGAGGAAGCTCTGATCAGCAGTGATCAAATCCCACTGCAGGAAAGAAGGGATATTATTGCTGTGACTCCAAAGCTGGGGGTGGTGCTCTTGGAGCCAGAGTATCTTCTGACAGCCCCAGGAGCTGGATATGTGGTCAGGAGATAAGAAATGAGGAGCACTGCCAACAATAAGGAAAAAAGGGATGTTTTGAATTCTGAAGCCCACAGTTTTCCATTGAATGTGTACACTGAGCTGCTGCCACACACGGGGATAGACCTACTCCCTCATAAAACTCCTGATATGGTGGATGTTTGGGGATACCCAGCACACAGAAAGGCATCTGACTGCCCACCCAGTCACCTTCCCCTGGGAAATGTGTAATTGCTTTGGGAGGGAGAGAAACACCCAAGGCCCTGTGCCTGAACACACCCTTGCCAGTGCCATCACCTCTCTGTTCCCGGATATCCGTAGAGGGGTGTGAGCAATTCTGTCAAAAACATGGAGGCTTCTGTCACTGCTCCTTGCCCAGGGTCCTCCAAACTGCCAAGAGCAACAGCTGGAATAACCTCACATGTGTTTCAGAGCTGCTGTTGCCTGATGAAGCTTCTGGAAGGGCAGCAGAGCCTGGACTGAGACTCCACAGTGAGGAGGCCATTGTGCCCTGTACAACACTCTTGGAACAAGAGGGAAAGCACAGGGATAAATCCACAAGGCAGGATCACTCTAAGCCCAGTCCAGAGGTACAGAGCTCCCAGCCCAAAGAGCTGCAGGAAGAGCCTCAGGACATCTGGAGCTGCAGCCACCAGCTGGACTGCACAGGGCAGCTGGAACAGTGTGGCCAAGGCAGAATAAGAATAAGAATGGAATAAGAAACTACTGCCAGTGGAATAAAACACCACTTGAGGAGTCCAGGAAATCCACTAAAAGAAGCCAATCCACTTCAGAAGAAGCCCTGGAAGAAGTTCTGGGGATTTCCTGAAGAGCTGCACTAGTACATGCCAGGAATATCTTTGTGCTATGGCAGAGGATGAGGCCCTTGATTCCTACTCTGATGTGGAGCAGCAGAACCACAGAGACTGCTGGAGCACAGAATTCCCTGCTGGGAGTATAGGATTTCAGGATTTACCCTCCTGGCAGTTTTAGGATTCCTATATGGTTCATCAGGTTTCCATTTGAAGCTGAGCAGGAGATCTGTCCTAGAGGGAGTAGGGTGGAAGGAACTGTGGGAAGGAACAAGTGTTCTCATGAGAGTGTCACATTCCTCACCCTTGGCAGCAGAGGGATTTCCACAAGTCTTGCCTCCAAGAAAGTAGCAGCAGGGGCTGGAAAACCCTTTGTGATCCCATTCCAGCTGAGGCAAAGCAGACAGAGGCTGAGCCCAGCAAGGCTGTGGGGTCAGACAGATGGGCAGCACCAAAACAAAGCACCTGCACACTTGCCAAGAGCTGCATTCCAGCTGCAGCACATCCCAACCTCAGCAGCCAAGCTCCCTGGCTTCCAAGGGAAGTGGGAGTCCATCACAGGCCACCAGCCAACTGTGCTATGTTGGACAAGGGGCACAGGGACAGGAGAGCCCCTCTGACTGCTCCAGCCCCTGGAGGAGCTGTGCCAGGGCCAGCATGAGGGCTCTGGGCACTCACCTTCCCGCTGCTCTGGTGTCAGCTGCTCCTTGGGGAACTCCACATCAAAGGTGATTATTAGGGAGCCTTTGATGTTGTTGTTATCAAAGTTTGGAAGCCCTTCTCCCTTCTTCCACAGCTTGGCGCCGGGTTTTGTGGTTTTATCCCGCACAATGTGAACCTGGAGAGAAAAGGAATTTTAAAACATCAGTGGTGTTACAGAATCAATGAGGTTTGGAAAGATTTCCAAGATCACTGAGTCTAAGCCATGACTGATTCTGACCTTGTCAACCAGAACAGAGCACTGAGGGCTGCCCCACATCCAGATGTTCTCTGGACACATGGGCAGTCCATGTTCTCTGTGTGCACCCCAATACTCCAACACTCTTTCCAACCCACTGGAAAGCTCCAACTGGCATTGATTCCTTGCCAAAACCAGTGATATCCCACGGGTCCAGGCTGTTTCACTGGATACATGCCAGAACTAACACCACCCTCTGCTGCTGGGACAGCCTGCAAGTGAGGCACCCCTCATTGGCCTGGAATGCTCCAACAGAGGGAATACTGTAGATAACCAGATAACCAGTATTCCTGTAGATAACCAGACCCTGAGCAAGCCAACCCTCAGCACAGAGCTGCAGGTGAATTTGGGATGCACACAACACCCTGGCCTCACCTTGTGCCCATCCAAGTGGGCAATATCCATCTCAAAGCCTGTCAGTGCCTCGACCAGCGAGATTGTCACGTTTGTGTACAAGTCATCTCCTCTCCTTTCAAACACTGGGTGCCTGTGGAAATAAGAGCCATTGAACTTTACTCCTTCCTCAGAGGGGAAACAAATCCTTGAGCTTCTTTCCTTCAATTTGGGAGTTTGGAGAAATCATAAATAGGAGGGGAAGTGAGGAATGAATCAAATTTAGCTTCATTTTCCTGTATAAGATATGCACTGATAAATGCCTTTTCTATTTCTAGGGCACTGAGTGGTGAGGTGTGGCAAGAAGTCCTGACTCATACAGCAATTTTCTTAGTAGTGCATTTCCTTACAATAGCAAAATTGTGTGTTAGGGAAAAGGAGATATTTATTCTGAATCACACATGGTGAATTCAGGCCAAAAAAAATAAGATACTTTGATAATTCTACTTTTAACAGCATCAAGTTCAGCTCCTCCAGCACCATGAGGGCTGAGCATCCTGCACAGCCCTGAGTGCCAGACCTGCAGCTGCCCTGCTGAAGGACAAGCTCCATCTGGCCAAGCAAGAGCCCAGCTAGGCCAGAGACTTACTTGAGAACTTTTATTCGGAAGCGCAAATCTCCCGGCTCCCCATCCACGTGGGGCTCACCTGTGGGGGAGAAAGAAAAGTTTGGTTTAAAGGAAATAGTTAGGAATGAGTGGAGAGACAAGCAGGATATTAAAGGAAAAAAAACCCAACTAGTTGATCTTTAGATGACCAAAATTCTGCTTAAACATCTCCTAAAGAGCTTAGGGCTTTATGGGTGTTGCCTCAGCAAGATCCCACCTCTGCTTTTCTGGAAGATCTGTCTCATGTTAATGATGTCCTTTAGTCACTGAAGGGCAGAGGGGATCCCTTCAAAGCCAAAAGCTTGGAACAGATGCTCCTGCTCAGGTGTTGTCCCCACTCCCAGCTAAGGGAATGGAACTGTGTTATCCAGACTTAGGAACATGCTCCTGGATTTCAGCACTTCCAAGCACGTGGGAACCATGTGCCAGAGAAGCATGGAGGAGGAGCAGCTCAGAGCTGAGCACACACTCACCTTCCCCAATGAAGGGATACTCCATGCCATCCCTCACCCCTGGCTCTATCTCCACTTCCAGTGTCCTCTCTTCATTCACCAGCCTGAAAATGGGAAGAGCAACCCAGCACTCAGTTTGCAACTTTATTTATTTATTTCAATTTCATCTCAACTTTTAATTTGTGTCCCTGGGGTAAGAAGAGCACCCCCACAAGCTCACACATGCTGTCCTTGCTCACATCTAACCCAAGAGAGTCAGAGCTGCCTTTTTGGTGAGCTGAGACTCAGGGAGCAGAGAAGGTGAAGTTGAAAGCTCCCAAATACACAGTCAGCACCAGGGGGTGGGATGGCATTCCATTTCAGCATGGCATTCTATATCCAGCTGTTCCCAGCTGTGTGCTCCCCGTGCAGATCTAGCTGTGGAACTTTGCGCAAGGAATAAAAGGCTGGAAGGGGAAATTGGAGAGCTCTACATCCAACAGATGTAAGAATCAAGAGTGGCTCCCTGGAAATAAGAACTCGGTGTTAAACCTTCCCGAAGTCCCCAGCTCTTCCTGGGAGCACAGGCGCGCTCCCCCATCTAGCGGTGGGTTTTGGAATAAACCTCCCTACATTGATGTCCCTACACAAAACCACGGAATTTAGGATTCTGTGGAGCAGGAAAGAGCACCAAACTCACTTGACGTTGGGACACTCATCACAAACAACTTCCTGAGTCATCTGGAAGCGCCCAGGGCCCAGCTGGGTGGTTCTCATCTCCTGCCTGCAGTTGCATTTCCGTTTGCCAGGTGCCTGTCTTGCCACTGGCTTGTTCCTGACAACCTGCAGGGAAGAGGGAGAGGCTGATGTCAGTGTTCCTGGGTCTCCACAAGGGTCTGGATTGCTCTGAACAGAGAATTTGGGGTGGAAGGGACCTTAAAGATCACCTAATTCCAGCCTTGTGCCATGGGCAGGGACATGTTGTTGTATGGTGCTGCCACAATAGCTCCAAATGAGGCCTTGGCAAAACAATGACAAGTTTTCACCTTGTGATCACATGGTAAACACCAAAAAACAGAGTGATGTCTCTCTGACATCACTATTGCCATTCTCTTTCCACACAGGAAAGATAACACTAGGATGGAACACTCCACACTTTGGTTATGACACTTCCTTGCCCCACACAAAGGGGAAATTATCTGGAGTTACCCCAACAGCCACAACACAAAATCAACCAAAGGAAAGCCAACATGCAGACAGGAGGGATTGTCAGCATCAGAGATGGAGCTTGCTTGAAATAAGATAATAATTTTCCACATACTCTTCTCAGTTATATAATCTGGAAACTTGCAGTGACATGTTTGGCTGTAGAAAGAAAAATTCTCAATGTGGTTTTACAAAAATTGCAAAGTGGATTTGAAGCTTATCAACAGCCCCTGAAATATTCCTACATTCTACAGAGGGACAATTTGCACCTCTTCCAACTGGGCTGCTGCACTAATCAAGGTGAGCTGCTGAGTGACAACCAACAAATCAGTATTATCACATTTATGGAGACACTGCCAGATGCAAAAGATGAATAAATGGGTGGTTTTTTCAGTAAACTACAGGAAACAGCACCACAGCATCCTCCACTGCCAGACAAAATGAAGCATCTATTTCAGCTCTAATTTTTGGGAGAAGATATTGTGAGCTCTGGTCAGGCACCTCAAACCTGGGAAAACAAGAAACACTGAGACAAATAAACTTACTTCTACAAAGTTTCCTGAATACACCTCCTCCAGTGTGACCTCCAGGTCCACGATGATGTCACTGCCCCGGGGAATATTCCTGTCTTGCTGCCGAGGGCTTCCTCCAAACATGAATCCAAAGTCTCCAAAGAAACTGGAGTTAAGCACATTGGTTAGCTCAGGAAGGAATTGCAGGCAAATGTTTCTACTCCACTAAAAAGTATCCTCCTTGCAGTCCTAAAGCTCCAGAGTGAACCCAGAAACCTCTTTTTGTTAGGCAACTAAAGTCTTCAAACGCAGCAGCCATTTTGGAAGAGTTTTCTGCACTAAAGAAAATAAAATTTGGAGCAGAACACTCAAAATCTGATCTTTCTACATTGCACTGCTGCTCAGCTGCCACCACCAAAGGTGTAAACTCTGAGTAGCACTGCAAGTCACTACTAGCAGGTTGGTTTTAAGTAGTTTGAGGACAAGAGGGATGAGGAAAACTCCCTAGGAATTCTGCATATTGTCCCTCAGAGCAGGGAAGAGCAGCAGTGCAAGTCCTTATCCAGTATTACAAGAACTGAGCAACTTCTGGAATCATTTTAGAAAATTTATCCAAAGGGGCAGAAAATCAGGTTCTGTCCAAGCTATGAGCTTTGGTTTTTAATGCTCCAACTTCTACAGGGGCTGTGCAAGTAACCACAGCATTGCTTTGCAGAAGGAAAAGTGTCCCCAGAGTGATGTGTGACAACAGGTCAAACCCCAATCACACACAGATAACCTGAGAAAGTTTCCACATGTTTGAAGCAGGTGCTGCACCTGAAAAAGCACCCACAGTGCCCAGAGGTGCCCACGTGGGAAGTCTCCACTGGCTCCTGCTTGCAACAAGGAGTGGGGCACACCAAAACTGCAAATTGCATGTAAATGGATTTCTTCAAATTCTCAGCTTGCACATCAGAGACCCTGGGCCAGGTAAGAAGCCCAACAAAAGGGTGCTTGAGCATCACAGAATCAGAGCAGCAGCTGCAAAGGGGTTAAAACAGCCCAAAGGGGTTAAACCTCCTTACTGGGAGAAGATGTCTCCATGGGAGCTCTGGTGCCCATCCTTCAGGCCCTCCTCTCCATAGGCATCGTACTGCTTCCTCTTCTCCTCGTCTGACAGCACCTGGAAAAGGCAGGGATGGAGCAAAGGCTCACCTGGAGCTCAGGGGAGGTGTTGGACAAGGCTCTGAGGGCCCCCAGCTTTTCACTGGAGACTCTACAGGAGCCAAGCTCGCTGTGCTGTCTGCAAAAGTTAAGCCCATAAAAAGCACATTTCATTCATTAAAAAGGCAGGAGCAGCCTGGAAAACAAACATTGAGTTTATCTTAAATATTAAAAAAAAAAAAGAATCACAAAGAATAACTCAAATCCTACAAAGCAGGACATGCTGAGACAAATAATCACATACCACCATGTCTCAGCCATGACTTTTAAGCATTGATTTTATTTCCTAAGTTTTGATCTTTGCTCTTTCCTGCTTCAGAACTGTGTCCCACAGATAGTTCAGCAGAAGGATTTCCAAGCTGTCCTGGCTAAACACAGATAAAAACCAGGCAGGGAGGGCACCAAAAACTTCCTCCAAACCTCACACACATGAATACTGGATTTCTGATTTGATTTTACAGAATTTTAAATAGAAAGAATAATCTCAGCTGCTGGCAAACACTTAAACCAGCTGGACCTCAAGGAAGAGGCAGAGAAATCTTTTGCCAGCAGGAAGTGCCAACAAGATCCCAGCTCACAGAGGCAGCACCAAGCTCACAGCTCCATCAATCCTGAAGTGCTCACAGTTCCATCCTGAGGTGCTGCAAATGATAGAGAATTACTTTTTCCCACAAAAAATGTCTTTATATTCATTTTCCCTATGATAATAAAGCCAGTTTATTTCAGTCAGAATTAAAAAGGGGTCCCAGCTTTTAGAGAAAACAAAAGTGAACAGTTTTCTTTCTCAACACAAAGAAATGAATGCCAGCTGTTCTCTCACTTCCTCTTTTGAGGAATATTTGCATAATTGAGGAGCACCAGGGATGGAAGCAGGAGCCAGGCTGCAAACCCTTTTTCCTGCAGCTGGGTTTTTCCCAAAGGACCCCAAACTCCCACCCAAAGAGCAATTCACTGCTAGGAATTTCTGGCAGTGGAATTTTTCAGGATCATCTTCCTCTCTGCTGCACAGGGGGGAGCAGGAGCAGATGGAGTGACAAAAAGGACAGAAAACATGGAGGAAACAGCCTCTATTCCATCACTGTGTATGTACAGCCAAGGAAAGCAGGCTTTCACTTCACACCTTTGGGCAATACAATGATCTGTGTCTGATTTATTTAATGCACTGGGTTATTAGTGTGGGGGATAATTTGCATGCCACAACATCATCATGGAATAACAGGAATCCTGCTGTGTCCCACAATTACTTTTCTCACTTAATATCCTCTAAACCCAAGGCCAGCACCTTTCACTCCCCATGAGCCCAGACTGATCCCAGCCTGGCCCTACACACTTAGAGCTGCTGCACCTCCACTCCTCCCTTGAGGAACTGGGAATAAATCCCTAAAAACTTTAATCTGGTGCCTTGGCTTCCTCCTGGCTGAGAGCTGAGAGGTGCTGGATTGTCCTCTAGCAGGAGCAGTTCTCCAAGCAACCTGGTAGGTTCTGGATCTTTGTTTTTCATTTGGGAGAGTCTGGAACTGGATGTATTAACAGGGGCAGGATGGATTTTGGTGTAGTAATAGAGGGAGGATGGAAAGCAACCTGTCATTCCTTGCAAGGTCTTCATCCATGTTTAGCCTTCTGCTAAAGGAAGGGTTAGGAAATCCTTCTGCTGAATTGGCTGTGGGACACAGTGAGTTGATTTGGTTGTTTTGGGTGAAATGGAACCAGAATTGGGTGACCCTTATAAAACAACTTGGTATGCACTGGATCTTTGTTTTTCATTTGGGAGAGTGTCTGGAACTGTATGTATTAACAGGGGAAGGATGGAATTTGGTGTAGTAATAGGGGGAGGATGGAAATTGATGAGAAGGAGAAGGAATAAAGGAAATTTGATGTGGAAGATGTCCATGCCCATGGTGAAGGGATGGAATGAGATCATCTTCAAGTCCCTTCCAACCTAAACCATCCTGGGACTCTGTGACAATAAGAGATGTGGGATAGAATTCAATATATTCACAGGGGGAAGACAGAATTTCACATGGTAACACGGGAAGGATGGATTCCAGCTGCACCTTAGGGAAAAGCCTTTAATTCCCTACAAACCTTTCCCATCCCCTGAACGCTCCAGGATGAATCCTACGAGCTTCATCCACCCTTCCCAGCCCGGGGAGGCCATTCCCGGCTCCCTTAGGGATACTCCCAGCTCCCAGCCTCACCTCGTAGGCAGCGCCCAGGTCCTGGAACTTCTCCTGGGCGCGGGGGTCGTCGGGGTTCCTGTCGGGATGGAGCTGCAGCGCCAGTTTGCGATAGGCCTTCTTGATGTCCTTGATGGAGGCGCCGCGGGACACCCCCAGGATCTTGTAGAAGTCTCTCCTGCCGTGGGGGGAGAGAGAAGGTGAGGGAAGGGGAGCGGGGAGAGCGTGAAGGAGAACGGGGATGGGAGAGACGGGATGGGAGAGGGGGAACAGGGGAGCGATGAGGGGAAGGGAGCGGGGTCCCGTCAGCGCCGTGCCCGCCGACCCTCAGCAGGGGGAAGGCCGGTGCTGAGGCGGAACCCGCGGCCCGTGGGCGCGGCGCGGCGCACTCACCCCGCGGCGGCCTCCCCGCAGAGGCACAGCAGGAGCAGGCAGAGGCGGCCGATCCAGGCGGGGGCCATGGCGGGCCCGGCCCTGCCGGCTGAGGGGGAGCGGCGGGAGCGGCGCGTCCTGGCGGCTCCGCAGCGCCCTGGCCTCAGCCAATGGCAGCGTGGGGTGTTCCACGCTCGCCAATCCGAGCGCGCCGCCGCGCAACGCCGGCCAATGGGCTGCTCACACTTCACCTCCGCCGGCCAATCGCCTGCCGGAGCGTCGCCGCGGAGCGCGCCGGCCACGCCCCGCCGCCCCGCCGGGGTTACTTCCTTCCGAACAGCCAATCAGCGAGCTCAGCGCTTTTTCCCGCCCTCGCGCTTGCAATCTCAGCCAATGGGCGACGGCTCCTGGCGGGCGGGAACGGCCGTCTCTATGGTGGTGCCCGCGGCGGAACTCGGAAGTGGCGGCGGCGATGGCGGCGGGGCCGGTGCGGCTGTGGGTGCGCACGGAGCCGTTCCTGGTGGGAGCGCTCCCGGCCCCGCCGCCCGCCCGCCTCGCCCCGCACTACCTGCGCAAGGCGGCCGCCTACGCCCGCGCTCGGGCGGACCAGGGCTGCTTCCCGCGGCTGAGCTGGCCCAGCTGGCGGCACCTTGCCTGCGGGAAGCTGCTGCTGAGCCCCGACATCGCCTGGCTCTACTTCGAGCTCTACCGCGGCCTCCGCGGGCCCTCCCCGCCGCTCCGCCTGCGCTGGGCCGAGGCTGAGGCGGCCTGCACCAGCGCCGAGGAGCTGGAGCGGGAGCGGAGCAAGGCAAGAGCCCGGCCTAAGGCAGGGGGAGCCCCGGCCCCGCCGAAAGGGGAGCCCGGCCCAGGCTGACAATACTCTGTCTCTCCCCAGCTCTCCGTGGACACGCTGCAGTTCCTGCTGTTCCTGTACGTGCAGCAGTTCCACAACGTGTCCCTGCGGCGCTCTCTGCTCGGGGACGAGTGGCCCAGCCCCAGGACCAAGTCTCCCAGCCTGTCAGAGAAATCGGGCACCGGGAATAAGGTACTCGTGCCTCCGGGATTGTCCGTGTGCAGGAGGAGCCTCTTCGCTCTGAGGGGCCTTGGGCAGGCGCTGGTTTGTTCCCGGTAGGGTTTCACCTGTGAGCAAAGCTCCAGCTGCAGAACTCCTGTTCCACAGTAAACGAAGTGATCTCTACAGCTTATAAAAAGATTCTTTAAATTTTTCCATGAGGCTTTCCTGGAGCCCACAGCCAACTGAATATTCCCTGAGAGTCTTGGCAAATCTCCTTTTGAGAAGCAACAGCCTTTTTGTAAGTGAAGCAGGGAGCTCTCCTCATGCTCATAGTGCCTTTCCCATGACCCAGTGTGGAATTTTGGATTCCAGGCTGTCACATTTTGTTTCTGAGAGGGGATTTTGTTGTTCAGCTGTAGATCAACCACATGGAAATGCTGTTTCCTTTTAAAATACTGCCAGATGTTGAGGAAGGAGTGAGTTGGATGTGTCCTGTGAGCAGTTCTGTGTGGGAGAATGCATTACAATTTGCAACCCTGTGTAAGGCCGTGCCAGCCTCTGGAATTCTGGCACAGATGTGCTGCTGTGAGCAGGATGAGCTGGTGAAATGTAGCTTGGGGCAAGCTGGAGTGATTAAAAGTAGGAGCTGGATAACTTTATCCTGAACTGTTGAACAAAAGTAGTGAGGACAAGGTGTAATCACAGCCCTGTATTCCTTCAGTAAAACTCAGCCTTATGAAGCTCTGCCAGAATTGCAGTCTCCTTTCTTTGGGCTGGAGCCCTTCTGAATTTGAAATAAGAATTCTTTCAGAGGGTTTAGTTTATTGGAGAAATGACCCTCTGCTTTTTATCCTGGCACTGAATCCTGGCTGCAGGGATTTTCCAGTGGAGCAGCTCCAGGACCTTGAGTGTCAATTATTGATTTGTGTCCTCCCTTTGAATGCCAGCAGCAGTGGCCTGGGTTTGTGTAGAACTGTAGAAGAGCCTGGTGCTGCTCTCTAGAATGAGATACTTGGTACTTGAAGTTGGAATTAAATGCTTTGAGTTTTTGGGAGGAGGTGTCTTTCTAGCTTTGGGAGAGCAGAGCAGCAGGAATGAGCACTGTGCCTGACTAGCTTTCCTTCTTCTAGAAGGATTCTGAGCAAGGATTTGTATATATGATGTCCATGGAGCTTCTCAGCTTGGAGAACTCACCCCCTTGTGTGTTTTCCTGCCTCTCCAGAACTGGGACGACCAGGAGCACCTTGCCTTTGTTCAGAGCCACCTCTTGGATATCTTGGAGCTGCTGCTGGAGCCAGAGCAGCTCTCAGCCTCCTCCCATTCCAGCTGCAGCAGCCTGGTGTCCTTGGAAGCCGTGTGTGCCCTCAGCTTCCTGCTGGAGGGCACCGTCAGCAATTCGGGCACTGTCCGTCCCCTGCACAAGCTGGCCCTCAGGCAGCCCTGCCATGGCCTCAATGGGTACTCCAAGGGTTCCAGAACCTTCTCCCTGCCCAAGCTGGAGAGCTGGCTGCGCTCCTCCCTCACTGCCAATCCCCTGGGAATAACCGTCTGCGTCAATGCTGGCAAGAATCTCATACGGGCACAGCAAGGTGGGCAAAACTGCTGGGAAGGTGTTGTTAGATAGACA
>JAHXMQ010012341.1:18897748-18909036 GCA_020466415.1 Ammodramus savannarum pratensis | reverse complement strand
TCCTGGCAAAAGGATTTTTCATAAATATGTCTGTGACAGTGACCTTGCCTTGGGCTGGATGGAGGTTCCTTCCAGCCCTGATGGTTCTGTATTTCCTTGGCAGATCTGTGACCATCGAGAAGTGCAGGAACAGCACCTTTGTCCTGGGCCCTGTGGAGGTATCAGTGCACGTCCAGAGCTGTGACAACGTCAAGGTCATCGCGGTTTGCTATCGCTTGTCCCTTTCGTCCACCAAGGGCTGCACTTTCCACACCCTCACACCCACGCAGCCCCTCATCCTCTCTGGGAACCAGGAAGTCAGCTTTGCCCCTTTCCACACCCATTATCCCATGCTGGAAGACCACATGGCTCAGGTGGGCTTGGCCACTCTGCCAAACTACTGGGACAGCCCCATGCTGGTGTGCAGGGACAGCGGTGACACCAGCGTCTTCCGGCTCCTGCCCC
This sequence comes from Ammodramus savannarum pratensis, assembly GCA_020466415.1. Classification (NCBI taxonomy): domain Eukaryota; kingdom Metazoa; phylum Chordata; class Aves; order Passeriformes; family Passerellidae; genus Ammodramus; species Ammodramus savannarum. The sequence continues at coordinate 18,908,592 of JAHXMQ010012341.1, read as the reverse complement.
CCTCAGACTTCTACACCTTTGTGATTCCCTTTGAGATGGAAGGAGACACCACAGAGACCCCAGGGGGGCTTCCCCAGGAGTACCAGGAGGTGCTGAAGAAGCGGGAGCAGAAGGTGCAGGTGTGGCAGCGCATGGTGAAGGAGGCAGGGCTGAGCAGGTGAGTGTCCCCTCAGCCACATGGACAGAGGGTTGTTTGGTGGGGATTTCCACAGAAATCCTTGAAGGGTGGCCTGGGTTGTGTGAGCCATGTCTTGCAGGCCAGTCCTGGAGCATTAGTAATTAGCAATCATGGGATTCTGTTTGGTAAGAAGGCGAGACTAATGCTCACAGGCTCAGAGCTGTAGAATCCCAAAATGCCTTGGGTTGGAATAGACCTTTAAGCTGATCCTGTTCCACCCCTGCTGTGGAACACCTTCCACTATCCCAGGTTGCTCTAAGCCTTGTCCAACCTGGCCTTGAACAGTTCAGGGATGGAGCAGCCACAGCTTCTCTGGGCACCCTGTGCCAGGGCCTCAGCACCCTCACAGGGAGGAATTTCTTCCCAGTACCCATCTAGCCCTGCCCTCTGGCAGTGGGAAGCCATTCCCCTATGTCCTGTCACTCCAGTCCCTTGTCCAAATCCCTCTCCAGCTCTCCTGGAGCCCCTTTAGGCACTGGAAGATACTGTGATGTCTCCCTGGAACCTTCTCCTGTTCAGGTGAAAACCCGCAGCTCTCCCAGCCTGGCTCCAGCCCCTGGAGCACCTCTGTGGCCTCCTCTGGATTCCAGCAGCAGCACATCCTTGTTGTGCTGGGTATCCCAGAGCTGAAGGCAGCTCTGCAGGTGGAGTGAAGGGGAGACAATCCCCTCCCTCACCCGCACTGCTCCTGAGGAGGTGCTTTCTCATGGCTGCATTTTCCCAGCTTGTGAGGCTCCAGGAAAAGCATTCCCAGATGCTGCTGAGGTGCTCAGGGATCCACCCTGGCAGTGGATTGGGCCAGGACTGGGTGTGCACCCTGAGCTGCCTGGGGTCCCTCTTAGCCCAGCCTTCCCCTTGGATTGAAGCTGTAAATGGCTGTCCCAGCCCTTGTTGAGGGAATGTGCTCGTGGATCATTGCAGCAGATCACCTTTGGGCAATAACGTTGAAATTCCTCTGCCCAGCTTCCTTGGCAAGCACAAAATGGGGATAAAACCCCATTTCAAATATCTGTTGTTCTTCCCAGGCTTCTGCTGCTTCCCTGCACAGTTTTGGGAAGGAGTTTGGCCTGTCAGAACCTTAGTGTGAAAGAAATGTGAGGAAATAGGGATTGATGTGCTTAGATTTGCCATCATCTGCTGCAGTCACAGGAAGCAAGAGCTCACTGCTTATTCCATAAAAGGGGGAAAACTCTGGCAAGTTTAGAAGCTTGTTGAAAAGAAAGTGGGCAGCTGACAGTGGAAAATGTCTGTTGTCTCCTGCAGGCAGGGAAACAAGAAGGGAGACAAGTAGGAGGCTTAGAGCAAACAGGATATCAGGCTTGTAGAAAGAAAAAAGCTGCTGTGCTCGAGCGGGGAGGTGAAAGAGAGTGTTAGAAATAAGAAGACATCTTTCAAGAAGTTGAAGTTGTCTGATTGAGGAAAGTGGGGCAAAAAAAGAATGTAAATCCTGCCAGGCTGAAAGTAAAACCCCCGTAAGACAGGACCAAGAAGACAGCTTGAGGAACAACTTGCAAAAGCATAAAATCCTGTTTATTCATTTTCCTGAGCGTATCAGACAGAAAGTCTTTCAGGGTCAGTAGCAGATCAAGGTAGAGAAAAAGCTTTTGGAGAAGATAAATCCACAAGGGAAGAAAGAAGTGGCTGCCTTTGTGTTCACTGGGGAGGAATTTGGGTTAGTTTGTGTTCCAAAATCCTGCTTTGTGGGGAATGGCTCAAATGGAAGACAACATACAGACAGCAGCCTTAACTTGGAAAAAGGGTGTGGATACATGGAGCCTGTCTGAGGGTGAGTGGGACAAAACTGAATAGAATGGCCTGAATTGGAAGGGACCTTAAAAACCCAACCAGATTCCACCCCCTGCCATGAGCAGGGACACCTCCCACTACCCCAGGTTGCTCCAAGCCCTGTCCAGCCTGGCCTTGAGCACTTCCAGGGATCCAGGGGCAGCCACAGCTGCTCTGGGCACCTGTGCCAGGGCCTGCCCACCCTCACAGGGAACAATTCTTTCCCAGTATCCCATCTGACCCTGCTGTCTGGCAGTGAGAAGCCATTCCCCCTTGTGCTGTCACTTCAGGCTCTTGCAAAGAGTCTCTCTCCATGTTTCTTGTGGCTCCTTCAGGCACTGGAAGGCCACAGTGATTTCACCCCAAAGCTTCTCTTCTCCAGGCTGAACAATTCCAAATCTCCCAGCTTTTCCTTAGAGGAGGGTTGCTCCATCCCTCTGATCACCTTAGTGGTCTCCTCTGGAGCTGGTTTCCTGCTTTTCCCAGTACAGAATGGGGTCAGCACATCAAATTGGGAATGGGTTCAAAGCAAACCCACATGAAATCTCCAGAATACTTAAAAATGTTCATGTTTCATTGCAGTTCAGAAATGAATTGTGTAAACTGCTTGTAAAAGTCCATCAGGAGCTACTCAACACCTGTGCCACCTTTGGCTTGAGAAATTCCAGATGTGAGCTGATCCCAGAGGGCTGGGATGCTTTTTGGGCATCTGACCAGTGCCAGTTAGCCTGAGCTGAGTGGCCCACCCTGTTAGGCTTGCAAAACCCCCCCCAAACATAAAATGATGTGAGATTTGTTTATAGGTGCATTTTTTTTTCCTGATCTCCTTCCTCTCTGGATCAGCTATCAGAACAGAATTTCGTGTCCTTAGTGCTTAACCACTGGTTGTTAATTTTAGTCTTCCTTTTCAGACAGTTTTTCAGCTGTGCCCTGAGGGGAAAGTGGAGGCAGCCCTGGAGCAGGGTGGTTGTGGTGGTGGGATGGAGGATTTTGTATGACTTCTCCAACTCCACCAGGTTCTGCCTTTGGGGTTCATTATCATCACATTCACTTGGTAAAAACCTTTTCTGGTTGTCTCTGCAAGGTTCAGGAACCAAGCCTGGCTCTTCCTGATCTATCTGGAGGGTTGTTTGGATAGTGAAGGCATGGTAGAAGTATAATACTGTGAATAAATGTGAATTTTTCCATATTTCCCTGCTGCTGTGTCTGTTTCAGGGATCAGAGGAAACAGCTCCAGGCTGTGGTAGAAGACAAATTCTATGAGTGGCTGGTTCAGACAGGGAACAGGCAGCAGCTGGACAGCCTGGTCCCTCCTGCCCTGGGCTCCAAGCAGGCAGCAGGATAATATTCCTGGCCAGGATAACATTCCTGGGCAGCAGGAGGAAAGGGAGGTGAGTGAAAGGCTTCTTTCTCTTCATTCATCTCTCCCCCCAGGAACTGTTCCATGCTGGTGTGCACAGCCAAGGCAGAGGTGGGAGAAGCAGGAGTCTGAGGGAGTGTTCTCACAAGAGCCTGGCATTTGGGTTTAGTTCTTACTTTCGTGTCAAAACCCATTTTTAGCTGAAATCTGTGTCCTCAGCATGGCCTTGCTGCCAAGTTTGATTTGTTGGAGGCATCTCTAAGGCAGATGGGGAAATTGCACATAATGTGATACAAATCTGATTGGAATAGCTGCTCTTTCAAAGAAACTCTGTGCATTGATGTCCACCCATCTCACTTTTTGCTAAAGAGAGTTAAGTGAGACTTTGGGTCATTCTTAAAATAAGACTTTGGATAATTCTTACAATAAGACTAGATAATTCTCACTCTTCCCTAGCAGAAGTGGTTTAGGAGCTGGAGACCTGCCTTTATTTTGCTCTTCTGCCATGGCATGTTTCAAGCCATTAGAAAATTATTTTATTTTTGATTTAGCATTTGAATTCCTTTTTTTTTTTTCTTTGCTGATGTTAGAAGTAAAATTGTCTCCTTTTATTTTGTTCCAGAGCTCTGGGAACAGCCAGTGATCCACTCAGCCCAGTTCTCATTACGACTTTGTGCCATCCCAGCTGCACCCACTGGATCTGCCAGCCAGCCCTGGTGTGGATGGGACTGCCTGGCTGCTGTAGGATTCCTGAGCATTGCTGCTTTCCCAGGAATGTGCTGTAGCCATCCTGTAGGTGACTGAGAGGTGCCTGGCACTGGGGGAAGATGAAGTGTGCCTTGTTGCAGAGCTGTCACAGCAGTCCATAGTGTCCAACACACCAGGTTTCCTGGGACAAAGCTGGATGCAGGCCCTGGGCATCACCTGCATCCTCATGGTACAAACCAGTGGTGCTGTTTTAATAAATGTGAAAATGAAATGTTTAATTTTTATGAATGAAATCAAACAGGTTCTTTTTTAATATGAGGATGGCACTTTTAGAAGATAAATTTTTGTATATGGTTGCATCGTTTTGACAAATGTCAATAAACCAGATTTTTTGGATAAACCTGGCACGTGTCCTGGGGAAGGGGTTTTACCTGTACTGTTGGTCTTAGGGGAACACAGCATCTTTTATCTTAATGAAATGAGAACCTGTCAGAGACAGAAACTGCTAATTTATGGGGAAAGTGGGGCAGAAAAAGAATGTAAGTCCTGCCAGGCTGAAAGCAAAACTCCTGTCAACTTCAGCCATGCAGCTGAAGGCTGCCCTGGCACTAAGTTTTGATACAAGCCCTATTCCTATCTCTCATAATTTTCATAAAGATTATCAGCTTGAATAAGCACCATTCTCATGTGCTGGTGGGATGTGTTTTGGGGAGATGTGCTCATAGCTGAGCACTTAAATAAGCTTGGAAAATAGGCAAAGGCATTGCATGGATGAGTGGAGGCAGCAGCTGGTGGTGCCTTGGGAAGAGCTCTCCAAGCTGAGAGTGAGGGGAAGGCACAGTGCTCTCGAGTGCACAGCCTCAGAATTCCTCTGAAGGTCTCCTGGGCAGGCAGGTGAGGTGAGTTTATTATATTTATTCTATTTATATAAGATGATTTTATTGTATTTAACCAACCTCTAAAGGAGGGATGTGTGAAGTGACCACAGCTTTGAGCTGTGAACCTGCTGATAGAACACACCTTGTGCTTGAACTGTGATCTTCAGGAGTTAAAAACTAAATCAATCCAAGTGGCCTCAGTGAGAGCAACAGCTCTGGGTGATTCAAGGCTCCTAAAATGGGAAGAGGAGCAGCTGCTGATCGTGTGTGCCCCAGGCTCTCCCATCTGCCTGCATTTACAGAGCTGCTGTTGCGAGAGTGCTTGTCCTGACAGATTTGAAAGAGGGGCTGCGTGTTTCGGGCGCTGCTGTGCCAAATTCGTGTCCCTTTGTCTCGCTAAGCCTTTGGGCTGGGGCACTGAATAGCTGCAGAGGTGGTTTTTCATAATGCACTGCCGGGGGGGTGGCTGTGGAAGCCAGTGATCCTCGGCCTCCCCGCTCCCAGCGCCGGAGTGTGGCTGAAGGGAAAACTCTGCTCCAACCTCAGGTGCTGGGCTGAGAGTTGGGGTTCAATTTGTGACACTTGAAAAGACAACAGAAATCTGGGCATCGTTTGATTTGTGAAATCACTCACTTTGTGGGGAGTGGGGAGGTGGCCACACTTCCTTCTTTCCTTCTATGTCAGGAGGTGTTTGGAGCAGTGTGGCTCCAGCTGAGGGTGTCCCAGGAAAATCTGCAGCCTCTTTGCTGCACAGATGTCTCCATTGAGAGCTTTCAATGCACAGCTGGTCTTTGCAATCCTCTGGTGTCTGCTCTGAGCACTTGTTTGTCATTCCTTAACTGCATCCTTCACTGCACCAGAACATTCCCTGATGAATACCATGTGCCCTCCTTACAAATGGGGTGGGTCTCCAAGAGCCAACGAGGATTCCTTCTTGTTTAACAAGCTTGGAAGGGGGGGAGCAGCCAAATTACCACTTGTCCTTGGCAGGGAGCTGCATGTTTTGAGTGCATTTGGCAGAGTTTTGGTGTTCTGACTCAGCAAATGGTAACAAAGGGAGGATGGCGAAGCCTTCCTTTATTCCATAATCCTGTTTGCTTTTCTGGAAATCGGCTATAGCCTCAGAATCACTGACTCAATTTTTGGATCCTATTCTCATGACAAAGCGGCTGTCTGGTTTAAAACAAGCCCGTTATAAAAAGGGCACCTCGGATCCTGGCTGTTTGTAACAGCTGCTGACGTTCCTCCGGCACAGGGGAGCTTGGCTGGAACGGAAAATGTCCAGAGCTGGAACCAAGGTAGGTTTGTTTGCAGTGTATATTCATGATTTTGGCTAAAAGTGCAGAATTTTGCAGGGATGAATTGTGGAGAAACTTTGTGGTTTTTTTTTTTTTTTGTTCTGCTGACTGCTTCTCCTTCTGTCAGTGTGTGGGCAGGGGGAGATGCTTGAAATCCCTCCTCACGTGGAGGGAAGCTGGAGCTGAGCCCTCCCAAGTATTTTCCCAGATTTTGGCTGGTTCCTCTAGGTGTGGCTCTGCCAGAGGATGGAGTCAAGAGCAGTGACTGGTGAGAGGCATTTTGAAATGGTTCTAAATCAGCAGGGTCTGATGCCTTGTGAACTGGGGGTGGAGGGGCTGTGCCAGCTGGGAATCACTGCACCTCCAGAGTGGGGGCTCATGGAAAGGTCACTTGGAGAGAGCCTGGCTGCCAGCACCAGCAGAGCTGCCACATCCCTTTTCCATGGTGGAGCAGAGGGTGTGCTGGGACAGAAGGGCTCCATGGATGCCCATGCACCGAAGGGAATGGTGTTCCCTGAGGGATGATGCACACCGGCCTTGGGATTCGGTGCAATCGGCGGGGATGAACTGAAATCAGAGAAAGAGGTGGGCTGGGAAGCTCAGCTTCAGCTGGAGAGACATCTCAGGTGAGGATCCAGATCCTCAGGCTTGGGTTTAGCAGAGCTGAGCTGGCTGATCCCACAGAACTTGTACTGAGTCTGGGACTGGGCAGGGAGAAACAGCTGGGAAAGGAAAGGAAAGGAGGGTGAGGACTTGGGCCAGTGTCCCCTATGGAATACCAAACACTAGGAAGCTGTGGGAAGAGCTTCATCTGAGTTCAGCTTTTGGGCTGGATTCCTTTCAACCTGTGGAGGCTGTGAGACCCAAGGGGCTTTGGAAGCACAGTGGGTTTGGCACATCTGGCCCCGGCTTTTCCATGTCCTTCGGCTCTGTGGCTCTCAGAGCCACAGAGGAGGGTGTGCTGGTGGGAAGCCGAGGAGGGTGTGCTGGTGGCTCCTGGATCCTGGGGTGCAAACTTTCTGTACCTAAACCTAAAAAAGGTGCTGGGGAACTGCAACTGCTCCATCCTTGAGTCTCCTGTCAGCTTGGAGAGCCTTGAGCACATTCTGCCTTTCCCCTGCCGAAAGCCGTGTCGCCTCGCAGTGTGCCACAGGGAATTTATGGAATTTGTACTTCTGGGGGGCAGCAAGATGGCCAGGAGGAGTTATCTCCTATTTCTGTATGCTGTGCTCTTGTTTAGCACATTCCAGGGAGAAAAAAAGGGCAAAATAGGGAATTAAACACCATTTCTCACAGCCTCGGTGAGTGATCTGCCCTGGAAAGGGATCACTCCTGATAGAGGAGTGGATGTTTTTTTATGAGTTGGATACTTTTTTATGAGTAAAAATTTTATATTTTTTATGAGTTTCCTTTTAGCTAAGCTACTGTTGAAAAGAAATATGTGATAACTCAGGTGAGGTGACCAAAGTGAGAGTTTTACATTCCTGCAAGCAAGATCTGCTCTGGCAAATGTGAGATGTGCCTGGTAACTCCCAAAAGGCAAGGCTGGACATGGAGAGGTTAACAGGGGAGTGCTGGGATCTTCAGGAGGTAAAGGGATCTTCAGGGATCTTCAGGAGCAGAGCTCCTGCAGGGTTTTGCTGAATGAAAGTGATTTCCCTGCAAGTGAGAGGGGACAGAAACAAACTGCAAATCTGGAATTGGAATCTGTAATTATTCTATGGGTGAAAACATCAGCCTGAATCCATGCAGGAAAGCCGGGAAGCAGAGGAGTGAAAGGAGCTGAGGGTGTGTCTGAAGGGCTGTGCTGGAGAACAGGAGAGGAGGATCCCTTAAATTCTGAAATTAAACTAAGGAGCAGCACTTAGGTTGTAATTAGGAACAGCCATATTCTTAATGTGTATTCTTTGGCTTTGTGCTTTTATAAATACAGGGAAAATTCCCCCCTGGAAACATCAGGCTCCAGTTTGGTTGTGTTAGGCTGGGTGGGGAAGGAACATCACTGAATCCCAGAATGGTTTCAGTTGGAAAGGACCTTAAAGCCCCTCCAGTTCCACCCCCTTCCATGGGCAGGGACACCTTCCACTATCTCAGGTTGCTGCAAGTTCCATCCAAGCTGGCCTTGAACTCATCCAGGTTCTCTCTGCCCAGAAAGCAGATTCACATTGGGCAGAGCTCATCATCATCAACTATGTTGGACAGGAGTGGGACAGGATCAGAGCTCGGGGACAGATGTTGGAGAGAGGGATCAGCTATCCCAGCAGAGGATAATGCTGAACTGGGAATAAATGAATCCCTGCAGAGGGTTTTCCAGGGCTGCTGTGCCTTCAAGAAGAGGGTGGCTGGTGATGCATGACTGCAAAACCCAGTGAGCAGAGCTTTCAGTGCTGCCTTTGGGTCAGGCTGGCAGATTTTTTCGGTGATACCTTTGGGGACAACGATCTAGAAGCAGGATCTGTAAAAGGCAGTGGGTTGTGGCCAGGAAGACCTGGCCAGTGTGGTTAACTGCCCAAGAGTGGGAAAACAGGAGCTGGGAATTTCAGTGCTCTCCTTTCACAACTTTTATTCCCTGCTGGAAAGGTCAGAGTGATTCCCAGCTGTCCACTGAAGGTGGGAAGAGCTTGCTCAGGATGTTAGGGGACAGGTTGTTTTGTGTGCACCAATTGCTTTGTGATGGCAAATCAGTCCTTGAAATTAAAAGGAAAATAGCATTATCCTAATAAATGTTCAGTAACGGGCCACAAAACCAACTGCATGAATCCTCTGGCATGACCAGTCTGACTCCCCAGATCACTTGGTCAGGGTGGTGGGGCACACTGACCAACCAGCTCCAGGAAAACTCTGGCTAAATTAATTTTTAGCACAAAACAAATTATTAAAAATAAAAAGTGAGCACCCCAGCTATAGAGCAGCTCTTGGGAAAGAAATGTGGGAATGGATCTTGAATTTGTCAGAGGTTTTGTGGACTTGCAGCAACCAAAGCAGAACGAACCAACTGCAAATACAATCCTTGGATATCCATAAAACTGCTCCCCACCACGCACATGGAACGCTCTCTTAGTTTCTCCTGGCATGGCAAAGCTTGTGTGGTGTCCAGCTTTGAGCAGTGAGTTTTGAGAAAGGAAGTTTTGGGTTGTTCAAGTGAGGACGAGGATGGGCTAGAAGACGTGATCTGGGAGGAAAGAGACTTCTCCACCTCCTTCAGATCAGTTAAGATCTCGCTGCAAACACTTGGTTAGTAAGTATAAAGGATATAATGGAATTGTTAAGGCTGGAAAAGCCCTCTAAAGGCATCAAGTCCAACTGCTAACCCAGTGCTGCCAGACCCACCCATGTCCCCTAAGCCTGCTTTTTACATTCCATTGACTTCTCACAGCTCTCCAGCCATAATTTAGTAACTCATGATCTAGAGAGGGTGGGAGGGAATTGCTTTGATAGTGTTTTGTTGGAAAAAGGACAGAGACTTCTCTGTGGGAGTGCTGTGTTGGACTGGGACAGAACACTGTTGGCAGCTAGAGGCATTGGGGCCAGACAGGTGAATTAGTCTGTCTGACTGCAGTTGGTCCCGCTCCAAGGCTGGGCTTGATGATTTCTGATATCTCAAGTATTGTATTTGTGGGGTGCCCAAATGAAGGGAGGAATGATGAATCTGACTCCATGTTCTCAGAAGATTAATTTATTATTTTATGATGCTATATTATATTGAGGAATACCAAACTAAACTATACTAAAGAATACAGAAAGGATATTTACAGAAGGCTAAAAAGATAATAATGAAAACTCATTCGTGACTCTCTCCAGAGTCCTGACACAGCTTGGCCCTGATTGCCAAAGAGTGAAAACAACTCACACCAGAATCCAATGAAACAATCACCTGTGGATAAACAATCTTCAAACACATTCCAAAGGGGCAAAACAGAGGAGAATCAAATGAGATAAGAATTGTTTTTCTTTTTCTCTGAGGCTTCTCAGCTTCCCAGGAGAAAAATCCTGGGCAAAGGGATTTTTCACAGAATGTGAATGCCACACTCAAGGGCTCTGCTTTCAGATATTTCCTGCCGTGATGTGGCTGGAATATGGAGATATTCTGGATGAGGAACCTCCCCTCTCTGCCCCCTCTGCTCGTTTCAGGTCACCTTCTATGAAGACAAGAACTTCCTGGGCCGTTACTACGAGTGTGACAGCGACTGCCCTGATTTCCACAGCTACCTGAGCCGCTGCAACTCCATCCGTGTGGATGGAGGCACCTGGGTGGCCTACGAGAGGCCCAACTATGCTGGGAACATGTACGTGCTGACCCACGGGGAGTACCCCGACTACCACCACTGGATGGGCCTCAACGACCGCCTGGGCTCCTGCAAGTACATCCAGATCGTAGGTGTCACCCCTCGCCAGGGGATGCTGCCATTTCTCCCATCCTGGGAGGGTTGCATGTGGGGGAACGTGGTGTTCATATTCCTGGGGAGCCACAGAGGGTGGGCTGCAAGGATTTGGTCCCACAGTCCTGCTCTGGGAGTAGCAAGGTGTTTGGTGTGGGGAGGAGGTGAGTGTGTCCCAGTTGGATTGCAGTGGGAAAAGGCAGATCTGTGGTGGTGGTGGTGTTCACAGGGGCCCCAGGACGAGGGAAGAGATGAGAA
>JAHXMQ010012341.1:18864689-18895899 GCA_020466415.1 Ammodramus savannarum pratensis | reverse complement strand
ACCCTGATTTTGGAGAACATCCCCCTGTCCCCATCCCACACGCCCTGCACTGGATGGGTTTGGAATGCTCCAGCTCTGTGGCTGCTGTATGCATCCACCCCAGAGCATTGGAGGAGCCAGACGTGGATCTGATTTGCCCTTAAGGTTTTCCCATGTCCTTCCCTTTCACTGCTGATCTTCCCACTTTTAAAACCCAATTATCCCAAGTTTTCCCTCCTTCTCCTTGTCCTCCAGGCTTGTTGTGGTGTTGTGGGTTCCCAGGATGAGATGAGAATTTGACTCCAAGTTCTCAGAAGGTTGATTTATTATTTTATTATATTATATTAAAAGAAATAATATACTAAAATTATACTAAAGAAAGAGAAAGGATACCTCAGAAGGTTAGACAATAATGAATAATAAAAACTTATGACTGACCAGAGTCCTGACACAGCTGGACTGGGATTGGTCATTAAATTAAAACAATTCACATGCTGGGTAAACAATTCTCCAAATCACATTCCAGAGGAGCAAAACATGGAGAAGCTGAGGCTTCTCACCTTGCCAGGAGAAGAAATCCTAGCAAAGGGATTTTTCTTAATATCACAGTGACACAGGCTCTTGCCCTTGAGTGAATGCTCTGTCCTCAACATTTGCAGCCGACACAAATAACAATAAACTGCTACTTGGGTGTTTTTTTTTACCGTTAGTTTTTATTTTATTGTGATTCCATATGACTTTTTGCATTTTTCCCCTGCCACAGCAGAGCAGGGTGCCTGTGGAGATGAGCGGGGAGCGCAGCCGTGCTGATGCCGGGTTTTCCTTGACAGCTAATTTCCATTCCCCAGTATCAGGGGGTCTGCTCCAGTAATTGGCATGCAGATTGTGTCCGGTGGGCCTGTTAGACACGAGCAAAGGCTCTGCTGCTTGGAATAAGCCAACCCCAGGCTGATGGATGGGGTGTAAGGAGGTCATGGGGAGAGAAAATTTCCAGATGCCCGCATGCACATACCTATGAAATTTCCCATTCCATGCCCTCCCCCCCATTCCTACTTTCTTTATCCAGCAAACTCTAATCTATCATATTTCATTGAGACAAATCCTGCTCCATTTCTCTGTCTCTCCCTTTTTCCCTCTAAGGGAAATGTGATGGAACCTGCTCCTGGATTTAATGAGAAGATGGTGCGGCGTAGCAGGAATTAAAGCGGTGCCATGCTTCATTAGCAGCTGGGGATCACATGGAGCAGGCCCAGATGTTAATTACACTTTGGGAATTAATTGGTATAAGGCATTCCTCTCCTCCATCATCCCTAATCTGGTGGGTATGTGAGGACTTCTGGAAGCAGAGACCTCCAGGCAGGTGTGTGTCTGTCTGTCCCCCCTCCTCAGCCTGCCTGACACTGGCTGGTTTGGAAATTTTGAAGTCACCTTTATTTCCATCCCCTTGGTGCCCAAAGACCTGCTGTAATTTCCCCCTCTTTTCCTTCCTGTGCCACTCTCCTCCAAAATTTTTCTCTAGCTGCTGGGGAAAGCAGGTATGGATGGGATGGGGCAATGGTGGGAGGTGGCACTGTGCTGAAGGAGGAAAGAACATTCCCCTCAGAGCTGGTCCTCCCCAGTGGATTCCAGGACATCCTGGTCCTTTCTCCTGCTCCTTGACCTGTCCTTGCTGGCCCATCCCTTTCCTCCATCTCTGGAGACAGACAGTGGAGCCTCAGTCTGCCCCCACAGCCCCTCTGCTGCTGAGATCTCCCCAGCTCTCCAAGGCCAATGGTCTCCAGTTTCTTCCCTTTTCCATCTTGGGTTCAGCCTGACAAAACACAAAAGCTGATGGGGGTGTTATTTTGCTAGAGAACAGAAATCATATGCGTGAAAATGAAGAATGTTGTCACAGAAGAGACAGCCACAATACAGAGAGTGTCACCATACAATTTCAGAAAGCTTCAACTCACACAGAGCAACACCTTACCTCATCAGAACGCTGCAAGCTTTGGCCCTCCTTGTTCTTCAGCCCAGCCTTTTATCCCCTCCTGTTGATGCACTGCCCCTGTGTGCCCTCTGTTCCCTTTGGTGGTTGGTCAGTGCCCCCGGCACTCCCCATGGCTCACTGCTGTCAGTGCTGCTCACCTGCTGCTCACAGCTGTGCCCATTGGGGCTCAGCCCCATCCCAAACACCACAAACTGTGTGCCTACAGAATATTCCTCTGAATGCTGCCAATTTATTCCTTTCCTGAGCTGGCTGGCGGTGGCCCAGCGTGGGGCATAGATATCACTGAGATGGAGCAGCACATCTCTGGGATCTGGCCTGGAATTTACTGCACAGCCCCAGTGGGATGCTCAAACTCAGCTCTGCTCCTCCCCAAAGTGCTCCCAGGCCCTGACAGTGGGACACAGCCACCACAACCAGCCCAGGCTCCCATTTTCCCTCCTCTTACCAAGGTTTTCAGGGCTTTGTGGGTCTTCTCTTGGTGTTCCTGATGCTTCTTGGTCTCAAGGTGTCAGCACCTTGATGCATCTTTGTTCTTCCAGCAAAGATCATTCCTGGATGAGAGCCACTGTCCCTCCCTCCCATTCCCAAAAAATGTGTGGATGTGGCACTTAGGGACAGAGATGTGGCAAAACAGAGCAGTTCAAGGCCACTTTGGTAGAAGTTATAGAAAAACTGCAAAATTTTCAAAACTGCAAAATTAATGGTTTTGGTGTTGGATGGAGAAAGAAGAGGAGATGTTCAATCCTTTTGTTTAAATTTTCTTGATTTTTGGTTTAGGGTTGGGCATGGCAGTGCTGGGGAAACAATTGGTGCTTTTAGGGGACTTTTCCAACTTAGGCAATTCTATAATTCTGAAATTTCACAATTCCACGATTCTATGGCCTAAGATTCTATCTTTCCACGATTCTGTAACTCAGGGCAGCACTGCATTGCCACCTGGTTCCCTTGGAGCCCTGCCACTTCAGATCCTGCATTTCCCATCATCTCCTCACTGAACCCCAAGTCCCTGAATCAGGGATTCAGCCTCCACCTCAACCCCTGCCTGGGCAGTCTGAAGATGACTGCAGCCCCCACTGTGGTTTTGGCAAAACCACTTTCCAGGTGTTGTTTTTCCTCTGTTTTATATGTGACCCACCCTGTTCATTCCCTCTTGGCCCTGGCTGAGCTGTGGTTTCAGGATGCTCCTTCCATCCTGTGAGCCTGTGGGTGATGCTTTGTGAGGGCTGACCTAGAACAGAGGCTGGACAGAGTTAAAGAATAAAGCAGGGATTTATTAAAAGGCCTCAATGGATCTTGGGCAGCACAAGAGCCCAGCCAGGGCTACACCCATGATGAACCAAAATGGTCACAAAATGCCCCACCAGTCATGGAGTTTCTCACTTTTATAAGTTCTGCTCCATTTGCATATTGCAGTTAATTGTCCAATTTCAGCTTTAGCCCATGCAGTCCCATCCTGCTTGTTTTTCTCTCTTCAGGCCATGTTGTTTGTGCTCTTGGGCTGAGATTTGAATCATTTGTCATTGGTCCCCAGCTAGAGAAGGAATTGTTTTGTCTCCCTACTCTGTGCAGAGAGCTCACCATCCCCTCATATAAGCCCAGACCCACACACTAAAGCAGCACAGAATCTGAAAAATATAAAAGCTGAAACCTGAGACATCATGGGGAAAGTGTGGCCCAAATCTGGGTGGGGAGAGATGGAGCTGGTTTGCATCTCACATACAGATGTTCTGGAGACTCTGTCAGTGTCTGGCCACTGTCACACATGTCCTGTCACCCAGAGGTGCCGAGCTGGCTGTGTCTGTGAGCGTGTGAATGGTGCCATGGGAGGGAGCTGCCTCTCCAGGATGTGTGCGCGGCCTTGAGGGATGCTGGCACCCCAAATGGAGCTCTGAGATCCTCTAGAATTGAAGAGGAAAAGGAGAGGAGGGGGCACTCCTAGGGCGCCATCCTTCCCTTTGCCAGAGCCCAGCAGAGGGCAATAGAAGCAAATGGAAGAGACGAGACCTTGCGAGGGATGTGCGGCAGGAGCAGATTCCATGGCAGAGCGGAGGGATGTGCAGGAGGGATGTGCAGGAGGGATCTGCAGGAGGATGTACAGGCTGAGGGATGTGCAAGAGCAGGGACCGTGCGCCTGGAGCTCTGTGCGGGGAGCAGGGCTGGGGGCGGCTGCTGAAGGAGCAAAACAGCAATTGAAGGTTATTTTGGTAAGGAGTTAAAGCAAACCGGTGCTTTCCCAACTCCTAAATTCAGTGCTTTGCGGTTGGATGGAGAAGGAAAGGGAAATATTTAACCTTTTTGTTTAAACTTTCTGGATTTGATGTCAGTTTTTACGAAAAGGGCTGCATGGCTGAGCACCTCCAGTGGGTGATGCTGGGAGGGAAAACTCTGAGAATTCCCAGCCCCGATTATGTTCCACCTGGTTAATTGTGCGACTGAGCCCAGCTCAGTTTATCTTGGAAACCAAATTCCACGCGTGCCTGGAGCCTTCTGTGGGCTCTGCCTGAGCTCTGGCAGGAGGGATGTGCTGGGCTGGGGCTGGCAGTGCCCGCGGGCTCCCTTCCTCCCTGCAGAGGGAAAGCCACGGCAGGCTGTGGGGGTGAAGAGGCAGGGAAGAGTTGGGAACAGCATCCCCTTCCACCTTCCTGCAGCAGCTGGACCAGCTGGGACAGAGATTGGGCAGGAGCTCCTCTCCTGCTCTCTGTTCCTGCTCCCTGCACACTCCTGCCTGGCTAGGCAGGTATTCCCAACTGGATTTCCTACATATCCAGGTCACCTCCCTATGGTTTTTAAGCTTTTTTTTGGTTCAAATTCTTTGGTGTCATGGATGTTTAACAAGGAAAATGTCTCACGGCAGGAGCGTGATCCTACACCTGCCCTCACGGCTGGGACAGGCATCTGCAGAGGCACAGGGGGAAGTGACTCCTGGCAGATTCCCGCTTGAGACCTTGTATTTTTGGAAGGGGAAACAACAATTATTGAAAGGGAAGGGTCAAATCCCTATGGCTGGGAGCTGCAGATGGCCTGGATGTAGGATGCCTGGGAGGGCTGGACAGTCCAGGAAGCAGCTCTGGGGGTTTTTGGGCAGACCCCCACCCCGGTGCTGCTGCTGGGTGCGACCTTAGGAAAAAGGATGGTTTTTTGGAAGACTGGCTTAAGCGTTTTTTGTTGGGCTGCTGCTGCTTGGAGAGAGGGCTCTGGTCTTGGAGAGAAGAAGGAAGGGTCGTCTCCACCTTCCTCTGCGGAGCTCCCCACCCGCCTCATTAAGGCCGTCCTTGGCGAGACGAGCGCGGCGCGATCTGCCCATCTCAGCGTTATCTCCCGATCTGCCTCCTGTGCTGCCACGCTTCCAGATGCTCCTTATCTCCTCTCACCTTCCCGGAGAGCCAGCGTGCTGGGGGCAGGGCCGGCTGCCCACACTCCCCACCTGTGATCTCCCCGGCTCTTATCAGGCTCCCTGAGTCCTGATCGAGCCCCTGGCTCAAAGTCAAATGGATTTTGTGGCGGGGCGAGCGTGCCCAAGGTCGGGCGGTGGCGGGGAGGCTGCGGGGACCCCGCTCTCCCTCTGCGCCCCGCTCCAGCCCATTCCCCAGGTAGCGCCTCTCCCCGATTATTCTCCAACATTATCAATTACATTTGGATTATTATTCCTCATTGAAGCCCAAGCGAGCCGCAGACAGCTATTTCCTAATGGGGAAACGTTACAGGCAACTTATTAAGGAACAATGCGTCATTAAGGGGGGAGAGCTTCAAAGGCTCCTAAATGCGTTTCAAAGGACACAATGCGGAGCGGATCCTGCCGCCGCATATCTGGGGGACATGGGCAAAATTTGTGACAAGGAATAGACCGGGCCCAATGTAATTAACTAATTCTCGATCAAAGGGGTTTTAGAACTGAATGGTCAGGGAATTCAATTATGGGTTTCCTAATGAAGCACTCTGTGCCAAGGCAAGGGGGATGTTTTCATCTGGAGAAGCAGGGCTGAGGATCAGGGCTGGGATTGGGAGAGAAGCACCAGAGAGCTCCTCCGGGTGGATTTGGCGGAGGGAGGACAGAGATCATCGAATCATGGAATCCCAGAATGGTTTGGGTTGGAAGGGACCCTAAATCTCATCTCATTCCAACATGCCATGGGCAGGGGCACCTTCCACTAGGCCGGGTTGCTGTGAGGTCCATCTGCCACCATCCAGGCTCTCTTTGATGGCTGTCTGTCCTGGACATGTCCCTGTGGTGGGACATGTTCCCCCACCTCTGAGTTTGGGCAGATCCACAGCTCTTTGGAGCCAGAGCTGCTGGAAGGAGCTGTGAGATGCTGCAGGACGGCTGTGCCAGGGCTGGCATCTCCTGATCCCCTCCCTGGAAAACCTGGGCAAGAGAGATTTCCTCCCCTGCTGCCTGATTCCAGCCTCTGGCAAAAATAGCATGGTTTTCTGCTCATGAAAGGAGCATCTTCTAGTCCTCCACTAGTTTTCTCTTATTATAGAAAGTTGATTTGCTCACTTTACAAAGGGAAATGTATTATGAATTTTCCCTTCATTCTCCTCCTTTTTTTTGCCCCGTTTAACAACCGATTTGTGTGTTGCATGAAAGTTACACAGTTCTTTAGATGCGTTTGCTATTTTATTTTCTTTCATTCAAAAATATGTCAGTAATCTTTTTGTTAACATGAAAGATAAAGGATTAGTAATGCAAGATGCAGTTTTCTTGTAACCTTCTTGAAAGCAGACTATAGTTTCTTATCTGGCTCTAACATTCATTTTCCTGAAATGAAAAAAAAAAAAAGAAAAAGGACTTCTTAAAATGAAATAAACTATATTCGATTCAGACGAGCAGCGCCAGCAAAGGAATTTATTGCAGCTGGCAGAATGGAGCAGCTGCACTGAAGTCGTTGTGCCGCAGCACTGGGGACCTTCCCCAGGAACAGCTCACATGGATCATCGGGGACCTGGGAAATGCTGCAGAGAAGAGAAACCACTGTAGAATCATGGAATCATGCAAGGGTTTAGCTTGGAAAAGGCCAGTGAGATCAGTGAGTCCAGCTGCCCCCCCAGCACTGCCAAAGCCACCTTTAACCCATGTCCCCAAGCGCCACATCCACACGGCTTTTAAATCCCTCCAGGGATGGGGACTCCACCACTGCCCTGGCAGCTGCACCAGGGATGGAGAGACATAATAAAAGATCCAACCTGAACCTCCCCTGATTCAGCTTGAAACTATTTCTTCTCATCTTATCAAGAGCAAACCTGATGTTGACGTCATGACATCTCCCAAGATGTGCCTGTCCAGTTGTCTTTGACCATGTTTGCCTTAGGGACATCCAGGATGTCCCAAGCTGGAGATGGGCCACTATTTCCTGGGCTTGGTGCTCACTCCAGATGCACAAAGAAGCTGCCAGGGAAGCTGTGGCTGCCCCTGGATCCCTGGAAGTGTCCAAGGCCAGGTTGGTTGGGGCTTGGAGCAACCTGGTGCAGTGGGAGGTGTCCCTGCCCATGGCAGGGGTGGGAGTGGGTGAAGTTTAAATTCCTCCCAACCCAAACCATTATATGGCTGTGATTCCACCATCTTCCACTCATGGCTCATGAGGAAACAGGGATTTGCTGCTCCTGAGATTTTATTTGAGCAGCATTGGGTCTCCAGGAAGTCTCACCTTGTGTCACCCTACCTGTCTCGGCTCCTGTCCTCCCTGCCAGCTGGGGACAGGGCTCCTGCTTTGGGCTGTGCAGGCTGGGGAGGAAAGGACATGGAAAAACACCAAGGAGGGGAAAAGGAGAGATGGGGACAGTGAGAGGGGCCACCAGGGACCAGCAGGTGTTTGAGAAGAAACCAGCTTAATTTTCATGAAATGGTTTGTGTTAGAAGGGACTTAAAAGATCACCTCGCTCCAAATTTGATGGAGCTGATTTCTTTGTAGATACAGAGGATGAAAGGAAACTCAGGGTGAGCAGGGGCTGGTTTTCACAGCACCACAATCCTCCAGTCTGTAAAGCCAGGGTAGCAGGCAGGGAATGCCGTAGCCCAGGAGGAGAGGAGATCCATGTGGGCACTCTGGGATGTCCTTCTGCCCTCCCACCTTGCTGCTGTGCCAGCCAGCCTCTCCCACCAGCCTGACGGCTCCTCAGGAGTTAAATCCTTTTATAAACTGCTGGATTTCTGTGGCAATCAGCTAATGGGTGCTCAGCATCTAAACAAGGTATTTTCCCTCCTTCAGGTGGATTTGGTTATTATTGAGTTAGCCTGACAAGGAACCAGCATTTACAACTTTGTTTATAACCTTTGTTTTGCTCCAGAGAAACTTGATATTTGCTATTGCAGAGGGGAATGGTGATTTCTGTCCCACACAACGCAGTTTGCAGGGCTTAATAATTAAATAAAATAAAGAAAATCATCATCCTGTGGGCTCAAATATTTGCCTCCAGTATTTAATGGGGCTCTTGTCCTGTGCTAACAGATCCGTGGTTTCATTTGAGAGAAAAGTGTGTTTTCATATCAAAGGAGCCCCCCTGCACTGACCCAGCCTTCCCTTCCCCCTCTCTGCCCTGGCACACATGCTATTTTAATATTTCATATATTTCATAAGCTTTTATGCTTCTAAAAGAGAAGTGAATTTGTGGAGAGTTGAGCTCTCCAGAGCTGTACTTCAGAGCTGGGAAGTAATTCAGGGTGAAGCCTGTATTAATCTCAGGTGAGAGAGATATTTAAATTCAGGCTACCAGTGTGAATATAAAATGGGGATCTCTTTACAAAAATTTCAAATTGTAATATGCAAAGCTTAAAGAAAAGAAACCCCAAGGGAACAGCTTTCTTCTAGAACATTTTGTTCCAACCATCATCTCTTTACCTTTATTTTTTTATTTAAAAAACCCTCCCTTTGCCATTTTGTATTTTTAAATTAAATCTTTCAGTTTTTAAAATGAAATTCTTTATTGCTGGGAGATGGTGATGGGGAAGGGGGAGCAGGATGTAAGTGCCTGGCTGTGAAAAATGGTGTGTGGACCCAAATTTTAGCTGGCACAGAAGGAATAGTGACCAGTGGGAAAATAATCCCTGTTTGGTTGGTCCAAGGAATGTGGGGCCCCCTTCCCACTTGGGGGATGCTGCCCAAATCTTGTTTTTGGAGAAAAATCTCTGCTTGGAGGGAGGAGAGAGGCAGCACAGCCATGTCCTTGCATCCTCCCCCGCCAGCACTGGGGAGCACTGGGGTGAACTGGTCCATCCCATCAGCTTCTCCTTCTCCACAGATAAACCTCAGAATGGATTTATGACCCTGAGAGCATTTTGGCAGGAGGGGGATCACCTGCAGGTGTCTGTGCTGGGCATAATGAGCCAGAATATCCCAAATCCCATAGTAGCATTCCTGGGAGAGCCTTGTGTTTGTATCCATGGCAAACACCTCCAGCTGCATAACCAGCTCCCAGGTCAGGAGAACTGGTGACAGATGACATGCTATTATCAGCTCTGTCAATTAATTAAATTATACATTATGCTTATGAGGGTGATATACTGAGCCACTCTAGATTAAGTGTTGCAATTAAGTCTTTAATTTCTATTTAATAAGTAAGTTATTATATGTTAATAAAAGATCAATTAGTTGCTAACAGAGCATTGATCCAGGTACAATGAGTGTGTCAGGGAAACATCAGGGCTGACATGGAAGGGGCTGGGGGATTTTGTGCACGACATGTGTACAATTAGGATTTTAATAAAGACAAGCTAGAGTGGGCAGGAGGCATCCAGGTGGGTTTGAGATACTGCTCCATGTGTGAAACCTGGCTCTTCCCAGGCTGGCATGACTGGGACAGCCAGGACAGACCCAGTCAGAGAATCCCAGGATGGTTTGTGTTGGGACCTTAAAGCCCATCCTATTCCACCCCCTGCCATGGGCAGGGACACCTTCCACTAGCCCAGGTTGCTCCAAGCCCCATCCAAACTGGCTTTGGACACTTCCAGGGATCCAGGGGCAGCCACAGCTTCTGTGGGCAGCCTGTGCCAGGGCCTCACCACCATAACAGCCAAGAATTCATTCCCAATATCCCATCTAACCCTAATGTCTGGCAGTGGGAAGCCATTCCCCTTTGTCCTGTCCCTTGTCCAATACCCCTCTTCAACTATCCTGGAGCCTTTTTAGGCACTGGAAGGGGCTCTGAGGTCTCCTTGGAATCATCTCTCCTCCAGGTGAGCATCCCCAGCTCTCTCTCCTGCAATGTCAGTGACAGCAGGTGCTTCTCCTGTGTGGGATGACCCCAAGGAAGGACCTTCCACCAGGACGGTCTCCAAGCCAGGTGTTTTACTCCTTCCTGCTCTGTAAACTGTGCATCATGGCGTTTTTCCATGTGCCAGGACTCCCTTCCTCCCCTATCTCTATCTGTTGCAGTGTGATGTCATGGTTTACCTCAGAACCCTGGTTCCTCCTCTGATGATCCCTGCCAGGTGTGTCAATCACTTCTCCTTTCCCACGCTGACCCCTGCCAAGCACTGTCTGTCAATCCTGGCATTCCAGAAGGGCATTGAGTGATTGGGCAGATACAAAAGATGCTCCCTACCCCTGGGGGGGCATCAGGCCATCCAGGTGTCCTTTGTCCCTTAAGACCTCCACTCATGCACCTGGTTGGTGGCTCCTTACCCCTTCCCTCCCCCTCTCCCTGGGGTTAAAAAGGAGCAGCAACCACGGGGTTTAGGGAGTTCTGTTGGAGCAGTTGCTGCATTCAGAGGCCTGTGGGCCAGAATAAAGCTCTGGACTGAAACCCTCCATCAGAGACTCCTTTCCTTCACCATCATCTTAAATCTTCTCTACCAGAAGGAAACCCGAGGAGTGGCCCTTCCTTAAGAGGAAGCTCCATCCCACCACCACCTGAGCTCCTGCATGCCTAGACTTGCCTCCAAGCACCCAGCTGCAGCACACACCTAGCCAAAAATGTCTCTGAGTTGAAACACCACACACCCAGCCAGCCAAAAGTGTCACTGGGGTGAAACATCACAGTTGCCACTATTTAGTTCAGCACCAAGGGGCCAGAC
Organism: Ammodramus savannarum pratensis; assembly: GCA_020466415.1. NCBI lineage: Eukaryota > Metazoa > Chordata > Aves > Passeriformes > Passerellidae > Ammodramus > Ammodramus savannarum. The sequence continues at coordinate 18,884,920 of JAHXMQ010012341.1, read as the reverse complement.
AAGCCAAGGCACGTCCTGTCTGCACTATTGGTGATACCAAAACCCATCGGAGCCCGCTCATTCCCGCTGGGAAATTCCAGGTGAGCGCAGAGCAGTGGGGAGCCTGCGGCTGAGCTTCCAGCGGGAGAGGAGGGAAGCGCTGGGCTCCAGCAGAGCCAAGATTCCAGCTGAATATGGATGACATCATTATACGGGTGATCCTTTCAGCAACAGCGAGCCGGGTTTTAAAGTAGCGACCTACAGCATACAAATGATGGGTTTAAAGGAAATAAAAAAAGAGATGATTTGAATAGCAGACATTTAGAGAAGAAAAGCTTCCTCCCCCCCCTTTCCCCATTTCTAATATCTTCCGATGGGGCAGGCGCTCTGCATTCGAAAAGAAATTAAAACACTCCTCCTAAATACACTCCAGGCAGTAACAATGGCAAAGTTAAGAAGGTTACGAGACTTAGTTGTCCCAGCAACATGTCATCAAGTTGGAATGAGCAGGAAACACAGATAACGGGGGAGAAGGAGGAGGGGGGGAGGAGAGGAATAAAACCACAAGAGGAAAAATGCCAAGAGATTGAGGAAGAAAAGGGAAACCCCTTTTTATTTGCTGTTTCGTTAGGATGAATCTGATTTTATAGTCCCTAAAAGAGGCTAAAATATAATCTCCTTTTGTGTAATGTGTGTGTTAGGAAAATGTGTCATCAGCAATTCTTCTGTACATGCCAGCAATAGTCAGAAAATTAGCAGGGATATTCAGGGCGGGCAACAAAGAAAAACAAACAGAAGGTTCATATTTCCAGCCTGAGCTGTCATTTAAGAGTGTTTCCAACTTTTTTGTTCACCTTTTTGATTGTTCCTTATGGTTTGTCTCTGCTGCAGCAGCAGAGCTTGGGGTTTCCAAGGACGACAAAGCAGAAGAGGAGGTTTGGGATGTGGCTGTAACTGCCTGGAGAGCCCAGGGCTCTCCCAGTACTGAGGGCTTTTGTGATCAGCACTGGCAGAGGACAGAGAAAAGGAGAAAAAAGAAATGGGAGGCTCATCTAAGCCATAACCCCAAATCTGATCACACATGAGCCAGTTATCCTTATTCCAGGTGCCAAACTGGTGCTGAGGCTGTGTGGCACATCCACCCCAATTGGCTCCCATACAGGTGCATTCCTAAGTGCCACAGGAGCCCACAGCTTTTAATGGATGTGTCTCCAAAGCCCCGTAGGTGCTCACCAGTGCTCACCATTGCCAGGTATGTTAGTTTTGGTCTCTCCAGAAGGACACATGTTCACTTCAGGTCAACATCTCCCCCTGGAAGTATTCCAGGGCAGTTGGATAGGATTTGGAGCAACCTGGAACAGTGGAAGGTATCCCTGCCCATGGCAGGGGATGAGATGGGCTTTAATGTTCCTTCCAAACCATTCCATGATTCTCTGATTCCATGATATTGATGTTTGATTCTTGACTAGAGTTACAAGCCAAAACTTTAATCAAAATAGTGATTAATCACTCAGCCTGTGGTTGTGGCAGGAGGTTTGGGTGCTGTTTCCTCTACTCCCAGACAGAGTGCACTGGAGTGGTTGGCAGCTCATTTGGATCCAAGGGGATGATGATACTGGGAGAAATGGGGCTGAACTGGGAGAAACTTCAGCTTCAGTTCCTTCAAGCAGTTCCTGAGGGCAGAGCAGGGGCCTAGGGAAGACCCCCCTCCATCCCCCAGACTCAGCCCTCCCTGGAGAGAAGTGAGGTTTGTGCTGACATGGGGAGTGAGGAGAGGATGAGGGAGGATGGACTTGATGATCCCAGAGAGTTATTCCAGCCTTTGTCCCTAAACTGGACTAAGTACCCCAATTTTATGCACTCCTTTAAAAACCCTGACCTATCTTTTTTGTGTATGCTACCCCAAAAGTCACGACACCCCCAAGTCCCTCAGTTACATGTGAACCCTCACACTGTGCCTTGGCTTGCTCCATGCTGAGATATTTTTGGTGCTTGCATGTGACGTACAACTACCCAAAATGATACTGATCTCTGACAAAAATCCCTCCTCTCTCCTTCCCATCAGTTTCTTGCAAAATATTTATTTGTTGTGCCTTTTAAAAAAAAATTTAATTCTCTCTTGCTGTGGCTTCTTGTAGTGGATTATATTTTACAGCAAGCTTTGGTTTAGTTAATTGATGGGGAGCTTTGCCTGTGAGGATTCTGTAATCCTTGGCATTTTATCTTTGCAATAATTGCTGTGTTTGTGATTATTTCAAAGGACTCGGGGAAAGCAGACAACAAGAAAACAGCTCATCCACTCCTCTTTTGCAGCTTGTCCAGGCACCTGGGTGGGCTCCTTCTCTGCAAGGCGTTCCCTGTGCAGCAGAGAAGGAAAACCAGGGTGAAGACCTGAGACCTGGAGCAGGCACAGCAATGTCATGAGGTCACTGAGGGCCTTGGTGACACAGTGGCACTGAGGAGTGAAAATCATCTTTCATCATAAAAAACTGCCTTTTTGGTAAAAAGTGTTTCATCAGGGTGTTGGTCTCTTCTCCCAGAAAAAATATGACAGGACAAGAGGAAAAGGCCTCAGATTGCACCAGGGGAGGTTTGGATTGGTTAGTTGGGGAAAATTAATCCCAGAAGTGTTGTCCAGCCCTGGGACATTAGCGCAGGGCAGTGGTGGAGTTCTCATCCTTGGAGGGGTTTAAAAGCTGTGTGGATGTGGCACCTGGGGACATGGGGCAGTGCTGGCTTTGGCAGTGCTGAAGGAACAGTTGGACACAATTACCTCAGAGAGCTTTTCCAACTTTAGTGATTCCATGATTCAATGGTTGACACCTTTCCAGCTTTGGGCAAACTGTGAGCCCCTGAGGGCATGGATCTGACAGGAGGGATGGTGGGGACATGCCACATGAAGGACACAGGGTGCATGGCCACACGGTGTTTGCCGTGGGGCTTGGGGTGCTGTTGAGGCCATGTTGGTGTTTGCTGTGGGATGTCAGAACAGGGCCACACTAGTGTTCACCAGGGAATGTTGGACACAAGGCCACATTGATAGTGGCCTTGGGCCACTGGTGTGAGGCCAAACTGGGATTCACCATGGGACACTGGGGATGAAACCACACTGATGTGGTGTTTGCTGTGTGAGGCCACACTGGTGTTTGCTGTGGGTGATCAGACACGAGGCCACAAGGGCATTTTCACGGTATGCTGGACATGAGAACATGGTGGCGATGGCTGTGGGATATCAGGAGTGGCCTCACACTGGCGTTGGCCATGGGACATTGGACATGAGGCCACAGTGGTGCTGGCAGTGGGACACTGAGGATGAAACCGCGCTGGTGTTGGCCATGGGACACAAGGCCCCATTGGTTATGGCCCTGGGACCTCAGACACGAGTGTTGTGTGTGAGGCCACACCGGTCTTTGCTGTGAGACAGCTGGACACAAGACCATACTGGTGCTGGCTGTGGGGTGTTGAGGATGAAACCACACTGGCCATAAGGCCACTCTGGTGCTGGCTGTGGGACACTGGACACGAGGCCAGAGTGGTGTAGGCCATGGGACACTGGACACAAGGCCACAGTGCTGTAGTCCATGGGACATGGGGATGAAACCACACTAGTGCTGACCATGGTACATGGCCATGAGGCCTCGCTGGCATTTATGTGGGACACTGTCCAGGCTGCCACGCTGGTGCTGTTTGCCAGCTGGCCACTGGAGGCTGCTGCTGTCTTTGCAGTCACCGGCAGCTGCCTGAGGTCCCGCAGCACCCTCGGAGCTCTGCCCAGCTGGACAAGAGGCTGAGGCTCCTGGTGCTCCGCAGCAGCCCGAGGCTGAGCTGGGAAACATTCTCCTTCCTTGTCTTTCTGTCCTTCATAGCAAGGAGGGCAAGAAGCTGGGTAGGGATCCTGGGCTTCTGGGAAGGAGGAGGCATTTCTGTGCCACACTTTGAAGCAGGATGGTCTTCCAAGCTCTCAGTGCCCAGGTGTGTTTTTAATAAGGAATAGAGACTTTTCAATGCTCTCCGTGCATTTTCATAGATTTAGAAGCTGATTAAAAGGGAGCTAGCCCTGGTATTGTGGACAGCCCTGGCATAAAGCCAGAGCCCTGAGTGTGCTGATGCCTCTTGGCTGCTCTGAGCAGGTTCATCTGGGACCCTGCCCCACACACACCCAGCTGCCCATGGGATCAAGAACTCCATTTAAGCCCAGACTTGGGTATTTGCTCCTGGAAAAGGCCCTGCTGCAAGTCTGCTTGCCACCAGCCTTGCCTTTCTCCTGGGTGGGGCTGGAATGTGTGCTGGGTTTAGCTTGTCTTTATCCCATTTTTTGAGGGGACTCTTGGGGTGGGCCTTGGGCTGGTCCAATGGACCCTTGTTGTGTAAGGTGTCCATTGCCAGCACTGGGTGAGCTCTGTGAGTGCTGAGGGGCTGTGCCAGGGTTGGTGAGGGCACTGCTTGTTCTGGGATCACCCTTGGTTCCCAGCTCATCCCACTACTTGGACAGTAGTGGAGCTTCCTGCTGTATGGTACTGGTGCAACCTCGTTGGAATGGCCCTGCTGTGTGTGACTTGCTGGTTGTCAAACTAAGGGCTTCCCAGTACTTTGAAATTTATGGATGAAAAACATAATCCAGATGGGACATGCTCTGAATGCAACTTAATTTAAAGCTTGGGTGTGAAGCAAATTCCATTGGTTTTTATTGTTGGATATCCAACCATAAAATCATGGAATGGTTTGGGTTGGAAGGGACTTTAAAAATCATCCTACCCAGTCCCTCCACCTGCCATGGGCAGGGACACTTTTCACTATCCCAGGTTGCTCCAAACCCCTCCAGCCTGGTCTTGGACACTTCCAGGGATGGGGCAGCCACAGCTTCTCTGGACAACCTGTGCCAGGGCCTCACCTCCCTCACAGGGAAGAATTTCTTGCTAATATCAAATCTAAATATCTCTTAGTTTAAAACATGGAGAGACCTGACTTCTCCCATGGATATGGTGTCACTTATGCTTTCATGATCCAGCTGCTTTTTGTGAATGCATTATACAAAATGTGATACTTTTGATGAATCCCATGGGGAACGGAGGCCATTTGAGTTCCGTGGTGTTGTCTGGAGAAGGATAAAGATGTTGTCTGAAGAAGGATAACTCCTTCTGTGCTGTTTTTTAAGAGCTTCCAAGGATTTGGTGAGTGAAGAGCAGGCAATTAATAAAAAAATCACAGGATATGTTTCAGCTATAGAGGTAAAAATGTCCTGAAAAGATTCTGTAGCTTGTCAGGGTGCTGGGAATGTGCATTTACCTGCTTGGCTCTTGGGATAGTGGAAGGCACAGCTTCCCTGAAAGATGGCAGTAAGCACACTACATTTAAGAAAAACTCTTCCATACTTCTTCCTGCTCTAACTGGAGTTTTGGTGACTTCATTCATTTGAGTCAGTTCTCTGGGTGCTTTTTTTTTTTTTTTTAATTATATTATCATTTGCTCAAACGCTTAGAATACACAGGAAAACTCCTTTAAGTTACACAGACCTCACGATTAAATGCTTTCAGTGTATGGGGTCTGCCATGGTCCAGCAATCACAGGTGATGTGTCTTACCTTCTCTAGGTGTCCTGACCATCCTCTTAAGCTCTGCCTCATCTTGGTGTGATGTGGATCAGCTCTTTCATGCCCTTGTCTGGGTGTGGGGGTGCTGTGAGCTCTGTGCTGGGATCACGGGGTGTGGAGTCTCCCCCAAGCCCTCTGTGAGGCAGAACTGTGCGGGATTGAGAGCTCAGGGCACAGGAGGGAGCCTTCATCAGCCTGAGGAGACTGGATTAGCTCCTGGAGATGCCTAGGGGGTCATTGCTCTCCTGCTGCTGCTTCATAAGCATGCTCCTGGTGCTAAATCCAGGGAAGTGTCATGATTGCAGGAGTGGAGCTCAGCTTGATCAGTTCCCAAGCCTGGCTGTTGTATTCCTGTGTTTTCCTAAACCTGTAAGGGCTGGAATTGCTCAAGATGCTCCTGAGTTCAAGACCTGCCCAACATTGGGCATTAAAATCAGCTTCTGCCCCTGGAAGAAAGGAATATCAGGGTTATCTTTGGGACCTAATCCTCAGGATCACCTCCCTGTAATGTTGGCACCAGGGAAAGAGGTTGAGTCAATTGCTGGGCAGAGATCATACAGCTCTTCATGACACCAACAGACAGAGACCCACAGAAATTGGAAACCCCTCTAAGATGATTAAGTCCAACCATTGGTCCTGGGAAAGAAAACTGGGCTTGCTTGAGGTTCCAGGAAGCTTCAGTCCAGAGTCCTGTCAATATACCCTAGGAATGAGCATCCAAACCCAGGCATTGGGTGCTGAAGGGTAGAAATGGGTGCTGAAATACAGAGGCTGGATTTGGGAGAAAAGGAAATGTTTTCCTCATAAAGAAGGCAGGTATTTGAAGGGAGTGGAGCACCTCGGAAAGTAAATCCACAGGGCAAGTGGGACAACAGCTGATGAGGAAGTGCAGGGTCTGAGGCTGTGCTCTTGGCACACAGGAGTGGCTGCACGTTCCCTCTCCAGCTCCTCAACATGTGATGAGAGAAGGTCTCCAAGGTCATTGATTCCTGTTCCTCCTGCTCAACTGCAGATGGATCCCAGGGGCCACCATGGCCTCTCTCATGTCCTCAGACTTGTTTCCAATACCTGTAGCAGATCTGTGATGCCTTGAGATCTCTGTCCATTTATGGTGACTGCCTGAGATTCTGTCTTTGCTCCCAGAGCTGACCCCGACTTGGAGGTGTTCAGGGAGGGATTTTATGAGTAAAAATAAAATAGGCTGGTGCAATCACTTCTGAGAAAGACTAATTGTGACCCAGAGATAGTGGAGGCTCATGTGGCAGCTCTACCAAGGTCATGAGACTCACCCCATTCCAGTACCTCCCTGCCAATAACACCATGACAGAACCACTCCCCATAAGAAAAACCTGGCATTTCAGGCAGCTTCCCTTCTGGCAGAGCAGAAGTATTTTTTATTCCATATGGGGAGAAATTTATATGCAAAATGATGTATACAATTGACTCCCTGCCTTTAGGCATGTAGGGGAAGAGCTAAAAGAGGTTGTGAGTGCAGAGGAAGATGTGGAGAGCTATGACCAAAATGAGACAGCACTGCGGGAGCAGGTTAACAACATCTTTGTATCCCAAAAGCAGGGGAATTTGGGATCACTGCTGATGCACGGAGACTCTAAAAAGGGAGCAGAAGGGAGCAGATTGACAGTGGAGAGCAGGATGTGCTCCTTTGTCTGTATTTAAGCTGCTGGCTCTAATGGCCCTGGATGGTCATCCCAGGTCTGTGCTGGGTCATCTGGATAAATTCTTGAGCTACCTTTGTGAGCTACTGTTCTGCTAAGCCTGATGTGAGGGGATAGCCTCTACTAGATCCCAACAGTATTCTGAGTGTCCCTCAAATCCCTTTTGTCTTGGACCATAAAGGGGAAAATGCAATGCATTCCCTGGAAAAGCCTTGCTCTGCCAGCCCTGTCCCTGACCCCACTCTTTGTATGCAGAACTTGCTGCTGGGAGTCCTTAATGTTTGTGCTGCTTCATCTTCCCAGGGTTTGGATCTGGCACGAGGGGCGTGAGCTGTTTCCCAAGAGCCTCAAGCATTTGGGCAGCATTTCCATCCTCTGGCTGCCAAGGTTTTCCTGCTGCCTGGGGAAGCAGCAGCAGAAGCACTCCAGAAATGACAGAGATGGGAACGCTGCTATTTGGAAGCAGCAGCGCTGAGGGAAGAAACTATCCTTCGCTTCATCCACAGAGTCAATCCTTGATCACCTCCTGTTTTTCATATGCTGGCGAAGGCAGGGAGCAGGGAGGGAAATCTCATTAAAGACCTTGCTGTTGGGAATGGCTGGATAGCTCATTAGAGTGGGCAAAATGACTCGTTTCCTCTCAGCAGGTTTTTTTTCCCAGGAACTCCGTGGAGGGAAGGAGTTCATTTAAAAACAAATATTCACAGCAGCGTGCCTGCAGGACACACGGCTCCATCACAGGATTCAATCCCAGCACCAGGGAAGAACTCAGTGCTCCTTCCCAAAAGGAAAACCTCATTTAGGAGCATTTTTTGGGTGCTGCTTGGTCTGCCATGTCTCAGATTGTGGGGATGGGGATTCCATGCTGGAAAAAGTGGGAAGCAAGAGGAGAGAGAGGTGGAGTTGGGGGTGGCCATCTCTTCCCAGCACCCCACCCCATGCTCGGCGCACACTTGCGCACGCGGCCGCTGCCGTAGCACCGTGCTCCTGCCAAGAGAAACTTGGGAAGGGGGGAGAGCCAGGCAGAGACAGCAAGCACACTTATCAAGTGGCTTGGACCGTAGCCGATTTGAAATATTACTAACCTTGCATTTTCAAATTTGATGCACAACAACCAAGATGCTAATACTTTCCTTAGTTTAGAAAAAAAAATCCTTTCACCCATCTCTTCTAGCCGAAGATTAGGAGAGAAGCTTTAAGAAGATTTAAAAAAAAAAAAAATCAACTTCTGAGCAGCGGAAAAAATGGTTTGTGATTCAGGGGCTCCGGGCAATTCATCATGGAAATTGGGTTTCTTAGCCGACATCATGTGAATCCTTTCGGCCCTGTCAACTTTTTAATACATTACATTGAGAATGTAAATCGTGTTGGTGAGGGGGAAAGAAGAGGGGAAAAAAAAAAAAAAAGGGAGAAAAAAGAGAGCTGCTTCATTTTGGGTTTAGAGGGGAGGCAGCTTGAGGCCTGTAATTCATATTAACTAAATAATAATACTAAAATAAACCCCCTCTCTAAATCTACAGATATGGATATACACCTAGGGAGGGAGGGGGGAGGGAAGTGAACGAGACAGCCCAAAATTGAAACCATTTTATCCTTTTGAAGGGTGAGTATTTGAGAGGGGTTTGTTATGGATTTATTTTTATTTTCTTTATTTTTTTTTATTTGGGTTTATTTTATCCCTTTCTCAGCTTGAGCTCATTCTTCCATCAAAGAGAAGAGCAAAATGAATGTTTTGGAGGTGGAGGAAGATGGAGGAAAAAGAAAAGGGAAAAGCTGCAGTAATATCTGGGATCTTTTTGGAGTTTGGTGGATTTTTTTTGCTCACATCCAGGTGATTTGGATTAACTCTTTCATGGGTGGTGGAAGCTCATGCTAATTTTTTTTTTTTACTTTTTAGAGAGTGTGAAAATAAAGCTCTGGAAGGGGAGTAGCAGATAGTGCTGTGAGATCCCTGAGACTGGGCTTCATGGAATTGCAAGCACGAACCTCTCGGTGCATTTACTCCCTGAAAATGTCCTTTGGGAGGTTCACTGTGAGCTAAATGGAGCACAAAGGCTCCACATAAACCCCTGGATAGGGCTTAGCTGCTGCATGGGCTCCCAGCTGGCTGGGAGGTGGGGAAGCTTCACCAGGCATGTTCTTGTTATAGCTGGTGGCTTCTCCTGTGCCTTGAAATGCTCCTGGCATTAGAAAAGGGGGATTGATCACAGAGGAGAGGCAGGGAAAACACAGCGTCTCTGGCCTTGCAGTGAAAATACCTTTATTTTTTCTCATTGAATGGTGCTACGTGGAGATTGAGACTTATTTAATGCCAATCATAAAATAATTCAGGATGCAAAGGACTTCATGGGTGTCCTGCTCAGAGCTGGGCTGGCTCCTGGATCCCAAACCTCTCTGCTTCAGGGCTACTTGGGAAGAAAACAGGAAAAGAGGTGGAAGGATGTGTCAGGAGGGATTATAACAAATAGAACAAAGAGTTGATTGGTTTCAACACAAATTATGAGCATCAATGTAATTGTATGAGAATAGAGTTATGAAGAAGGCTCCTTCAGTACTTTCAGAGAAGGGAAAATGGCTGGAAGTGGGAACTGTAGCTGGGGCACATCTAGAAAAATCAGGGAGTCAAGCTTGTTTGGGCTGCTAAAAACTTCATGGAAAGCATCTGAGCAGTTGAAATCCCTCTCAGAAAAGCCAGATGGACTCTCTCCCTCTGCAATGCTGCTGCCAGTTTTGGATGCCTGCCACAGGCAGAGGGTGCTGGGGAATGTAAAGGGCTGCAGCATGAGGGCCAAACTCCTGGCTGGGGGATCTGAGAGTGGCTTGGAGCTGATAACACAACGTGCTTTTGCCAGCAGTGTCTGCTCTGCAAAGTGGAGTGTTGGAGAGGTCACCAGTGTGGCACAGGTGGCACTGGGCAGAGCGTGTCATCCCTTGGGGTTGGGTAGATCCAGCACACAAAAAAATCTGTCTCCAAACTGCTGTGTGGGGAGGAGCTCCTTTAAAAGGGTCATTAGTGGCTGTTTTGGGGAGGGTTAATCAGGTGAGTCCAACACTACATCCCTCTCCCTTTCTTTCCCAGCCATAACAGGAAGGACTGAGAACTTCCCACCTCTCCCATGGGACAGCTGGTTCATCACTGGTGTTGCTTGGCATCTGTGAAAGTCCTGAAAAAATGATGTAAAGCTGAAGGTGTTCCCTTTACTTGTGACTTATTAACTGCAGTTGAACTATTTAAATAACAAATATAAACCCAGAATGCTTCTGTTAGGGTTAACAATCCCCAGTTTTGTTCTTCTTTTGGCTGCTGGATTTGGGTGCTACTCCTCACTCCAGACTGACAGCAAACACTGATCCTGCCATTTTTCTGGAGACATTTGCAGGTGAATTTGTGGACACACACATGTGGACTGTGAAGTTATGCAAATCAAGGGGGTTGATATTAATAATGCACAGAGAAGAGGCTGGGTGTTATTTTTATGCATGGGAATATTTCTGTGTGTGACTTTGAATTCCACAGTCAAGCAATTGATGTCATCGATGTATTATTTAGTCTGGGGCTGGGTACAGCATTTCCAGAGGGGTTTTTGGGCCTGGTGTCCTTCAGAAATAATTAATTTCCCTTTTTGCTGCTTCTAGGTCTGCACTGCTGCAGCTGGAAAACAGCCCTTCTCCTATTTTGTTTCCATTTAGACATTGCACCCATGGCCAGAGCCTTATTGTGGATGTCTCCAATTCCTGCCAAGAGCCTGGTCTGCTTCAGCTTCAAAAGGTTCTGGAAGGGTGAAACCAACACTCTTTGGGGGTAGACTCCAAAATACTGGAGTTCAGTCATATGATGATATCCAAGGACTTTTGAACCCGCTTCCCTGTGAGGGAGGTGAGGCCCTGGCACAGGGCGCCCACAGAAGCTGTGGCTGCCCCTGGATCCCTGAGAGTGTCCAAGGTCAGGGCTTGGAGCAAGCTGGGATAGTGGAAGGTGTCCCTGCCCATGGCAGGGGTGGCATGAGATGAGCTGTAAGGTCCCTTCCAATCCAGGCCATGCTAGCATGAAAATTCCATTGGTGGGGTCACCTCTGAGGGTCTGAAGAAAGGATTTCCCACCTTCCTCTGTCAGTCAGGAGGGACAAATCTCAGGCAAGGAGAGACCCTTATCAACTGATGAAGGCTGTGTGGGCAATTCCCTGCTCAAACCTGGACACATCATCCCCTCATTCTGCACAACCTGGCTACCTCTAACCTCAACACCTGCAATCCTACAGGAATCTCCCTCAAGAGGAGCTTCCAGAGCCTTTGGAATGTGCACACTCTCACCGATGAATGTACACATTCCCAAGTCCTTCTAGGAAAGCCTTAGGCAGGTTACTTTTTTTCTTTTTTTTTCCTGTGGTGCTTCAATCCTCAATTGCCACTTGCTGGGATGGTGGGAATGAGTTGTTGAGGCTGTCAGGGCTGTGCAGCACATAATGAAGTGCACACACGTACATCTATACATTCATACGTGGGCAGGCTTATGTTGTGATGCTGTAATACAGCTTAATTAGGACATCACTCAGGCATCTGGGACTATGCCTAAGCTGGAGATTTTTTTTTATTTTGGTTTTCTCATTTAGGTTTTAGTCAGGTTCCCAAGTGAAATAAACAAAAGGCTAATTGCTTTTGGATTTTAATTACCACTGCAATACCTGGGTTTATTGTATGAATTGTGTTTTATAGGTGGTGAAAGGACACCGCCAGCCAGTGACAGATTCTCAGCTGACAACAGCTCTGTTCAAACCAAAGGAATTCTTTGCAGTGGGATCCAAAGGACAGCACATTCATTTGCTAAACTCCTAATTTTTTTTGTTGTGGAATGTAACTTCAAGACTTGGCTGACTTTTAAACATGATATAATTAAGCATGCCTGAAAATGCAGTTACAAAAAAAAAAAAAAAAAGAAACACAGAAGTAGAAGTGCTTTATAATCCACAGTGTTAAGTCTCTTCAAAATTCCTTGGATAGTTACACTGCTGCTTTAGTTGGGGTGACACAGCACAGTCCTAATACCTAATCCCAAGTGACTCTTCACACAGTGACTCAGTTACCAGAGCTGTTTGGCTCTTATCTGGTTATCTTTAATACCTTGGTCCATACAGCTTCTGTCTGCTTTGCCAGGAGGGTTATTCCACTGATTTTCAAGACTACAAAATAGGCAAATCCTCATTCTACATCTATTTATTAATCCTAAAAATATTTGACATCTTTTTTCAACCCATCAGTATTTCCTTGTCCATGATGTCCTGATTGAACAATTGCAGAAGAAAAAATCCCCTTCCTTGAACTGCTTTTAAATTTTATTTTGACAAACTGGAAACTCCAGATTTCCATTTTCATTGGTGGTCAAAGGAAATAGCAGCAGTCAGATAATGTATTTCAAGTGTATTTATTCCAAATATGTCTATTTGGAAGTAATGTTAGTCTTACATAAATTTTTATATAACAAGCCTTGCACATCTCTAAACCCAAGGAAACTCACCTGAACAACTTTGAGATTTGTCCTTCAGACTGAAAAGAAATGAGAGATGAAGAGTGAATTTGTAGCTGAATGAACCATCAGATCCTGAGAGCCCTTGGCAGAAGCTGAGTGTGGATTTGATGGAAATCCTGATTTTTTTTTGAACCTATGGGCGAGAGGTTTGTGGAAGGACAAAGCATCTTCTGTGTTGAGGCATCTTTGGACGTGTCCCCACAGGTAAGTTAATTATAATTTAGGAAGGATTTAAGGTTCATCTGTAGGGAATTTTGTAAAAGGGCCATACAGATTTGAAGCAAGGTGGTTGCTTTCAGCAGAAGTCTAAAAGAATGTCTTGTAAACCAAATTTTCAAAATCATGGGATGTAACAATTAGAATTAAACTGTGTTTCTTTGGAAGTCCTGTGCTGAAAGAAATCTCCTTCATCTTTGTTGCCTTGACTGTTTGACCCAAAAAAGAAGACAAACCTTGGTTGTTCCAGTGTCCTGGGTTAGGGACCCACATCAGAGGGAATTTCCCCTAAAAACTGTTCGGTAAAATTGTCCTGTAATTTGGAGAAAGAAAAAATATTTGAATGGGAAGGCTGGGACCTCCTGGGTCACTGCTGTGGGCCTTTGTGGTTGGAGAGAAAAAAATGGGTTTATAGAATTCATCTGGGCTGTATGAATTGGTAAAATGTATTGATTGATCCAAAATGACCCAAATCAAACAATGTACTTTTCAATGCCATCAAATGCAAGATCAAATTGCAAGAAAGATTAGGAAGCAATGATGGGCTCCAGGTGGTTATAATTTAGATATATATTTCTGAAAGGAGGCAGTGAATTTGAAGGGATTTTTGAATTTGAAGGGATTTTTTATCCTTCCTTTTGCTGTCCTCAGACGTGGAGGGTTTCGTGACACCTGGCAGAGCAATTTAGAGCAAATAAGGGACATTGTCTCCATTAATGGAGCTGGGATGATCCCTGTTGGGAGGCAGGACTCAGACATGGTGTCACACACTATGAGGGGGCATAAATGCATCAAAAGCTGTGGGTTCAGCAAACAACTGCAAATGAGATGGAGTCAGGGGACCAAAAGGAAGCTCTGGAGGGTAATTTGACTGTGGTATCTCAATGTCAACACCTGCACCAGTTGCTTGAGGCACCTTTGCTCTGATGGACACAGCACTTCCCGCTGAACTCCTGGAACAGAGAGCTCCTAACAGGAGCACTTGGTGGGGCTGAAGTACGACAAATTCCCAAGGAAAATAAGATGCTGACAGTGACAGCAATTAACTGCTGGAGCAGCCTCTCCTGAATCCCTCAGGACTGTTTGCCTCTTTATTCATGACAAAAGGGCTCTCTGAAAAGTTCCCTCCCATTCAGCCACTGCCATGGAACAGGCCCCAACTCTCTAAGGAGGTGGAAATCCTTCTACTGCTACACTTGGGAGATGAAACTCTGTGATCCCCATGGCCAGCACAGCCTTCTCCAGGCTCACTCTAGGTAATGCATTCAGGCACAAACCCACACTCCTCTTCACAAATGCCTTTGGCACACCTGCTTCCCTGGAACCAGGAAGGAAAATCTCATGAAGCCACTGTGATCTAATGGAAAAGGATTTCCCAGATCCCAGACCCACCAGAATTCCTGGGTACAAGATGTCCCTGCTGCATTTTAAAATAGGAATGACACAAGGGGACTGTAATGCCTGACTGGCCCTGGGTTACTTATTGGGATTGGAAACTTGTGTCCAGCCAGGAGAAGATACATCCAGCCATGGGAAGTCATACTCTTCCAACACCACTTTTACGCTCACTGTCTCTCAGCCTGGCTTTGAGACAAGTGTTTTAAGTTCCTTTTCTAAAATAGGAGGGGTTTTTCTGCCTTTGGGATGAATTCTGCTGAAGATAATAGAAACAGATTTCACTTTCTGACCTTAATCCTTCTGTCTCTTCCTGGCAGCTGGAGCAGGTTGTGCCCAGGAGCTGGCAGAAGGAACCCTTGGCTGTGACAAAACAGCCAAGGTGTGAAAGGTGGCAAGGATGAGGCATCTATGTATGATAACAACTTGTTAGTACTTTCTTTACAATTATTTCATTCCCCTTTTCCCCTCACTCATCTCCTCTTTTACATTTATTTTGCTTTTTCTCTTTCTGCTTCTCTCTCCTAGTCTTGTTTTCTCTTCTCTCTATTCCGTCTTGCATGTATCAGCCTTTCCTGCCACAAATCAACCCTATTAGAAGCTCCAAAGGGATTCTTTCCAATGGCCTCCCTTTGTGAACTCTGCCTTTTTTTTCTTTTTAATCTGCGGTGTTCCACATTACATTGCCATTGATTTAATAGACCACCATGAATTTTACTGCCTGTCAAACAACAGCACAATTATTTTGAATTCTATTGTGTCAGAGCTTGACACCCAGCTCTGGATCACCTTACACTTTTCACCCTTGCTAGAGTGCACTTCAAAATCCGGGATAATGCTATGTGTGATTCCAGGATGGTATTTTGTGGCATTGTTTTAATTCAGCATTTTAGGGATTGAATGGTTTGGCAGCTGATGGTTAAGGATGGTCCCACTTCCTGATCTGGAAATGACACATGGAATGTGGAAATTATTACAGGATGTTAAAAACCCAAACCAGCTCTGTTCTTCCCTCTCACTGCTCCCAGCTCTGAAAAAGTGAGATGGGAAGAAGATTGTTGGTTCATTGGGCATGGGCTGGTCCCAAAAGCTTCCCAAGCAGGATGCTGGGTCCTCTCTTGCTGGGAATTAATGGGTTGCTCTGTGTGGAAAAAGGCTGGATCCATGTGCCTGGAGGCACATTCCCTATGGAGAGGCAAAAACTGCCTTTGAGTACTTTGAGAGCAGATGTTGGCACTCACCAGTGTGCAGCAGATTTCTGACATGGAACGAGTGGATTACAGCTGTATCCAAATAAAGAAAGGATTGGTTCTTTCAGGATGAATCAACTCTTTGTATCTCTGTTTAAAGAGCTCTTTCTATCATCTTGGATGCCCAGGATAGATTGTTTTCCTGATGACAGGGATAACAGGTTGGGTCTGTGTTGTCCCAGGGGCTGCATATGCAGAAAAGCTCCAACTCTGACAATGAACATATTAAGGAATGATTTCCTGTGAATATATTAAGGAATAGAAACAGGTTTGTTGGTGAAAGTTTGGACTCAGAAGAATAAATGGCTTACCAAGGGCAGGAATGAGTCTGAGTTGTGCCTGGGACCTGTTTCCAGCGTCCTGAAGTTTTATTCCAAGATGTTTTCCCATCCCTGCTGAACATGGTCCTTCCCACAAAGAAGTGTCCTCCTCAGGGTCTGAGGCAGATGGATTTGGATTGTGAGTGATCACAGAAAGCTGTGTTGATAATCCAGATTGATTATGGGCTTTTCCTTTTACAGAACCTCCCTGTTCCTAGGAGATCTGGTTGTGTTTAGGGTGTAATGTCAGTGTGTGAGGATGCTCATCCTTGCCCAGTCCTGAGCTAGGGCTTTGGGGGAGGTTTGTTCCACCTGTTCTTGCAGTGGAGAAGGTTTATTGTCTCCTCTCAGGAAGCTGGTGGATAATACACACGTCTCACTGGTCTCCATCATATACAGGGTTCGAATTTGTTCTGTTACAGACAAAATTTGTCCTGTTTTTAGTTCAGGGTGGGAAATTCATGGCCTGAATAAATCTCCCAGGGAACTCATGCAAGATGTCATGGCTCTGCAGGGCATATGCTGGGAACCTGGCAGAGCAGGCAGGTCTCTGTGCTTTATGGCCTGTGCAGAAGTAGGATTGAGCCCAGGTCCCAAAAATTTAAAGTTTAAAAGTGCCAGTGCCCTCCGTTCCCAGCATTGTGACAAATATGCCTTGTGATCCATTGTGGAGATCCCAGTCAGCCAGAATAATTAGGTGGCAACTCAATTTATTGCCTGCAGCCCTCTAAAGCTCAGGAAGTGCTCTTTCAGCCCTCAGCTAGTATTTAATCAACATACCATAACTTTCATTAAGCCTAAATGCAATGCTCCTGAGATACTGAATTTAAAGTGCTCCTGAAAACCAAGGCTGCTTTTTGTTTGATTTACATATCACAGCATCATGCAAAATGGGACCAGGGTGACAAGGAGCCTGCATCACAGGCTCAGGAGGCTCCAGAGAGTCTTGTCCTGCTCTGACACCTCTCATACATCACCAGGTACCAAGAAAGTAGGAGAGGGGTTTGAAAATTTTTGAGGCTCTTAATTACAGATGAAGAAATGGAGTTGCAGTGACAGTGGTTTCACCTGAGCATCAAAGGGCACATCTGGGTCCTTACAGAGGTGTTTCCTGCAGGCTCACAGGCAGGGAAAAATGTTCACACCCTTCCCAGGAATGAAAAGAAATGCTGTGTTCCTGTGGTGGTCTCTCCTTGGCATCCCATGACACCTCCCTGGGAACATTGTCCATCTGGAGTCCCCATTCCTGGAGGGACTGAAAAGCCCTGTGGATGTGGCACTTGGAGATATGGGCCAGTGGGGCCTTGGCTGTGCTGGGGGAATGGTTGGGCTCTGATCCTGGAGGTCTTTTCCAACCCAAAGGATTCTTTGGTTTGGACACCTCCTTTGCCCTCCCACATCCAGTGCTCCTCAAAGAGGACTCCCTCAGTCCCCTGCCCCTGCACATGGGCAGAGAAGCTCTGCTTGTGCCTCCCTGCTGAGCTGCCTTTGCCAGCTTCTGAGGTGGGCAGTTCCAGAGGCACCTAAATGCCCAGGACAGGTGGTTGCAGTTTGGCTTGGTCAATTTGTGCCTAAATCATGCCATTTCCTGCATTGGCCAAAAAAAATCTCTGTAACTGGTGACACCAACTTCCCTGGGCTGAACAATGGGACACCCAGGTCCAGCTGGGATGGATGGGGAGGGTGAGGGAGACACGATCACACCCTGGTTTCTGACTCTACAAGATTCCCAGGAGGTTTGCCAGGAACTGTAAAACTTTGGCAAGTGTTGGAGATTGGCTTAAAACGCTGAAGACAATATTTAAACCCCATGGAAATTCTAAAACAAGGATGTTATTAAAGTGGAATTAAGGACAAAGGAGTTGCTAATATCTACAAGAAAAGGGAGAATTAAGAATTTTTGGGTTTAAAATAGTATTAGAATATTAGCTGAAACCTAGAAATAAGGTTTATCTGAAAAACATTGTCTCTAAGAAGGTTTCAATTCATGGAAGAGATAATAACTTGATTTCAGACATCTCATAACATGGTCCCTTGTGCCAGAGCCATCCTGGAGCTGGGATGGAAGGGTGCTGTGTGTTAGTCTAAATTATAGAGCCACTCAAATGGCAAGGGACAGGATTAAATCCCAGCATAAATACCCTTTGGAAAGAATATGAATCCTTGTGCCTCAAGGGAAAAGCCAAATTCAAGTGAGAAGAGGAAACTTTTGAAAGGAGAAGCTCAATTTTGAATAAGGAAATTTTAACCATGGTAAAACTTTTTTATTGTCTGGCTGGTTTCTAACCTGGGAAGGCATAGAGGAGTTACTTTTTAATCTCAAAAAAATAAGGATTCTCAAAGCATAGTACTCCCTAATCACTATGTTCTAAATGTGAGTTAGTGGTGAATGTTTTTACACTTATCAAAGACTTTCCCTTTGTTTGTTTGTTTGTTTGTTTTTTAGCACTGATTGTGTTAATTAAATTATGTTAGTTTACTGTGGTAAAATGAGGAACTTGAGGAGGATAGAGCTGTATCCTAGGTTTGCCTGGAGGCTGATGGTCTGGCCTGGTGCAGGTCTGGCCCTTGGCCATAATTTAATTGTTAAGGCACAAAAGCTGTGGGTCCAGGATGTTGCCATGGCCAGCAGGTCAAGAGAAGGGATATTTCCTCAACACTGAGGACACATCTGGAATACTGTGGGCAGTTTGGGGACCCCAGTACAAAAGATGCTGCCAAACTGGATCAAGACCAGTGGAGATCAATGAAATGGTTGTGGGGTTGGAGCCCAGAACAAATGGAAGGTCCTGGGACAGGGACAGAAGTTTGGGAGAATTCCATTCTTTGGAGATATTTGCTATTTGACATTTTCTTCTTTGAGGTTTGTAGAATCCCAGGAAGGGTTGGAAGGGACCTTATGGCAACTCATCTTATTCCATCCCCTGCCACAGGCAGGGACACCTTCCACTGTCCCAGGAGGCTCCAAGCCCTGTCCAACCTGGCCTTGGACACTTTCAGGGATGAAGGATTTCTCCTCAATATCTAATCTACAACTGTCTTGTACAGGTTCCTCCAGAGGTGGCTGGTGGGCACCCACTTGGACCAGGGCCATCAGAATTAGCAGAGTTGGCTTCCAGTGTCTGGTGCTCCATGAATCCAGAGACACCTGGCAGCTGGAAAAGTGTTCAACAGCCAGACAGGGACAGGTTCAGCTCTCAGCCAGAGCCTTCCAGTGGGAGAATGGTTGTCATGTGCACAAAACAGCAGAGTTTGGATGGAGCTGTTGGAATTTGTGTATGCACAGAAAATTTTTTGAAGCTGCCTGGCTCCACTGGAAAGCTGTGGAGCAGAGAGAGACTGTGTTGTTTACCTTCTCTGAATCCATTGCAGACTTCATGAAGATTCAAGAGATTTTCTTGCTGGTTGTCCATGGGGAATTAGGCATCACCTTATATATAAAGATAAGATGTTTTTTCCTCTGCCTGGGGCAGGTTAGAGATGGAAGGGAGCCAAGGCATCCTTGAGGCTTGTCTAAAATACCCAATGGAGCAGCTCCCTGTGGCTCAAGCAGAAGGTCTGGATGCAAACAGGCAGGGCAAGGTCATTCCTGCATCCATGGCTGTCTCCTAGTCAGTTGGAAGTTGAATATCACTGGCAAATGCTCTTGTCGTTAAATATATTCTTTAGCACGCAGATGATCACTAAACTGAGCTATAATTATTGGTGGAGCTGGCAGTGCTGCCTGCAATTCAGGTTGCCAAACATTTCCCATTAAAAGGTTCTCTTTTCCAATGCTAAATCCTTGCCAACATGGAACAGTTCAGGCTGAAATTTTCAGTTGCAGGCCGTTGGCTCAGGCTGGGCTTTGTGTACATGAATATGTGTGTGTGTGAGGAAACAGGAGGGAAATAGAGTTTAACCAAATCCAAGAGTGTGATATGGGGAAAAGGCATTGTTTTACAGTTATTTAAGGGAAAAAAATCCATCACCCACATTGTTGAGAAATTCTGTCACTTTCATGCTTTATTTTTATTTTCACAGGGGCTTGAAATTTGGCTTTGGGACCAATCTGTGACTTTAACTCCTTCAAACTCCCTGGTTTTGGCCAAGTCAGATGCCTCTGCAGATGTGCTGAGAAGAGAAGGTTTGTCCTGAAGTTTGTCTGCAGTTTGTGCATCCCAGGGCTTCAAGAAGGAAGGAGAATTCCTCCTTCCCAGGGCAGGCTGGCATCCTGATATGTGGTTTGGCCCTGGAATAATGAGAATAGAGAGTGGATTTCCTACAGCCAAAGTATTTCTC
>JAHXMQ010012341.1:18857189-18859689 GCA_020466415.1 Ammodramus savannarum pratensis | reverse complement strand
AAAAGGTTTGGTTGCTGCTGCAGTCCTGGGGCTGGGGAGGGATTTTTGTGGGTGACAGGGACCATGGCAATCCCTCAGCCTCATCTCCTGCCTGCTGCTAATCACCTGCCCACGACTGTGCCTTGCTCCCACCTTTCAGCTTTTCACATGTGGATTCTTTCCTGGTGGTTGGATCACAGGAATTAAGCAAGAAAATTGGAAATGGCTCATCCTCCTATCAAGGTCAGTATTGTTTTCATTGATAAATTTTCCAGATTTTTAAGGGTTAAAATTACTGAAGGCACAAATCTTCTTTTCTTTCTCCTATGAGGTTTTTCCAGATGATTCCAGGACACTTTCCCTGAAAAGTAGCCTTACTTCTTTCTGCTTGAGCTGCATCCAAAGGAAAACTTTGTTCTTCCTTCTTTTGCAAGCCCATTTTTCAAACATTTAGAATGCACATTTTCAGCCTCCTGCAGTCATCACTAAACCAAATTGTGTGTATTTTGCTCTTCATGGATCAGTCCTCAAGGAACAAATCATTTTTGTCACTCTTCTCTGAACTGCCTCCAGTTTGTCACTATCTTTGTAAAAGCAGCGTGCCCAGAGCTGAGCACACATTGTCAGCTCATGCTCACCATTCTCTTCCCCTCTGAATGAGCAAATTGATCTTTTTGTGAGTGCATGGAGATGACAAAGTGCATCAACAATCGAAAAAATTTGAAAATGGGTTTGCAAAGCTGATTTGGATGTGGGGAGGTTGCTGGCCTTCGTGGCCTGTCCTTGTAGGAGCAGATAACGGCAGCTTAGGAGAGCAACATCCTGCTTTGTGATGTGCCATTATCAGCTGCTATTTCCCAGGGGGTGCTGATGGGATCATGATTATTATTTTTTTTTACTGGATGATGGAACATGAAAGAGTCTTGACCCTCTTCATAGATTCAGTTTGTTGGGTGAATAATTCTTCTTGGCTCCAATTAATTTTGACACCGGAGTAAATCTGTCAACAGTGGAAACATCTGCAGGAGCTCTGATGGAGCCAGCTTTTCAAATGAAGGGGACACCTGCAAGAGGTCCCTGTTGCCTTCAGGATTCCTTTTCCTGTGTGGATCAGCCATGAAATGGGCTGTATGTCTGTAGTAATTCATGGAAATAAATCCATAATATGGAGCCAGGAAAGTGGTGCATTAAATGTCTACTTCCCACATGGTGGAAATTAGGGTTTTCTTTCAGCTCTTTGCTCTTATTTGGGCACAATTCCTCTTCTCCTCTTCCCCACTGACTTTCCATCTTGTGGGCATTGTGGTACTGGATGAAAGGTTGGACTTTATAATCCTGGAGGTCTTTCCAACCCTAAGGATTCCATGATTGTACAGTTGTTCTGAAAGCCTCCACCCACAATGAGGAGATCTTTCATGTATTTGGGGGACTTGGGGGCACTGCCTTGATCCCACTGCTGTCAGTGAACACCTTGGCACTAGAACATGGGTTTGTGCTTCACTTTGACTCATCTGCAACCCCCAAAATCACAAAGTGGAGCTCTGCAATGACTTTTTTGGTTGGTTACATGCTAGGTGAAGGTGGGCTTGAGTATCTCAGCTGAAACTTTGTGTTTGCCATCATGGAGGTGTAGCCCAAAAGTGGATCCACCCTAATCCCACCCTTAGGTCATATTAGAGTCTTTTACATCCCCCTGGCTTGTGTTGGCAGAACTCTGTCCTTTCCATGGCACCCCATGGGTTTCTGTCCCTGAAACAGGGTTTGTGCCCTTGTGCAGACATTGTGTTATGGCAGGGTATCCTTTGTGCACAACCCCATCAATGGCAGCAATTTCAGAGCTCTAATCCCAATAAGTTTTTATGCTCAGCACTGGCTTGATATTTCCTTTGGTCATCCTTGTAGAATTACTTTCCCCAAACTGTTGTCAACTTGGGTCATTTTGTGTTACTTGTTTGAGCTTGTCAAATTTCATTTCAGACATGGGTTGTACTTGACTCATATTTACTTCAAACTCCTCTTCCTGCAGTTCATTGCTTTCATTATTTATAGGTGTTCTTGAAAGCATATCTGCTAAGCTCCTTACTGGGCCTGTATTTCACATTTAATGAGTACTTTTGCAATTTCATTACATTTTTTTTCTGAAGTCCAGGTGGCTCATTGTACAATGGATTTTTCTCTGTGGCTCCTGGTGCTTTATGGTCTCTTTCAACCTTGATTGAATTCTTCCCATAAACATATTCATGAAAATACTCGTGACCTAAAACAATTGCCAGGATGCCAAGTGCAAGCTGAGCTTTTGGTGGGTTTTAGCCCATGGCCCAGATTGTCATTCTGCCACAGGGCCAGAGCCAAAGATATCTTGCATCACTTTGGGTCTTATACTCCCAGGTAACCTCAGGATGTTCCAGTGTTGGTGCAGCTGTGAGAGCTCTGCTTTACACCAAACCTTATTCTATTTGCAGTTATCCTGGAGTTGTTCTGCACCATCTGTGAGATCCAAGCAGCCAAGGGAAGGGACCTG
>JAHXMQ010012341.1:18791886-18837232 GCA_020466415.1 Ammodramus savannarum pratensis | reverse complement strand
CACACAGCTCCATTTTCTGTCCCTCGTTAGCAGCCTAATTAGGAGGTTCTTTATGCCTTTCACATTCAGTGCTTGCAGCAGAGCCATCTTCCTATTGATTGAGCTACAAAAGTGGATAAAACCCCCATAGTTCTGAAGGGAATGGCCAAATATTGATACTGAGAGAGAGCTGATGCCTTATAAATAATGAATTATGCTTCTAATTAAGCAGGCGTTCCTTTTCTGGTGCTGTAGGTGATTCCCTTCAATATTCCAGGTCAGATCTTCAGCTGGAATTTATTTTAAAGATGGTAAGCAAGGCCAAAAAACCCACTTAAAAGAAACCTAAATATTTTTTTTAAAAAGTTCTTTTAAGTCCTATGTGTGGGATTCATCCTCTGTAACTTGAGCCACCCATGGTGACCCCCCAGGTCCTCTTATCCACCTTGTCCAGAGGAGTTGAGACCCCATCCCTGGAAATGTTCCAGGCTGGAGCAACCTGGGCTAGTGGAAGGGTGAAACAAGATGGTCTTTAGGATTCCTTCCAAGCCAAACCATGCCAAGATTCCATGATTCTCCACTGCCCTCTTACTGGTGGACAAGCCCAGGGGAAGGAGCCAGACAGGGCTGTGTCCACCAGCACAGGAAAATCTCCATTTCTTAGTCAATGAACACCTGTTTAATTTTAATTTTCTTCTAATTCTCAGGGCTTAGGGAATGCAATGGAGACCTTGGGTCTGCTCCCATTTGGGGCTCAGTTTTCCATCACTCTTGATTTGGTTTCAGCACTGTATTCTGTTTTATTAAAAAATGTCCACAAAAATAGTTTGATGCTCCTAAATTATTTTAATGATAGTTTGACTTCCTGGCAACATCTTCTCCCCACCCACATCAAAGAATCTTCTTTGTTAGTAATGTCTTCAGCTGCACTAAACCACTAAACCCACAAAGAGATCTTGCAGCAAACTGGAAGCAAAGTGACGGGTTTGAGTCAAACTAGGACTAATTTATTTGAGGATTGGCCAGCAATTATCTCCCTTTAGCACTCCAACCATAAACAAACAGCATCCTCCCAGTGAGTTTGCAATGGGAGAAGCTGGAGATGCCTGGGTGGACCATCAGAGGTTGTTGTGGTGGTGCCTCTTGGAAAGGGGGATGAGAACAAGCCAGCCCAGGATGTGCAAACCACCTGAGTCAAACACTTTCCACCTCTCTGGTGCTTTTCCTTTCTTTGTTCAGCCCTTAGAGGCTTGTCCCCACTTTACTGGGCTTTTTCAAACTCATTTTGCACAAGTTCCAGATGTTCTCAAAGGTCTAAATTGGTTCTGATTCTGCCTTAGAGCTTCAAGATGGAGAAAAACACCCCCAATGGGCTCCTGATATCTCCAGTGGCTTGTTGGCCAGTGGGCCAGTGCCCAGGATAAACTGCGATTTTGGATAAAAGCCAGAGTTTGGAAGGGGTGGCCATGGTGGTATGCGTTGGTGGGAGTGATGGGCCATGGGAATGCTTCCAGTAGTTTCAGGAAAAATTGATTTGTGGCTGCATGGACACAGCTGCTGTGGTCCAAGCCCTTGATTTGAGATTTATTTCTTTCTTGGCTGTTGTTTTGGTACCAGATGGTGCCACCCTGTCCTTGCTATGACCAAGGACCAGCATCTCTCTCCTGGCAGGGAGGAGGATGCCGTGCTCTGATGGGAAAGGGCTGAGTGCCTCTCCCCAAACCACAGGTTCCAAACTGCTGCTGCTCCTGGATTTTAGAGTAACACAGACTCAACTGGCAGGTCTGAGCCCCCAGTACTCCTGAGGAATGAACTGGGACAGGCAGGACAGGAGCTTTGTGGAGGGAGGTGACCTCAGGATCAACTGAGGTCATCAACTCTACTTTCATCATCCTCTGATCACAGCCACAATTGGGACCCTGAAATCCCAGGAAGCTGTGCCCTGAGAGTGTTCAAGGAGTGGTGAAGATGAGATTCACCAGGAACTGGAGTGACAGGACACGGGGGATGGCTTCACACTGTCAGACAGCAGGGTTGGACTGGGTATCAGGGAGAAATCCTTCCCTGTGATCGTGGTTAGGCCTGGCACAGGGTGCCCAGAGAAGCTGTGGCTGCCCCATGCCTGGAAATGTTCCAGACCAGGTTGGACAGGGCTTAGAGCAACCTGGGGCAGTGGAAGAATGTGTCTCTGCCTATGGCAGGGGTGGATGATCTTTAAGGTCCTTTCCATCACTGACCATTCTGTGACTCTCTGTAGGAGTGCATGGGAAGGGAAGGAAAAATGGAAGCACATTAGAATATTTTGGGGGATCCAGGATCCCACATGGATGTTGAAGCATGACCTGCACTGACCTACCTGAGCCCTTTGAGATCCTCAGCCCTGAGACTGCGGATGTGAGGGACAGACCCCCAGATGACATCAGGGGATGAGGACATCTGCCCACATCTGGAGCAGGCAGAGCCAGCACAGGAACCAGTCAGCACCCAGAAATTCCTGGGTGCTTTGGAGGGCTCTCCACATCTGGAGCACACCCAGAAAGGAGCTGACAACCTCTCCTCCCCCTGTGCTGCCAAGTGGCCCCAAACAAACCTTTGGGACCTGCAGGCGGCCCTGTAGGGCTGGCAGGGCAGAGGATCTGGGAGATGGGACCCCAGGACCCCCTTTCCCACCTCAGCTGGGAGCTCTGAGCCGTGCCTGGATTTCCTTGTGGGTGCGTGGGTTTAAATGAGACCCTTAATGTTATTTGAGCATGGATTTGTTCTTTATTTTTTTCCATCCCTCCCCCCTCCTTTTTTTTTCTTTTTTTATTTTTTTTGGTGGTTTAGTTTCTCTCTTAACAGGAAAAAATGATCAAAAATAAGAAAACAATCACTGTTTGAAAGTGAATGAAGGGCGCTTTCTCCCCTTCCCCCATGCTTTTTTCCTACTTTGACATCTCAGTGGTTTTTTTTTCTTTTAGCCGCGGTTTCTGGGATAGGTGATAACTGCCAGTAATAGGATTAGCATTGATTTCTTTAGCAAGAACAGAGATGTGGCAGTTCCAGCCATTTACTGAACTGCCAGCTTTGAAATATCAAAAAAAAGAAAGAAAAAGAAATCTGCAGAAAAAAAGCTTCTTGCAGCATTTTAAAGAAAGGAAAGCCTATGTGAATTAAAATACACACATACACACACATGCACACACACACACACTCACAGCCCAGCACATGGGGTGTATAAATATATATATTATATGTATATTATATATATGGATCTCGCTCAGTGCTTTTTTTGTTATGGTGTGATAAAGGATCAAAAGAGCTGTCTCTGTTCTAAGCTTCAAGAAAGCCTTTTTTAAATTCATTTGGCTTTCTTTAGCTTTCACTTGCTAACATATTTTAGGAGCTAATCTTACATATTTACTATTGTATCCTGACTTTTTTTAACCTTGAAATTCAAGCAAAGACAGAATGAGAAAGGGGTGGGGGGGGGGGAAAAATAAAGGATTCCAAAGAGAAAGAAGGAGGGATGAGCCCATGGAAGGCTGTGCTGTCTCCTCTGCCTGGAGGCATGATGTGAAACCCACCCAGTGCTAACTTTGGCATGGCACATTTTCTCATTGCTGCTAGGTGGGGGTCCTGGGAGGGATGTGGATTTGAGGTGCACCCACCACAGGTTGGGTTCTACCCCAAATCTGTTGTGAATCCTCACCTTGGCCTGACTGTCTTTGCTAAGAGCATTTCTCAAGGGCCAGCTCGGGTTGGGCCAAACCTGCAGCAGCTTAAAAGCCAGAGGTGTAGGAGACTGGGATGGTATTCCCTGTCCTTCCCAGGCTGGGAATCAGGAGGGTATCAGGCATCAGGTATTCAATATTTACTGATTCTGCTCTTTGGCTTGCATTCAGAGAGAGAAGAAGGCCCAATGGCAACGTCTGAGCAGAAGGGGAAGGTCCTGTGCAAGGACCAGGTGCTGGTTGGGAAGGGGTCTGCAGATCCCACCTCAGGGTTGTTCTGAGCATAGTCCAGGCCTGAGGAGACACCTTTCCCCACTGAATCCTTAACAATCCAAAGGCTGTGCCATTCAGGAGAGGACTGAGGACACTAAGGAAGTGTTTCTCTGTCTCATTGAGTGGAGCTGAGGAACCACTTTCATGAAAGATCATGCTCATGCAAGGGATATCTTCAGTGACTCATTGTTCCTCTCAGAGCTCAGAGCAGGATGGAATCAGAGCTCCTTTTTCAGCCTGGAAACCCAAAACAGCAGAGCAACATAAATCAGCAAGAAGAAACTCCTCACTGCAGGAGGAACCTATTTGTGACTTCCAGCTTGGCTTTCTCCTTGACTCAGCTCCATAAAGAGTTTGGGATGGATTCCTGTGCAAAACCAAGGAAAAAGCAGAGGAAGGAGACAATCAATCTGTTATTTGTAGCAAGGATTAATTAAATTACATGCAAACTGCTTGTTGTCACATGCAAGGGGATCTCTCAGTGGATTTACCCAAGGTAGCCAAGTGCTTCAAAAGACCATATTCATGGACCCAGCCAAACTTAGATTGGAACACTTCCCTTTATCTTTGTGCATGAAGAGACCCTCGGTTTGTTCCTGTGAGGGACCTCTTGCTGTCCACCAGCTGGAGATGAGATCTCTGTGCTGGAACAAGCACCACCAGCCTCGTGCCTTTTCCCATCCTGGTGTGCCTCTCCCATAGTTTGCTTGGAGCCACACGTGGATTTGTAGGCACACGGGCTGGTGGCTCACCAGCTCTGGGAGATTTGCATTTCTGTGTTCTTATTAACAATCGCCCAAAGATCCGTGATGCTCATTTCACAGCCTCACCTTCATTGTGCCCTCTAATCCACGTCCCCGGGGTCTACTTCTGACATTCAAGCTTCAGAGCAGCTTACAAGCCTCTATTTTTTCTTTAACATCAAACCGCCGAAGGAATTATTGTTTCCTTTTTTTCTGCAAACACGGACCTCCTTTCCCCACCACCCCCCTCCTTAAAATGCTTAAAGACTTGCCATGATTGCACCACGGGAATGCTGGGGCTGGTGGGGTGGATGTGCTCCAAACCTTAAAGTGTTGAGGCTTTGGGGATGGCTCCTGGCAAAACCAGTGAGGCAAATTTCCCACACGCCCTGCAGAGGGATGGAGAGGGAAGGGGTTATTTGATGTAGTGGTCAAAAGCATGGAAATGCACTAATCCTGTGTTCTTGGATGACATGGAAGAGCCAGGAAAGGAGCTGCTCAGCTGTGCAAATGAAAGCACAGTATCATCTCATCTTTTGAGAAGTTTGGTGGTAAACCATGAAATCATGGATTTGCCTGGTTTGGAAGGGACCTTAAAGATCATCTTTTGCCAGGGGCAGAGACACCTTCCACTATCCCAGGTTGCTCCAAGCCCTTTCCAACCTGACATTGGACACTTCCAGGGATCCAGGGGCAGCCACAGCTTCTCTGGGCGCCCTGTGACAGGGCCTCACCTCCCTCACATGGAAGAATTTCTTCCCAATATATCTTGTAGGAAGAATGTTTCCAAAATGCTGGAAAGAGGAGTTTCAAGAGTGTGCTTGGACTAATGAAAGAGTTGTCAGAAAAGTTACAAAGACCAGGTCTTTTTGTGGAGCCTGGTTGGCTTGTTGGATGGTGTGACCAACATGGTCATAATTCTACATTTTTGTGTCCTTGAGCATCCAGTGTGACTGTATGGATACCTGTTCCAGGCCTGATGGCATTTGGACCCGCTCAGCTCTTCTTGGCAGCAGACTCTCCTGGATGGAGCTCCTGGCCTGGGACATTTGCTATGGGTTAAGGACAAGCTCTATTCTGCCACAGCCTCCCATTGCTGTCACTCCAACCTAGACCACATTAAATTTATTTTCTGGTATTCTACAAATACTTAATGCCTTAAAAATACATTCCAAAGAAATAAACTATAATTAGCCTTTTCCTGCCTCATAGGAAAAGTTTTTCCATTCCAGTCCCCCTTTCTGTGGGCCTAATTGCAGTGATGGCACTGCAGAACATCCACAGACCTTCCCAGAACTCTCTCAGCTCAGGGATCTCTTTCTATCTCTTTTTAATTTCCTGTAATTAGCAATGCCATAACTTCTGTGCACAGCAGGGAGACTTGGGGAGGGAGCAGAGCCAAACTCCCTGAAGGATCCCACCTTCCTTCTCTCCGTGTGCCAGGGCTCAGGGCTCTCCTGGGGAGGGTTTGCCTGGAACGCCGCTCCCGGCAGCTTCTGGCTCCATGGATCCTGCTGGTGTTCAGTGCCTGGCTCTTTCATGTTCTCGATAATTTTTTTATAGAAACCTGCTCCTCAGCACTTCTTCCCACAGGCACAGTGCCTGGCACAGCAGCTTTGCTTGAGAGACACTTGGAGACCAAGCAGATCTTCTGAGATGTTCCTCCCTGGATCCACCAAACCCCGCAGTGCTCGAGAAGAACTGCAGCACCCAAAAACAATTTAACTAGCAGATTGAGGGATGCTAGGACAGCAGGGTCAGTGAAATCCTGGAAAGGGAGCTGGAAGGGACATTGGGATGACTTTTGCAGCAGCACCAGCTGGATCAGGCAGCTCCAGGTGGGTGAAAAGAGCCCTCCATCGATGCAGGCACAACCTGCTCACCCAGAGCCTGGCCCTGCACTTCAGCAGCTCGGCCCCAGCCTCTGCCTCTCCTGCTGTGTTTTAAGCTCACTACTTATCTTACCTACCAGGAAGAAAAGCTATCCCTTCCTCTTGCCATAAGCCTCCTCTGAACTCGGAGATTAGAGCAATGTCCCACCTCTCCTCCAGCTGAGCAACCCAAACTTCTTCAATCTTTCCTCAGAGGCATTGTTTTCTGCTCTTGAGATATTTCCCATCTCTATTCCAGGGACTTGCTGCTAAAAAACATCATGCATGGAAAAATGTAGTCAAATGTAGTAAAATAATTGTGTGAATTTGCTACAATTTCAGGAAAAGGCTTAATTTCTGAATCTGATGGAATTGGAGTATATGTTTGCTTACTTAAAAAATGCAGTGCTTTGATTCTACCAGATGAAATGAAGATTCACTAAAAAGAGTATTTTTTCCCGTTTTAAGCTGTTACCTCTTTGGAATGAAGATATTCCACTCACAAAAAGCAGGAGACCTGGAGTGGCTCCTGAGCACTTTGGTCTCACCCACTGGTATTGCAAAGCAATATGAACAAATAAATTAAAAAGTAAAGCACATCACCCAAAATGCCATTCAGAAGTTTCACAGAAACCCTGGAAAAACCCATCCAGACTGCTGGATTGCTCCAGATGATGGTTGCCCTAATAATTAAATCCTTACTGTGAACTTCCTCTCTTGCTTCAAGGAAACCCTTGGGTTTGGAAACAAGAGTTGGCTCTGAAAAGGATTTGCGGTTTGGCAGAGGTTTTTTCCCCCCTCTCCTAGATGGGGACGTTTATCTGGGACCTTGGAATGACAAGGTGTGGGACTTCCCTTTCCAGCCTGACCTGGTGCCTCCGTGGCCAGGTGTGAGCCAGGTGCACCAGGGAGTTAAATGCAGAGGGGTGACAAAAGGCCAGAAATGCTGGAATAGTGTCACAGAGTGGGACACGCCACAGTTCCTGTGGAAATAAATGGAAGGACAAGTAGCATCCAATGTGGCATAACAAAGCACCAGGGAAAGATAGGAAGGTAAAGAAAGAACCTATAGTGCAAACTGGAGAAAGGGAAGAGAACTAAACAAGAATATACAGTCAGTTAAGGCTTGCAGGGAAAAGATAAGGCCAGCTCAGAGAGCAGAAAGGCTTAAGGGGAATAAAGAGAGCTTTTACAATTATATCAGGGAAAAGGGAATACTAGAGAGAAAGTAGTTCCATTAATAAATGAAGAGGGAGACAAAATCAATGGTGTTGCTAAAATGGTAGAGCTACTGAACTCCTTTGCTCCAGCAGTATTTAACAAGGTGAGAAGAGAAGAGGGGCAGAGAAGTTATAAAATAATGAGGGTTTTGACTGGGTGATTTTTCAGGGGAAAAGTGGTTTGAGGGAGGAGGCACCTTGGAAGGGCCAGGATGTGGCACCACAAATAGCTGGGCACACCCACGCCTTTGGGGAATGGCTCCACTAAATCCTGGGCAATTGCTTCTGGAGAATAATAGGAAAACAGGTAAGGATGGCCAAGTGTGATATAGATGTTTTTTATTTTCAATGCCCAGCCCTGGGAAATAAACCTATCCACTGAGTTCATTATTCCACTCGGCAGCGGAACCATTCCCGTGTAAAATATGTTAATATTTAACAGTGGAAAATGGTGGAGCCTTGAGGAGAAAATCCCACTGCTACGGACACCAGTGGGAGTTTGCCATGGCTTAGTTTGCAGGCAGCAAAGAGCTGTGAATTAGCTTTGTTGCTTCCTTAATATCCCATTCCTGAGAGTGAAGCAGCAAGGAGGGGCTGGGACAGGCTGCAGGATGGAGCTCAAGGTACCTCATGGATTGGCAAATGCCATGACATGTGCCTTTGGGATGAGAAACTCCCACTAACTCCCATTGCATAAAGAGTGACGAGAGATTATCTGGAAATTCAGGAGGGGATGGGGCAACCAAAGGGAATAAAGAAAAAAGTTGATGTGTGAGATGTCTCAGAGAACAGGGAAATGCTAAAACCAAGCAGTTTTGGCCAAACTCTGCACTTGTAATGACAAGCTGTGGAGCCTTCCAGGGAAATTAGTGAGAAGGAAACAATGTCCTGCAAAAAGCTTCTGAGAATTCCATTTCTGAAGAATAAAACCACATTATTTGAGTTTTTTTCTCTGCTTGCCAGGTAGTCTGAAAATCGAGAAACACGAGAAGAATGGTGCTTACAAAAAATCAGGTTGGTTTTTTTCCTTAACAGAATATGGGTATTAAATGGCTATTTTTAACTACAGTAATTTATTCAATTTATATTCCAAATGTACCAATCCTTGTGGTTTGTCATTTAGCCACCTCCTGCAGAAATGCATCATGATAGTGGTGAAATTAGAAAATGGTGCTCAGATAAAATGCAGCCAGGAGTGACTGGCAGGTGTAGGGGAAAGCGGCTGAGCTGCTTTAGTTCCACATGCCAAAAAAATTGGAGACATTCTTCCCATCAAGTGGTCGGCCAGAGGCAGCTTTCCCAGAAATCTGAGGCATTTCAGCTGATAAATTCAGCTGATAAATGCAGCATTTCAGCGGGTAAATTTGGGAAAGACAATCTTATAATGCAAGGCTTGTGTTGTGCTGTCTGCAAGTGCCTGCCAGTCATTCCCATCTGAGGGACTGGGACTCCAGACCATGGGATGCTCAGCTGGCCACTCCTGGAGCAACATTCCTGGCCAGAGTAATGGCTTGGTTGATTATCTGGGGCCATGAAGCTGATTTTTCCCCCAT
The DNA here is from genome assembly GCA_020466415.1 of Ammodramus savannarum pratensis. Taxonomy (NCBI): domain Eukaryota; kingdom Metazoa; phylum Chordata; class Aves; order Passeriformes; family Passerellidae; genus Ammodramus; species Ammodramus savannarum. The sequence continues at coordinate 18,827,880 of JAHXMQ010012341.1, read as the reverse complement.
TTTCCATCTCTGTTTATTTATTTTTGCAATTATATTCCTCCCCGTGGGGAGAGGGGAAGGTTGCAGATTCCCCATCCATGGCAGTGTCCAAGGCCAGGTTGGATGTGGCATGGAGCAACCTGGGACAGTGAAAGGCGTCCTTGCCCAAGGCACAGGGTGGGATTGGATGACCTTTAAGGTCTCATCCAACCCAAATAATTCCCTGATTCTGTGGTTCTTATGGTTCCTGGATGGGAATGGTGGTGGTCAGCACTTCCCTCAAACTTGCCTTCACACAAAGTCCATCCCAGTGAAATGTGACCCCTCATGCAGCCACAGCTGCTCAGATGTTTTTGGATTGAAGCAGCTCCCGATCACAAAAAGGCTTCTTGCCAAAAATCAGCATTTTCTGTGGGAGGATTGATTTTCATGGAATTTCTTTCCAGGGAAATGAAATGAAATGCTTTTTCTGGTGACACAGCCTATCTCTGTATCTGTCTGTCTCATGGGCTTCCCAGGAAGCCTGTGCAGTAGTTTAGTGGAATATGTCCATCCCAGTGCACAATGGGTGGGATTTTTGAGTCATCCCTATTGAAGAAGACCAGAGGGGTTGAGATGGAGAGAATCATGGAATCATAGAATCATGGAATTATGTGGATTTGAAGGGGCCTTAAAGCCCATCTCATTCCACCCCCTGCCATGGGCAGGGACACCTTCCACAATCCCAGGTTGCTCCAAGCCCTGTCCAACCTGATCTTGGACACTTCCAGGGATCCAGGGGCAGCCACAGCTGCTCTGAGCAGCTGTGCCAGGGCCTCACCACCCTCACAGGGAAGGATTCCTTCCATTTATCTGACTTAAATATCCCACTGAACCCATTGCCACTTTTCCTATTCATCAACTTCCTGATGAAGATCAAGCTGGAATTGCCCTTGGACATCATTCTGAAGTGCAATGTCCTGCTCGGGATGTTTTTCTCAAGTTTATCTTCCAAGGAAAGGCTTCAGGACTTTGCCATTCAGCCTGACCTTACCATAAACCAGACTTCAACTGTTGGAGCTCCCTTCCAGATGAAGATCTGTGCTTTTTTTGTCATCTCTATTTGCAACAACCTTCCCTAAGAGGAGATAAATGAAAGGGTTTTCCTGCCAGCAGTCCCATAGGATTAATAAAACCAACAGGAACATGGTGGAGACCCTTTCTGCTGTCTTTTATGGAGGCTGTGGGATGCTGAGCCTCAGGTGTAGTATTGGGAAGCTTTTTGGCCACGGCCCAATTTTTGTGCTGGAGGACCTTGGGGGAGCACTCCCCAAGCCAAGAGGAGCAATGGGAATCAGGAAGGAGTGATAAATCAGGAATGAGCATCAACTCCAAGTGCCCGTGGTGGCTGAGGAGCAAGAGGGATGTTTCCTCCAGCTGCATCTGTGTCATCCCCAAAATAAGGTTTATCTAGCCTTCACTTCCCCTCTGGGTACCCATCTGTAAAGACAGGAGGTCAGGCAGCATTCCTGCTGATGCTCTGCGTGGCATTCCCTTCTTCTCCCCCATTTAATTCTCCTTGCACAGGATCCGTGCAGCAAGGGATGAATTTCAGCCATAAAGATTTCCAGACAGCTCCCGACTCCCACACCATGGGGAGAGGAGCAGCCTCCCGAAATGCTGTTCCAGGGTGCTGCAATCTCTCATCCCACACACCCCAACCCCCCCCGAGCCCCTAAAACAATGGCAGCCTTCCCCTGCCAGGTCGTGCTCGGCGATAAAAAGCCCTGCCTGGTGCTGTCATTAAACCATTCCAGCAATGCCAGGGCTCCCACTCAGCTGCCTCAACGCACAAACCATATTTCCCATTTATTTGTTCCGTTTGTTTATTTTACTGGACCACCCCATGAACCTGGGAGAAACACGCTGGAAAAAAAAATTATAGCAACGCCAACTATTCTGGGAGATACACGAGCCCCTCCATGTTTATCAGGTTGAGGGCACTGTATTTTGATGTCAATAAGCAATTTTTCCAGCCCGGTCTCCTGCCCGACCCTTTTAATCCATCAATATATTATTAGAGATAAAGTTGGTGGAAGCCTGCTGCAGTTAGAAGATAAATGACATCTCTGAAGTCAGGCATTAAAGACTAGATTAAGGCCTTGTGACACCGTTTTCAGTGCTCATCTGTGCACTTCTGTTCAACCTATCACACTGAGTGACAAGAAAGAAAAATAATGAACTGGGCCAAGGAAAGAAGAAGGGAAAAAAAGGCAGAAAGAGAGAGAGATTTTTTTCCCCCCTAACACACAAACTACATCAGTTCACACTCAGGATTAGACTGTATTTAAAAAAAGGGGAAGGGGGAGGCTGGAACCGGATGGTACTATACAGATTAAAATAGGAGAAAGGGGAATCTGAATGAGGAATTTCAGTTTGGTTTTGTCCTGGGTTTATTTTATTTTATTTTTACATTTTATTCGATTTCCCTTCTTTTCATCCCTTTAGTATAATTTTGTTTTTCATTTCAGCCTTTAATTTCCTTTCCTTTCTTTCTTTCATTTTATTTTTTTCCTTGCAGGAGTGACCTAGTTGAGTTTACAGGATCCTAAGGGTTTTGTCTGGAGCTAAAGCAAATCCCATTTGGGACCAAGGAAATACATCCTTTCCAGAGACCAAGTTAAAACGTCCACAGACAGAGACCTCCCCTCTCTTTCTGCATTACATCCTTTGTCTTGGTGCAGTCCTGGTGTTGTTTCATTGGAGTGGGTCAGTGCTGATTTTAGAGACACGTGTGCACACCCAGCTTTTGTGTTTCACAATTGGTAACTCCACCCTGTCCTTCACGGGCACGGCCCCTCAAACAAAAATATTCCTGATGATTTTTCTAGAGCAGCCAAACGCTGCTGAAGATGGGTGCAGCTCTTCTGTGGCTGACCCATTCCCTTTGTCCTCCCAAACCCAGGCTCCTTCCTGCTGTCCCAGGCTTTGAGCAGCAGTGATGCCTTGGCTGAGCACCCTCAGCACTGCCAGCAGGTTTCCACCACCACGCTATGGTGGGGACCTCTTTGTCCTCTCTGTGTTGGACAAAAGATGAGAAGTCAACCCAAGCATCCTTGTCTGCACTGGACCAAATCCAGGGCTGTTCCAGGCTCTGAAAGGAGTTGATGCTCACACTTGGTGTCCTGAGGCTGCCTTGAGAAGGGCTGCTGTTGTTGTTTGGGGCGTGCTTGCCCATTGCTGTCCCGTTGTGGTGACTGAGACCCAGCTGTGGAGGTACAGCTGGTCAGGAAGGTTCAGAGAGATCTACAGAAAACAGGGCTGTGAGGCCAAGGATGGAGGGGAGCAGAGCTGTGCCTAACCTCTCCCTGGAGTGGAAAGGAAGGGAAAAATGCAGCTGTGTGTGGGAATGGGCATGGACATGGCCCCCTCTGTGGATCTCTTCACCCTGACCCAACGCAACCCAACCCAATCCAACCCAACCCAACCCATTGACTTGCCCTCTTCCTCTGCAAGCCACCCAGCCTTTGGCAGAAGGGGCAGTTTGGGTGGGCTGTCACACCCAAATTGGGGAGAGACACCTTGCAAGGGGTCTTGTCCCACCGTTTGGGACAGCTGTCCTCAGTGGTGGCAGAGCAGAACAGCCAGGGCTGGATCTCTCCTGGGATCTCTCCCACCCCGCCGGGGTCACCGTTCCCTACAGTCTGTGCATTGCTGCCGTCTTCTCCTTTTGAAGATATTTTTTAATGTCTTAAAAAAAAAAGATTACTTTGTTACAATCATTCAGCAAAGGGTTTCTGTGCCTGTAGAAAATATTAATAGACTATTATGAGGTCCTACAACTAATTTTTCCACACATATCATCTGTCTTTGCATGGTTATTAAACTCCAACAATATTTCATGCAATGCTTTCCTGCTAAATTAATTTGGTTTCTTCTTCTCCTGCTTCTTTTTTTTTTCCTCCTTCCACAACCTTTAAAATTAAATTGAATCTTCATAATTATGGCTTTTTTTGTTGTTCCTCATATCTTTTTCTTTTCAATTTTCCTATCAAAGTGGCTATACAGTTTAATAAAGATGTAAAGAAACAGAAATGAAAGTGTAAGGGACAGGAAGGGCTGTGTTGGGATCAGAGACAGGGGGCTCTGGGAGAGCTGGGGAATTCTGGAAAGGGTGGGATGGAGGTGAGCAGGGAGATGTACAGCACCTTTCTGGTCTGGCTCCAGCCTTCATGGAAAATGCTGTGGGAAAACGCATTGCTAGGAATGACTCATCAAATGGGAACATGGAGAAAGTGTGTTCCCAGCAGGACTCATCCTGATTCACCCACAAATTTGAGGCAACCTGGGGTCATGTGGTGCTCCTTGGAGGCCGAGGTGGGAACGGGAGTCATCCTTAGGGCAATGGCCCTGCATTGCATGAGGGAATGCTCTGTGTGCCTGCAGATCTGTAGGATCACTGGGTGCAGGGCTCTGGGGCTCTCCCAGGGTTATCCAGGCCACAAATTCCCCCTCTGATCTCCCTCTCCTGTCACCATTTCCCAAAAGTCGGGTGACAACCTCAGCAAGGAGAATGGAGCTGAGGAAACAAACGCTGTGCTTGAACTGGAGGAGGATCAGGGACAGGAGCCTGGCCCAGGGATTACTGATGTCCTTGGATATCCTGCTGGAATCTGGCTTTTAATCTTTTCCAAGTCTAAACTGAGCAGAGAAGTTCTGTGTGCCTGTGGACAAGTATCCTGCCTGACAAAGTTTGGTGAGACGCCAGCTGAGTTTCATTCTCTTTCCCAAGGATGCCCAATGGGTCTCCTGGGAGATGCTCTCCAGGGAGATAAAATGGTCCATCTTCATTAATTATTAATCAGGGTTTTTTCTTTTTTTTTTTTTTTTTTTCCTTCTTTTTGCCTGGGAAGACTTCCTAAGGAAGACCTGGTCAATGGAGAAAGAGAACAGAGTTATTATTGCTAATGGATAACTGTTCAACTGGAACATCAAGATAAATCACATAAACCAGGATTTTCCCCATCTCCTGAAAGTAACATTAGCAAACTCCCCCTTGGATCTTGCCCCATGGATCGATATCCAGCACTAAGAACATCACACTGGTGCTTTGGTGGCCAAATCACTGTGTCAGACATACATGGAACCAAGGAGAGTTTTTGTGAAGGTCAGATCCATCTAGGATTGGGCAGATTCCAAGGAGCACCACATCCTTTGTGAGATAGACCACTGATCTTGGAAATGGTGGCCAGGCTAAGCAGAATCCAGCTGTAGGGTTTTCTGCTCAACTCAGCTGCACCAAGAGGTTTGATTGAAGGTTCATGGGATCTAAACTTGGTGGAAAATGATCAGTAGAGATGAGACCAAAAGAGACCAAAGGAGTTTGTTCTCTGCCTGCCCCAGATGGTGTCTATGTCATGACCACAGTTGGTCATCTTTGGAGAGAGACCCATGTCCCTGTCACGGCTCCTCCAAGGAAATGACAATTTCCTTGGAATGACATGTGCACTTACCAATAGGTGGCACCAATGGAACAGAAATGGGAAACCCTATGCAGATTTTTCTGGAGCAGGGGGTGCTGGGAATTCTCTCTTGCTTGGCTATAGACTTTTCTGCAAAGGAGGTATTGATTCCATCCTGCTGCCACAGTTGTGGCCTGCTGGAATCTGGGAGGATGCGAAGCAAAATGGGACAATGGCAACCAACCCAAATGCTGGTGATACTGCTAAACCTCTGGAATTTAGAGTCATGTGCACAGAGAAGTGATAAATATTTAACGTTTAATAATCTCTCAATCGTTAAATTATCGATTCTTGCTTGTAACTCAGAGGTAAGTTGTTCTTCAGATATGGTTCCCATGACCATAGAAAGGAGTATTCTGTTTTCCAGAGGAATTTCTGAAATCTCTAGTCACTGGATACCCAGTAGAGATGCCATTCAGGAGGGACTGAACCCCCTGCTCCAAATGACTCCAGATGGAGCAGGAATTAACCAAATGTGAGGGAGATGACTTAAGAGAACTCTGGTTTTGCCTCATGGCCTAATGCCACTACCACATTCCAGCTCTCTTCTCCAAACTGTTTGCATCTATAATGTTTGAAACTTCTGTTCAGAAAGGGCAGGATTGTAGGTCAAACCCCCCTAGATTGCACCATCACTTCAGGCCGTTCCAATCACCACTTGTGATCTTGCCTGGATATTAACATTTGGTTTATGCCATGAAATTTTTACAATTTAAAAGCAGTAGACCCGTTTCTTAATGTTTTAAAGATGATGAACATTATCCTTCACATCCCTCTGCTCATCAGCCATGTGTTTATGTACCAAGCATCTGGCTACATTATTATTTATATTGCAGGAGACTGCACCAAAAAAATCCCTCAACAACCTCCAAGGAAATCAAAACACATTTGGGCCAAACCGAAGTAAAATGCTAATTTTTCCCCTATGAACCATTGCCACGGCAAAATATTTACTGTTTATGATTATTCAGGCTTCTCCTGCTGAGATTTTACAGTGAGATTTACAGGCATGTTTGCATTTATAATATGTCAAAAATTCCTCAAATTGCGACAATAGTCCATTAAGGAATAATTTAGTGGTGAGAGACGAAAAAACATGGAAAACTAAGAGCTTTGGTAGTTTAAGGCCTGCAAAGCAATGCCAAAATGAATTAATTGTTCCCTTTTTTCCCACTGCTGCTGCCAGTGCCTGTGTTGCAAGGTGCAGGGTGGGTGGGATGGGAGCAAGGGGTGGTTTCCTTGAGTTGGATCAGGCTACTCTAAATTACAAGTGGACTTGAATACCTGCAGGTATTGTCTGAGGAGGTGAGGGAGGAAATCCTGTTTGCCATTTTTGGGAGAAGATGGTGTCCTCCTGGATCCACCTGGTCCATCAGTGTGGAGGTGTCACAGAACACAGCCCAGACCTTGTGGTGGGACAGGTCCTTGTGGTTGGTCCTGGAGCAGGCAGACCTCAGGTACTCCAATGTTCCTTGCAGTTTTCCTCTTTCCTGGTCTTAATCAAGGTCATTTGTTTGTCTCAACCCTGTCCAGCCATGCATGGAATCCTGGATGCTCCTGTGGTGCAACTCTTCACTTGTGCAAAATTAATTCCCTCCTAATCATGCTGAATTTAGCCCTGGGCTTGAAAGACTTTTCTTAAAGAAACCCTGGAAATTAAACACATATTCAGAAAACTTTCTTTTCCTTTAAGTGTGTAGATCCCTCCTACACCTCAGCAAGGTGTCTCCCATTCCCACATCACTGGGATATGCTGTGCTTCCCTCTGGCCAACACCCATCCCATTCTGCTACAGCCCACAGGCACCGTGTGAGAGAGAACCCTCTGAACAGAATGTCATCAGGAAAACAAAACACATAATCCACTTCTGCAAAAGCTGGTCCATCACAGAGAGAAAAAAAATAGAGGCTCTCTTCAAACATAATACAGAATCCTGGGAGAGAGCCTGGTGTGTCTGCTGAGGGGGAAGAGCGAGGTGGGGTTGGAATGTTTGCAATCAGGTTCTCATCAGGCTTTGGATCTAGCTCCATTTTCTCCTCAGCATTTAACAAATCAGGAAAGAAATGCCCCTGCCTGGGGTCAGAGATAAATCTTGTACCCTGGACAAAGGGTAGATCTCCTTGTCAGTGCACTGATTTATTGTGACCTTATAGTCAGACTCTCTAATTTCTGCAGGTGGCTATAGGTGCCACCGGTGATTTGTTTCCTCTCTCCATACTCTCTGGCTGCTCAGCACAGGGGACCATGGTGGCCTCGCTGCCATCTCTCTGGGGACGAGATTTGGGTGGCTGGATCTCCAGCTGGGTCAGCTCTGCAGGATGGCTTGGGTGGAAAATGGGTTTGCCATGTGTGAGGGTTGGATCCCAAGGCAGACCCCTCCCCTAAGGCCAAAACAGACATGGGAAGAGCTGGATGTGTCTTGAACAGATCTGTGGGGAAAACACAGCCTAAACCTGACCTTGGAGGGCTTAGAGGAACCACCCCTTGGTTTTGCTCCCACTGCTGGTTTGTCCAGCTCATGCTGCAGAGGAGCACTGTTGACCTGCCAAAAGTGAAGGAGCCAAACCCCACCCTGTTACTCAGCCCAGCTGCAGGTAAAAATTAATTTCATGGTTAACTTAGGTTTAGTGTCCACTCACCAGCCTTCCAGCCTTTCCCTGTTCTCCAACAGGAATGTGCCCCCAAGAGCTGCTCTTGCATTTCATTCTGACAGACTGATGGGGCTGTGTCTCCCAGCATCTCCCCATCAGCTGCTGTTCCCCAGCCCTCGAGCCACCCTGACGCCTTTGTGCCCTCAGACCCTGCTCAGTGTCCTTGGTGAAGCTGGACACAGAGCTGGACATTGTCCTGCTCCTGCCCCAAGGCCCAGCCCTGAGATAAATCCCTTCCTTAGCCATCTGCCCTCGCTCACTCCCCTCACTCACTCACTTTTCATCCAAAAAGTGGCACCCAAGTTTTCAGGGCAAATTTGGAAAGGAGACTTTCAGTTTGCCCTCATTGAGTCCAAAGGGGCTCAGGCACCAGCCTCTCCACATGGATGTTACATTCCCAGTGTGGTGGGTGGGCAAACAGGCAGATGTAGCAGGAGTTTCCCTTGCTGCCACTGGAATTCTGGATCTCCTTAAACCGGCACAGCTTTTCTGTCCATGCATAAATTGCCTGGTACCTAAGCTACCTAAAATATATTTCAGAGAGCTTGGTACAGCAGAGCCCTGATCTCTGTTGGAATTCTCCTTGTGAATAATGGTGAGAATTTATTATATTATATTTATTTTTGGAGGGGGAAAAAGTCAGGGGGAAGGGTATTTGTCTGTATTTTACACAGTGCCTTTAAAACACAGATCCTGGCAATGCAAATTCACGTTTCAGGCAAAACTCCTCCAGAGCTCATTGCTTTGTGCAGCAACCCCCAAGCCCAGCACTCCCCTATCTCTTTCCTCTATACAAATATACAAAGGGATAATAAAATAGCTAAGAAGCAAGAGCAGTAAAATTTTGTGCCCTGAGGGGAAAAATGGCATATATTGCCCTGAGCCTTTAGCTGAGGCCAAAATTTATATAGAGAGACTTGGGAACTATTTTCTTTCCTAGTGCAATATTTTACCTCTATTGCCCTCAGATCCAGTCAATATTTGTATAATATATATATAAAAATAACCTCAGATAGATGGATAAAACCCAAGCAAAATTCACCTCGGAAAGCCTTTTATTCCAACTGGAAAATTGCCCTGCAAATGTACTCCACACAATACCCACTACTTCACTTGGAAGTGACAGTTGCAGCTGTTAACGCAGCCACATTATCTCATCTGGGGAGACAAATTCCGGGCTATATTTCACTGTAGCCTCGTAATGTATATATGCCCTAAAGACTGCTCCAGCCAGATCTGTCTTGCTGTATAGATTTCAGATAGGGATGTATACTTGCCAGGGTTTTTCCCTTCCCCTGGGTTACTCAGGGAGTGCAGGAGGTTAATAAAGCACTGAGGTGTTGCTGTCAGCACGCCAGTTTTGGCACAGGGGTGAGGAGCGGACAGGAGAGGAGCCCACCACATCCTACTCCAAAGAGGAGGTACCCCTTGGAGCTGTGCTTCACCTACACTCAGCAGTACCACGGGGACAGAGGTGAGGGAGAAAATGGCAGGGATTTGTTAATTCCTGGCTTTTCCTGCCCCTACCCAGCTCAGTGTATCTCATTGCTCCATCTCGCACCTGGCTCTCTGTGGGATTTCCAGAGCTGTTCCCCCTTGTTAACCCCACATCCTATTGCAAATCACAACTGAGGGTTGTAATGAGGAATTCCGGGACTGTCAGGAAAGAAAATGTGTAAGTAGGGGGGAAAAAATATATCTATTAGGATTTTAAATAGTCTCATGAGTCTTGCCATTATTTGAGACACTTAAGATCACTTGACAAAGCCCTGGAGAATACACAGAAAGCTAGACAGGGACCTTTGATGGATTTTTTAAACTATCTAATGCACCTTTTCCTGCTCTATCCACTAAAAAATGACTAATCGTTTGCTGTTCTTCATTACCACGATTATCAGAGTGTCCTGAAAACGCCTGGCGCTCCCGCATGCGAGACTCCATCTCTCCATCCCCAGCTGAGCAGCCCTTCCCACTTTCTGCCATTAATTTTCAAGGCAAGCATCTGTGCCACGCGCTGCTGGAGAGCATCCTGCCTGAGGAGCTCCCGTGTTGCTGCACTGGGTAATGCCAGACCTCTCCATGGGGAGCTCAGGGGGTGGGAATCGCTTCCCAGCACCAAGAAAATCACCTTGTAGAAGCCCTGGCAGCTCCTTGTGCAATAACTGCCTGCTGAATCTGGGATAACATGGACAAGGAAGGCTGGCTCTGCCAGGAGGTCATTCTTCATGCAAATGTAGAAGTTAGCCCTCCATGATTTTGCAAAGTGAAGTGGAAAAAAGTCTTTCTGGCTAGCAGACAGTGCATCATCTCAGTGATTTTTCAGCCCACGGGCCTTCCAGCATGGCTTTGTAGCACTAAAAATTAACCATCACATGGAGATGGAGAAGACCAGTAGTTATCAAGGAGCTGCCATATCCCTGGAAGTGTCCAAGGCCAGGATGGACATGGCTTGGAGCAACCTGGTGTAGTAAAAGGTATTTCTGCCCATGAGAGGGTTGAAACTGGGTGATCTTTAAGGTCTCTTCTGACTCAAACAATGCTGTGATTCCATGAAAACCCATGTGAGGACCCAGGGCAGCTCCCATGGAGGAGATGAACCAAGGAAAACCAAAGCTGATGAGCAGCTGTACTCACACAGCTCCTGCTCTTTGAGGTGAACGTGGAAGAAGTTTACAGGTGGCTGTTAGGAAAGTTGAAAAAAAAAAAAAAAAGAAAAATCAAGGAGGCATTTTTATCTGGCTAATTTTCTTCCCTGGAATTAGTTGTGTGAATGGAGAAACCTGCTGGAGCAAGAAGTGAGAAAAGCCTTGGACGGAGTGGCTGCGCCTCCCAGGCCCTGAAATTTAAGATCTTTATAAATGATCTGTTAAAACTATAGTGACGATAAGCTTATGAATCATGATCTATATTAATCAGGGCTGCTGATACGGAAAGATTAATTGAAACGTGCAGTTCTACACAAATGATAAAGTGGTAACAATTTAATATCAGACAAGGAGAGTGAAGAAATTACACTCCAAGCTTCATGCATCATTACTATGGATATTAATATTTTACACAGCGCAACAGCATCGGGAATCATAATGAAAATCCATAACTAGTGCACAGACATGATTAAATACAACAGTCTTTAGGTGCTGTTTGGTGACGGGGGCTTAGCCATATTTCACTCCTGCTGCCGGTGATTCGAGTGATAGAGTCTAGACGTGGGTGATTAAAAAGTGTTCCTCCTAAAGGCTGTTAACCTTTTACTACTGAAATGAATTTCTTTGATTTTTAAATTATGCCGCTCACTCTGTGGTGGTGGGTTGTTTTTTTTATTTTTTTTTCCCCAAATCAAAACCTTGTCCAGAATATCAATGGAGTGGGTTCCCCAGGTAGTTGACAAAGCAGAAGTGTAGCGCCAGGAAGCAGCCACAGAGGAGGGGTATTTAAGGGCGGGAAGGAGAAAGGGAGATGATGGGGGGAAGAAAACAGGTTAAAAAAGCAGGTTTTCAGTGCTTGTCATTATAGTGGTGCATATATTAGATGCAATACCCAGAGCTGTGGAGGGTCATAAAGGTTTTATCCGCGGAGTGCGGAATGGGCGCATTACTCACGAGTGGCACCGCAGCGCTGAGTTATGCGCCTCATTCCCAACCTGCACCCATAAAAACTTTATGCTGCACCACGCCGTGACGTCTGTGCTCACTGGGGATTCATCAGCTCTAATGGGGCTGGATCAGGCCCTGAGGGAAGTGCAGGGAGAGGAGGGAAGGGACACCTGACTCAGCACTGGGGGAAAAGCGTCTTTATTTGAGTAACGCTCAGGCACCAATTTGAACCCCCCAAACTCAGGGCTGGAAGAAACAATATCTTTGAAGAAATAGCATCTGGACTTTCTGGAGAGTATAAGAGGGTCCAACCTAGCCTAGGGATCATTTTAGCTGCTAAAAATCATGGAATCATATGAGGGTTGGAGGGAACCTTGAAGACCATCTTGCCATGGACATGGACATCTCCCGCTAAACCAGGTTGCTCCCGGTCTTATCCAACCTGGCCTTGAACACTTCCTGGCAGATTTTAAGTCCAGCAGCTCATGGTCTTGCCATTTTGGACTACACTGGGGATGTTTTGAGGTGTCCCACCCCTTGTGCCATGGTGTGGGAAAGGGAAGGTTCTATGGGGTGTCAAACTGAAATTCTGCAGTTCCCAGGGTGCTGGTGCTGGGAGCAACCCATGAGAGGAAGTCCCACGTATCAGAGAGGGTTTGAAGATGCCATGTGGCTCAAGTGGCATGTGCCTGAAAGCAATTGTAGGTCTGAGACTGCTAACAGGTCAAGGAAATGTAAATCCACTCAAATTTCCACCTTGTGCCACTGGAAGCTTGATTTCTTATGGGTAAAACAAAGAGTGAGCAGTTGCCAGCAGCCACACCATGATCCAATATTGCACATTCCAATGGACATCTAGGGCCCACTAACTCAAAATTCTTCCCTGTGTTTTGTAGAAACAAGAAGTTTCACATCTTCTGGGGATCTTGATTGAAGGCTGGTAGGTCCAGTCTTAGGTGCTGTGCCACAAATTTCAGAGATGGACCTTGTTTGGCCCATTTCTCAAAGCCCTGTTGCTGGCTGTGATGCTCCCTGGTATTCTGCATGATAAAAAATAAAAAACAAAATAGGAGGAAAAAGGAAAAAATAAATAGAAAAAAAGGAAGAAAGAAAAAGAAAAAGGGAGGGAAAAAGAAAAAAGTAAAACTAAAATGTATAAAATAGAAAACATAAAAGACAAAAAAATAGAAAAAAATAAGAAAATATAGCAAAAATTAAAGGAAAAAAAGAAATTTTTGCCTTCTATAGATGGAGAAAAATTTATCCATCTCTCCAGCTGTGGTACAAACATTTGTGGACATGGTTCTTTGGTTCCTTAGAAAGAGCCCCAAAGCAGTTTTTATTTTGTCAGGAGAAAGGAGAAGAAATCAGCATTTCCCAGGTAGCAGGAAACTCTCTTCTTGGTTAACTCCCTACATGTGAGCATGGCTGGAATTTGGATTTCCTTTCCTCTGTGGCATTCACAAGTCACACACTCACTCAGGAGCGCCAGCATCCAGAACCAAGGAGGACAATCCAGGGGAAGCATGCAGGCACACATCAAAGGATTCTGGGGACACTTAATCTCAGTTATCATATCTTGGAGAAGAAATGGAGAAGCCTGGGATTTAGAAAGGCTTCCACTGGCCAAGGTCTTGGGTCTTAACTTTGGTTTGCTGACAAATTCCAGTAGGAGGTGCCCAAGTAATGGACTGGAATAACCACAAAGGGTAGGGCAGGCCATAGGACCCATAAATAATGTGAGTGCAAACTCTTTCCTGGCACAGGAGAATTCTTGAAGGCCATCAAGAGATGCTTTGATTTGGGGAAAGAGAAGCAGGTGGCCAAACATGAAGGTGATGGACCCAGCACGTGTGCCAAAGAGGACATGTGACAGCACACAAGGACATGATGAGGGGTGTGAGAAGAGAGGAGGGTGGCCAAGCCTTGGTGCTTCCCTTGGCACTTGAATTTGGGATCCTTTGGATGCACCTCACCTGCCCCACTCCCTCCAGAGGTTTGCAAACACAAGGCTGAGCCGGAGCAGCTCCTAATCAATGACATTAATTAATAGATGAATGGCAGAGAGGCGCAAGTATTGCCCCACAAATGAAAAGCAAATCCCAGCCAAGGGAAAAAAAAAAAAGGCGAAACTGTAGCAATTTCTACTCCGTTCCCCTTGAGATTTGGCTCCAGATTCAAAGGATAGGCAGGCGGAGAGGGAGGCTGGGAGGAGGCGGGCGGGGGGAGTTGGCTCATATTCTGCTGTGACCCAATTCCATACAAAGCATCCTGTAACAAAACACGTCTCTATCTACAAAGTACAAGTAATCTTTGTTTTCAGTACAATACTTATCTGCATTTAGACCGACGATGGCAGTGCTTGGCTTATTTTCATGGATCCAGTTATCCTTTTTATCCCTGTGAGCATGTGTGTGTGTGTGTGTGTGTGTGTATCCTCCTCTCTGTCCTCCTCGCTGTCTCCTGTGCCCATGCCAAGCCAGCAGCACTCACAGGGTGCTGTTGCACATCAGCAGAGGTGCAAATGCTGAGGGTCGGTGCCAGTTCAGGGCTTTTGGGCTGCCCAAATTCTTTGGTGCCTCAGGAAAAGGTGATTTTGGGATCCAGACCTGACCTTGTCTAACCACATCCTGAGGAGCCCTTGAGGTGCCACCGTGGAATGGGAAATATTAGAGAGGAACAATCACCCTGAGGGGTGTCTCAGAGCAGTGCCCCAGACCCCCAAGGTCACAGAGGGTGGTCTCACACCAAATCCAACTGTCCCAGTTGTGTTGGCTTCTCTTTTTTGTGCCAAAGGGAGATGATACCAGCTCCCAGCATGGTTTCCATGTTTTCCAGTTATGGAGCGGGTCATATCTGGACAGGTCCCACTGCTTAAACTGGTGGGACAAAGTTTAAGAGAAGAGTTTCTCTCTCCAGGTCACAAAATAAATGGGTTTCCATTCTAGAAGATGCCCCACAATTTCAGGAATCACCAGGGTGACAGCCTTCCTGCACACAGCAAGGAAGAGCTGCTTCCCCATGGAAGAGCATTTCCCTGATCTTGGTAGTGACACAAATGAGGTTGGAGAATTGTAAAGACCCCTCAAAGCTTTTAAAGCCAATGAATCATGATAAGATGTTGTGAATGCTTGGATGTAGAGGCAACATCCAGCTGGACTCCCCTTCCAGGAAGTGCCTCCATGGGAGCTCTTCCCTCTGCCCACCAGCCATTCATCCTTCATGGAGCATTTCCTCCTCCTCCTCCCTCTTACCTCTGTTGTTCCAGAGCACTCTCACAGTCCCCAGCAGATCCCCTAAAAATATGGATATTTTAGGAATGCTCACCATATTTCACAGGGGGGGGATTAAAATGTGGGCAGTAGAGGTGTCCTGCCCAACATCACCATGGGAATGAGTGGGTGAGGAAATTTTCATGTGAAACCAAAACCAGTTATCAACAAGGCTCTCCAGAGGTTTGGGAACCACAATCTGTGCAGGAAAGTTGCAGGGTGCACAATTATTTCATCAAAAGTATACACTGGCTTGAGGAACATCTTCTGTGGGAGGTTTGGCCCACCTTAGTGATATTGATTCACCTCCATTCTTTAGATCAGGACCTTGTTTTTAGTTCAGATCCCCCGCTTGTTTACTTTAGAATTTCCTCTCTTCAGCAGCTACTGAATTCCAGGTTTGCTTCTTACATTTCCTCCTTGGTTTTCTGTGAGTCCAGCCCTGGAGAGTATCTCTATATTAAATAAGAATCAGGGTAAACACGGAACATAATACGTGTAATTCCATGATAATCATGTGTTTTACAGGCAGTTGACAAATTTGCTCAGCTGGACGTGGTAAATACACCCCTCCCCTCGGCCTCTGTTTGTGATCAGTGCCACCTCCTCCCCTGAGAGCCACCTGAGCTGCTGCTGATAGGCAGATGTCTCCCTTGTTCTGCTTTTCCCACGTATTTATGCGTTTCCACCTGGCCATTCCTCACCTCTGTAAATCCCTTGAATTGACTGTCAGCTTTTGGGACAGGATCTCCAGGCTCTTCTTTGCCCCTTCGTGGAAATAAAAATGTTTTTGAACCTTTGCTTAGGCCTAGGTAGGCACAAAAGTGTGGGTGGAGTTAAGGATAAATGTGATTTTCAGCTTAAAGCTTTCCATTAAAAAGGAATCTTTTCTGGAAATAAACTGGGCTTTTCAGTGCATTATAATGGTGCAGCCTGGTCAGATTTTGTGGTGGTCTAATGAAGCAATTCTTCAGCCAGTTCTGGAAAAATCAGCTTCTCGTATTCACATTGGGGCTTTATTATTTTTCATGCATAAATCTCCCATAAATATATGTATAAAACCACGAAATGTGTCTGATTCCAAGTTCGATGTCCTTATGAGGAGAAATGTGGGAAGATGTTGTGGTTGCCACCAGAATTCTGGGTCTTCTACCCTGTTTGAAGGGGTGAGATCTGCCTATTCAACAAGGTCTGAGATTTTGGGTGAAAAGGTTTTCTCTTGGAAGGGAATTTTGCTGGGGCATTTCCAGTCTGGTGTTGATATTTCTGATGTCAGGCTGATCTTTCCAACATTTCCAGGTGGATATGAAGGCTCCTTCATCACTTCACAAGTATCAGCAAGGAGATGGTATTCATTATTGAAGGAAGACAAAAGGGATTTAATGACATTTAAGAATGATAAAAGGTTGAAAAAAAAATTTTAAATCTATACTTTTTGGTGGAAAGTAGTGGAGACCAAACATTGAAGGAAAATGACAGTTTAAAACCCCATTTTGATATGATTTTTGTCTTCTACTATATTTAAAGTGTCCCAACAAGTTTTTCAGGATATAACATTTTTTTCTCTTACTAGTGCAGTCCAAAATACAGTTGGAAATCTTGAAACCATTTTCAGCCTGGTAAAACTGCTATCAAGATGTGATTTTTTTTTTGTTTTTAATCTCCATCGGTTCTTTGACCATGGGAAAAAAGTGCTAGCAGTAAAAAGAAAATTTTTTTGTTCCTGAAGCTCAGAGTGTTATGGGACAACTCTACCCATCCTTCCATGATGCACTTTGCAATTTTAATGGACATTAAAGCTGATTGAATTGTCACTTTTAAGGAAAACTCAAATTGAAAGTGCCCAAGACCTGGTTGGACGGGGCTTGGAGAAACCTGGGATAGTGGAAGGTGTCCCTACCCATGGCTGGGGGGTGGAAGAACATCAGCTTTAAGGTCTCTTCCAACCCAAACCATTCTGGGAATGCAGCATGGAAGATTTAAGTCAAATGCTCAGAAAAACCCACTGATGCTAAAGATAAGAAACACTGGGATGAATTTCCTTGGGAGGTGTCAGAGTGAGCAGTGAGGGATGTTTGTAGGAAGAGCTTGGGTGAACACCTCTCAAGGCTGCTTTAGGGCTATGTGATCCCACTCTGGGCAGGGGGAAGGGGTTAAATGGTCCCTCATGTCCCTCTCAGCCCTGAATCCTGCACTCCCAAAGCCTTCCCAGGAATTTGCTGCCATGTTGGAGCAGGCCCTGGTCAGACTGAGCCATGGCTGTGTGGGACCTGGTGGCAGAGGGAGCTCTCAGGTTGCCTCAGGGAAGGAGGGATGCCAAGGCTACTCATGTGGAACAGAAAGGCACTGGACACAGGATCAGGGTGTCCCAGAGCTGTGGGACCTCAGTCTTGGGCTGGCTCCTGTCTCCAGGAGCCCCAGGGCCACCAGAGTCCCCAGGACCAAGAATGAGGCCACCAGAACTGATCACACATGGGCGGAGGTGGCCTCCTGTAGTGGCATCACTTCTCTACAAGCACTTCTCAAGAATAGGTTTGTGAGTGCACAAGAGGATTCCAAAGACCAGATCCCTCTTTCATCCATGGATTTCACCACCAAAAAACCCCAGGGAAGAGCCCCATCTCTGGTCCACCTAAACCAAATGGTGGATTTCACCTCTTTTCCTCCAGCAAATTACTCAGAGTGTCTCAATGTGGGGACAGAGAGCTGGGACAATAATCCCTAAAAATTCATGATGTGTTGGGATATGGAATAGCACTAAGCTGTGCTTCCACGTGCACGAGAGGGACCAAGAAGTTCTGAATGGCTTCTCCCCGTCACACTGGGGTTAGCTGCTTGGGACTTTGGCAGAGCTCTGGGATGCTGGGAATAAAGAGATGGAACACTTTTCCAAGGGGACAGAGAAAAAGAGACAGAGGGAGGCAGGGAAAGGAGGGGCTGGGGAGAAAATGGGAGAGAGAAAGGGAGAGAGAGAGTGCAGGGAGGAGGGGAAATGAAAGGATATTATTTTTTTTTGTATCTGTCATTTCCCTGCTATCTCCCATATGACTTCTTAATCCATCAGAATGCTGGGAAGATAATGTTTTGGGCGAAATAACATGAGAGAGAGGATAGACTCCCAAGGACCAATATCTTTATTGCTCGGAGGATAAACGGATTATGTCAGCCATTTTCTGTTGCTGACAGCTTTTCTTATTAACCGATTTTATTTTTTAATCTTCCAGGGAAGAAATATGGTTTTATGTCACAATAAAACGCCGGTCACATCTAATTCTGCCCTCAAACAAACAGATTTCTGAAAGCCTTGCAGAGAAATTTGAAATAACTTTAAAGAGGGGGTTTTTGGATAAAGTCTTTATCCAGAGGCTTGTTCAACCGCAGTGTAAAAGGTTTAGAGAGAGTGAGAGAGGGAGTGAGAGAGAGAGGGAGGGAGGGAGAGGGAGAGAAAAGTCCCTCACAGTTGTTTTTCCTGGTTGATCCCTATTAAAAGAAACTCTTCATTGTGGTGTACTCAAGGAAATACAGCTCAGACGAAAGAGTCACATGAATGTTAACAAATATGGCTATTTGTGTGGCTTACGCGCCGCGCCGGGCTTAGGGATGTTGTGCGTGACACTCAGAGAATGAGGGAAGCAATCATTAGCATCCCAGCAACCTGCTTAGCCGCCCGCTTTCAGACTCCCCCTTTTGATCTGACACTTTTTTTCCCTCAGTTTTGCTGGGATTACCGGGGAAGATGCTAATAAAGTATCAGCCCCGTTGTAGGCAGAGCGATAAGAAAGTCTGCTCTGGCGAAACTTGCCGCGTGCAAGGCAAGCAGCCTTTGGACTTGTTGCTGGGCTGGCTCCCTGTGCAGACCTGGAAATTGGGAGGGTTTCATTTTGTTCCCTTTTTCCCCCTCCCTGAGCCCCCCAAAACCCCCTTCTTAGGTGGATCCTGCATATTTTGTGTGGGGATTTAGAGCAGGCTCCATGGAGCTGGTCACATCCCAGCTGCTCATGGACATTGCTTTTCTCCCCTGGCTAAGGGAAATAAGGGGAGCCCAGCCATCCCCCAGGGAGGGCTGGCTCCTCTGCCTTTCTCCCTTTGGTTTTGTTTTTAGGAAACACATCTGCTGCTTGGAAGTTCTGTCTTTCACGCAGCAAAGGTTTTAAGTTATAATATAGACCAAAAAATTAACACCTTGCCTCTCAGAACCCTTTCTTTGGTACACTAGGGACCCTAAAACACCAGCTATCATCCCAAGGAGCACAGGAATCAAATCTCAGCAGCATCTATTGATGTTGTCCTCTTATTGAGTTTTGGGGGTTTTTTGACTGTAAATTCCTGTTGCTCTGGGCCCTACACCAGTATGTCTTGGCAGGCTCTCCCCCTTCTAAAGAGCTTAGAGCTGGACAAAGACCAGAGGCTTTCAGGGCTTTAGTTGCACTGGTGACATGCTGGGACACCCAAAAAGAAATGCCCTGCCCTCTCTAGGAGGGGCTTTCCCAGCATGGCAATGGGCTGTGTGAGGAATGCACAGATAAGGGAATGTAAGGAAACACATCCCTGTGCATGGATGACCCATGGATGAGGGATGGTTTGCAGGTTCCTTGCTGCTCCTCAGAGTTCTGCTGGCAAAGCTTTATCTCATCCACATCCCAGACTTTCTCTGCCCAAAATATTGGGTGTTCCAAGTCAGAGTGATTTTGCCTGGATATGCCAGCACTGTCGAGCTCCAGAGCTCCCTCCACCGCACCCAACGAGGTTCAAGACAAAACTGCCCCTGGTGGAGACCACAGAGAAGGAGGTGTGAAGCCAAAGCCATCTGCTCTGACCTATAATCCTCTAAAAGCAGATGGAATATCCAAATCTGGGATTTCCTCTTGGAAGTGGATGCACAAGTAACCTCCTCAGAAATCAGTGAAACACCAGCCTCATCCTCAAAGAGTGTTTAGGTTGATGAGGAAAAGATGATGCAGCCTCTCCCCCACCTGGTTCATATCGTGCTGGTATGGATGCTAGGAGCTGTCCCAGCTTTTGGGATGCTATTAGCTCCCTGCTGTGGGAATGGGATCAGCCCTGTCCCAGGCAATAGCAATAGACCAGTGCTGCAAAGGGGTCACAGCCAGCTCTATTTCTTACTAGAGAAAGTGGGATGGAACCTTTGGACCAGGCAGAACTCATAGGGACATAGGGACAGAGAGTGTCAAAGTGAATGAGATGAGTTTTTTGTGTCCCTGCACCAAGGTCAAAATATTTTCTGACCTTGACCCCAGGCTGGGAATGTGCTGAGGAATTTGGTGCTGGGTTCATGCAGTCCTGGTGGTGATCATCATCCTTCCCTGGCCACACCGAGTCCCTCCACAAGCCAAAAGCACGAGCCAAGCAGAGACCAAATAAAGCCACATTAATCCCAGCTCCATTAGAAACACAGAAAATAAATAAATGCTGTTTTCAAATGTGGAAAAAGAAAAAAAAATCAATAGAGAAAGAAATATTATTTTTAATCTTCTAAGAGGTTTTTACAAACAACAGGGAGGGGAAAAATTGAAAGGCATGAAAAAAGACTTGCCAATGTCCTTTTAACCTTTATTTATTATCACTCAGTCCACATCAGCCCCTGACTGCAAGATAATTTGGAATTTCATTTTAATTTCAATGTATCACATAATTCAACACAGCTTTCCACTTTTTTTTTTTTTTTTTTTTTTTGTAGTGGAAACTTTAAAAATCTCTCTATAGGAAATGCATCTTAAAAAAAAAAGCACCCCACAACATAACCCTTCTGCAGCAGTTACTTAATTTATAACATGAAAAGGGTTTGTGCTAAAATATGATAAAAATAAAATCAACAAACTTCAAAAAAGGAATATTCCTTAATAACATGCTTTAGCTTGAAGGGTGCCTGCTCCTCTGCTTTTCTTTGCCTTTGTCTGCTGCTCGCATTAGAGTGGAGTTATTTTGAGCCCGGCTTTTCGGCAGCCTTGTACTGAGCCTTGTTGGGATGTGTTCAATGGCTGGGTCTGGCTGTGCTGGGGGAGCTCAGGAGGAGCCTGGGACAGGCTGGGAGAGGAAGGATTGGTGTCACCAACAAGGAACAAGCAGAGACAGCCTGGCAATCCCCATGGGCATCGTGCTCCAGAATGCTCTGCTTCCTCCTGTGAGATCCTCCATGGGAGGTGTCTCTGCTTTCCCAGCTCCAGGTCTTGTGTTGTCCTCAGTGCCCCTTGTCCAGGATGACAGTGAGCTTTGTCCTTCTCTGCCAGCACCTCCAAGCAACAGCAAACAGGCTGCAGGTGCTCTGGATGCTGCTTCTGATAGAGTCATGGAATATCTTGAGCTGGAAGAGGTCCATGAGGATCATCCAGTCCAACTCCTGCACAGATACCCCAACAATCCCATGCTGGGCATCCCTGGGAGCATTGTCCAAAGGCTCCTGGAGCTCTGGCAGCCTTGGGGCTGTGCCCATTCCCTGGGGAGCCTGTTCCAGTCCCTAGCACCCTCTGGGGGAAAAAACTTTCCCCAATATCCAACCCTGACACAGCTCCGTCACTGGTCAGAGAGCAGAAACTGGAGCTGCCCCTCATGAGGAGCTGCAGATCAGGGTGAGGTCTGACCTCCATCTCCTCTCCTCCAGCTGAACAAGCCAAATGGGCTCATCCACTCCTCAAATGGCTGCCCCTGGAGACCCTCTACCATCTTCATGTCCCTCCTTTGGATGCTCTCCAACAGCTTTAGGTCCTTCTGATATTGTGCCGCCCAAACCTGCCCCAGCCCACAGCAGAGTGGGACAGTCCCCTCCCTGGTTTGGCTGGCAATTCCTGAGGTCCCCCATTACAGGGATGTCCCTCCTGGCTCCAGGCACTCCTAACTCAGATCCAGCTGGCCATGGACCAGGACCTTCAAGTCTCTTCCCACAGTGGCTCTCCAGCCCCTCCTTCCCCACTCGGTATTTACAGGATATCTAGTCCCAGGAGCAGGATCCAGCACTTTTCTCTGTTCTCCTTAATTCAGTTGGTGACTGCCCAGTTCTCTCATTGTCCAGGTCTCTCTGCAGGACCTCTCTGCTTTCCAGGGAGTCAACAGGTCCTCCTGGTTCAGAACCAGAGGTGAATATCCTCAGCATATCCCTTAGGTACCACTGCCTCCCCCTGGCTTCAAGATCAGGGTTCAGGACAGCCAGGAGAGCATTCAGTGATTGTCTGCATCCATATTTCAACCCATTCCCCAAAAAAACCCTCAAAAGAGGAGCTTGAGATGAGGTAGGAGAGAAAAAATTTCTTGATACAAATGGTCCCATTAATGGATGTCTCAGCCTTGGGCTCATTTGTTGTCCTGGAGCTCCTTCAATTGCATCATTTTTCTTGCAAATCGTGACTAATTTGCAAAAGAACTTCCTTGGGCTTGTTCTCTTTTTCTCTTTTTACTACTTTCTTATTTTCTTTAAAAATTCCAGAGCAATAATTTATTTAATAGGACCTGATGCAGATGGTGCATTTTGTCTGGGATGTTGGCACTGGCTGTGGGCAGGAGGAATCTCATATTTTCACGTCAGCTCCCCTCCCGAGCCTTGTTTATCAGGGGGCTCCTGAAGTGACAGGCACAATAGGGCTGTTTGTACTCCAAATTATCTGCAGGGAAGGTGGCAGAGACCTGGCAATGAGCAGAGAGACAATAAATTCCCTTCCAAAGAAAGCTCCACAGCCGCCCCCAGCAGCGGTCTGCAAGGTGATGGTTTTTCAGTGCAACCTGGAAAAAGGCAGGAATTAAAATGCTGTTTGACAGCACTGTCATGGATGCCTTGCTGCAGGAACCACACTGTGCCACCCAGGAAGTGTCACCGAGTGGTCCCCAGATTGAGTGATGTTATTTGTGATATTCCAGCTGGGGAGGAGAAACCCAGGCTGGACCTGCTTTAAAACATGGATTGAATGGAGCCAGACAAGCATGGTGGGAGTGAAAAACCCAAGGATCTGTGTTCCCCTCTGCATAAAACCCAACAGGGGCTCAGTTCCTGCCCTGACATTCCAGTGTGACTGCCCCTCCTGCTCACCTCTCCGTGCTTCTCTCTTGGCCGTGCAAGGAGCTGCAGGAACTCTGGCTTGGAGTGGGTGCTTGGCCAGGCTCTGAGCTCCAAGGACTCAGAGAAACATTTAGGTTGGAAAAGCCCTTTGAGATCATCTACAGACAAAATCAGGGCTGACATCTTGGGGCATCATTTGCCTCTGCCCTTGCCTGGCTCAAAGGGGAGACCTGGAGACCAACAGCAGGTTTGTCATCAGAGGAGAGGGACAGACACTTACCCCACCTGGTGATCTACCCAAAAATCTCTGGGATGTTCAGGCTCACACACAAGGGCTGATCTCCTAAATGCAAAGGGTGGGGAGGTGCAAGGGGGCTATAAAATCTGACCCTGTGGTGTCTCCAGCTCCCCACTAGGGAAAATGAAAAATGGAAAATGGAAAATGAAAAATGGTGAAACCATCTCTACCCCAGAATAGAGTGTTCTGGGTCCAGACCCAGGGTAAAGTAAAATAATTCTGGGTCCAGACCAAGGGTCAAGTAAAATAATTCTGCCAAAAAATAAAACACTGCCCTTGACTCTCTAATTGGTGGAGATTGGCTTCATCTCTCTTCTCTAATACATATTCTCTTGTTTACTAGCATCAAAATATTCCTGGGAAAACTGGTCTGGACAATAGGTAACGTAAAGAGATGCTAAAAAACCCAACATGGCTCTGAAGGACAACTATTCTCAAGCCCCATCACTGGCATGCCCCAGCCAGCCCCATTTCTGCCCAACTCCAAGCCCGTATCACATCTAAATCAAGAGGAATGCAATAAGATTTGGATGAAAATGCCAATTTCTGAGACAGAAATGCAGCTTTTGGAATCAGCAGAATTATCCATGTGCAAACTCCCTTTTTATTGCATCAGAAACCTGTCGGAAAATGAGTAGATTTGTAGGGATAAAATGAAATAATTGTGTTCAGATCACAGTGTTCAGATCTCCATGGTGCCCCCGATGAGTGAGACAATGAAGATCTGCAAAAGCTGAACATTTTTTTTCATTTTCTCTGGGTTTTTATTTTTGTTGTCAAGGCAAAAGTTTTTGTTAGCAAGGTCTGTGAAATGAAGAAGCATCCTTTGAGCTCAGGATCTGTTACACTTTGGAGTGCTCAACCTGCCCCAGCCCCGGCAGAGATGGTGATTTCATGCAATTATTATCCCCCACGCCACACAAGCACGAGAGCCCAGTCTGGGAGCAGAACAGCAAACTCATCATGCCCTATTTAGCAAAATGTTCAGTGCCAACGTGAAATTCTGACCCTCACATTTTATTAAAAGGATTATATCTTAAAGCAAACTATTTCAGTCCTTCACTAGCTTCTCCCTGGGAAAACTTTCAAGACAATTTTCAGGACCGTGGCAGGATCAAGATGAAACAGTTCTGCCTTTCCATCTTATTTCTTCCAGCTCAGATCCGTTCCTTCCTCTAGTGTGTCCTACCTCGTGGTGTAAGCCTCGATTTGCAGAGGAAGCATCCTTTCCTAGGAGCTCATCTTGCTTTTAAATGACTGTGGGAATTTAAATAGCTTTGGGGACAGTTCTGTAGTGGAGATGGACTCAAACACGGGGCTGGGAGGTGGAAGGAGCTCCCAGCAGGGCACCTGCATAGCTTGGGGAGCCAGAAAAAACCTCTTCAAGGCCAGTGGTGCTGGGAAGGCAATTTTACCCCGTCTTAGGTTTGTATCCATTCTGGTGAATCATAAAAATATACTGTTCCCATTGTATAGGATTGCATATGGATGTAGCAGGGAAGGGCGGGGGGGCCCCATGTTGGGGTAGATTTGATAGAACAGCTTTGTGTCAAATGAATAGGTAGGTTTATTATAGACTTCCCTTGCTCCAAGCTTCAGATGAGAGAAATCCTATAATCCCGCCCTGCTTTAATACTGGATTAATGTGGATTTGTTAATAAAATGCTAGTGAAATCGAGAATAATTTGTAATTAACTCAAACTTCTACTCCCCGCATCATTTTGAATATTTTTTAATAGAGATGAGGGACAGTTTCTGCGGCTGCACGCACTCCAGCTGAGCAGGGCGAGTGGGAATCCTGCTGGAAAAACCCAGAAACCACAGCACCAACTGGAGCTCATGGCAGAGGAAAATACTCAGACACTGCAGCACACCAGCCACAGCTCTGCTGACCTCAGGAACCAAACTCTGCCACCAAGAGCTGCTCAGATCCAAGGTGTTAACACTTCTGGGGGTAAAATCCAAACCATTAACCCCAAAACAAGGAGTGCACAAGTGTAACAACAAGCGAGTGCCACGTGAACAGTGCAGGAACTACTGAGCAGGTGTGGCAGATGGAGAAATGCAGCATTAACACTGCCCAGTGGTGCCTCCTCAAAGCATGGAAAGACCTTGCTCTGTGAAGGTGGATTTCAGACAAGATCCTTTCCTGATCTAAAATCAGAAATTGAGGATTTGTCCCAACAGCTGGAATGGAAGGCCATCCATCTCCAAATCCTGCCGCTTGCAATGGTTCAAAAATGAACTAAAATGATTCATTTGTTCAGAGATGACCATGCCATGAGGTAGGGGAAAGGCAGAAGAGTGAGATATGGAAAAGGATATTTAACCCTGGGTAATATGGAAACTTCCCAATCATTGACCCTCTTCTTGCATCAGGCTCACTTACAGTGGGGTCAGTGCTGAAAAACCCCACGAGAGAAGCATCTGTCCTTCATCATCCTCAGTTCTGGGGACAGCCAGCTGCCAGCAGTGGACAACAAAAATAAAAAGGACTTTTATCCTCCAGGTGAAGTCTTTTAAAGGACTCCTAACCTATAGTTGAAACTTGGTGTTCAAGGGAGGATTTGTTTCGTCCTGGGCTCTGTCTCTCTGTTTCTTCCCTGGCATTTTTTTTTCCGTCTGGAAACATTTACAGCCCAGCAGGAATGTTTTAGGGGGATGATGTGCAGTGCAAAGCTCAGTAATACCCAGCAGCCCCTTCCCCACTCAGTTTATAAACTCCTGGCCAGCTGCCCTGCCACTTTGGGCACAGCCTCACTTCAATTCTGTCCTTACCCTGTTCCAGTTGATAGTTGAGCAAGTTCGCTCCTCTTTTAGGAGAGAGTCCATTGAACTTGATGTGCCTTTCTTTAAGGCCTGTATTTCAGTGGTGAGCCTGCTGTGACATTCCTTGATGGGGTCCTAAACTGCCTGGGGCATGAATTGGTAAGGAAATACCAACCAGTCCTAAAAGACTGTGTGTGCTCCAGCTTGTGCACAGGGCCTGGCTGAGATCCTTCTGCCCCAGGTTTTGCTCCAAAAGCCTCCTGGGTATCCCAGAAGACACTGTTAGATACCACGCAGGTCTGTACAGCTGCCTCCATCATTCCCTTCACTAATTCTCTGCCATCAATTGGTCACATAAAAATCTGAATTTTTTTCTACACAGGAACAAGATGCCTTGAGAAACTACACCCCGTGTTCAGACCTACATACACCCATCAACTATTCAGAAAGGTCAAAAAGTCCTCGACTTTTTAATTCTGGACCTTGGCAGGACCTGAAGTGGATAGAAACCATTCTGTCAAGTGCTGTAGAGCTCTCTCCTCCTCAGGGAACTCGAGAACAAACCACTTGGCACCCAGCTGATCTCTGCTTTCATTTCTGTCCCTGGCAACTCATTGTGCCTTGAGGTTAAATGAGGTATTTGTGTCTCTCGAGTCCATCTGCAGTCTCATCATTTAATTTAGACCATTCTTCCATGCACCTTTGTTGTCTGCATTCTTCATACTTTTGTTATGTGCTGGGTTGGGGTTTTATTCCCTTTTCCCTTCTGGCCCATGGATGGAAGTCTTTGTTTAGAACTACAGTTTGAAAGATTTGGAGTGTGGACAGTATCGTGAGTGCCAGAAGTGCTTCCTCTTGAAAAGAGAGACTTTGTACAGAGAGACCTCAATAACCTTTTATTAGTCCAACAGCTGGAAGAAAAGGACAAGTGTTCAGGAGTATGAGCCCCTTTGTACCTCTCCAAAATTCACATTCTTTTTAGAACGCCTTGCTTGAAACAGCATTTACACAAAGCCCCCTCACTCTGCTGAGAGACAATTTCATAAAATCACAGAGTTATTTAATTTGGAGGAGCTCTCAAAGATCATTGAGTCAAACCATCCTCACAGCACTGCCAAGCCCTGGTCCCCAAGTGCCACATCCACACGGCTTTTGAATCCCTCCAGAGATGGGGATTCCACTACTGCCCTGGGCAGCTGTGCCAGGCTTGGAGAGAGCTTTTGGGGAAGAAATTTTTGCTGATATCCAACCCAAACCTCTCCTGGAACAGCTTGAGGCTGTTTCCCCTTGTTCCCTGAGAGCAGAGCAGAGCCTGACCCCCACCTTGATAGAACTGGGTCTCCAGGGAAATGGTGGAGTCACCATCCCTGGAACTGTTCAAGAAATGAGTAGATGTGGCACTTCATGATAGGGTTTAAAGGTGGGATTCAGTCGAGGCTTGGCCTTGATGATCTTGGAGGTCTTTTCCCACCTTAAGGATTCTGTGATCCTGTTCCTGAGACATTCCTCCTTTATCCAAAGGTCGCTCCATCCAGCACCAGAAGGACAACATTTCTTTAAGAGACCCCCTTGGAATCTCAAATAATATTCCCCACAGCAGGCTCTTGGAATGTGCACTCCAGCCTGATGTTGCTTGTTTTCCTGTTTGCCAAGCACATCTGATTCCCAAGTGGATCTGAAGGAAAACCAGTGCAGGCTAAGTTCACAAAAGCTCTGCAAACCAGAAAAAAAGGCAAATTATTTTCTATATCTCTATCCTGGCTTCTCTTATTCATGTCAGCTCTAAATTATGTGGCCATGATCTTTCTAATCTCTCTTTGCATGGGCGTCTTTCCTTGCCCTTAATCATTTCCTTTGCCCTCCCCTAGACCTTTCCCATGTCTGCATTCCGAGGCAGGGAGGTCGGAGTGGGGAACATTATTCTGAGTGAATGTGTATCACACAGTTCTGTAATTCCATTATTCCATTACAGCGTTTTCAGTATGATTCCCTCTTTTTGAATACAGCCTGGCATTTTTTCCTT
This sequence comes from Ammodramus savannarum pratensis, assembly GCA_020466415.1. Taxonomy (NCBI): domain Eukaryota; kingdom Metazoa; phylum Chordata; class Aves; order Passeriformes; family Passerellidae; genus Ammodramus; species Ammodramus savannarum. The sequence goes on along the minus strand of JAHXMQ010012341.1, from coordinate 18,799,789 downwards.
GGTTTTCTGGATCACCAACACATTTCGAGGTTGCGCTGAGCTCTTGGCAAAGGCAACCAGGATTTGTAAAAACAATGTGCAATTTTTTGTAGTTTTGGGTTTTATTTTATGCATTTTTTTTCATGAAGATTCTCTACTTGGGGCCTGATTTCCAAAAAAAAGAATTCTCAGTACTAAAATGGGTGGGTCCCTTCCCAATGGTTCTTGTTGAGGTCTCTGCTATGGGATGGGAGAAGTTCAGACACTTTGCAGATTTCCTTCTCTCACTCTGAAAGACTTGGTCTGCTTTAAGATTTTCTGAGAGAATCTAAAGTTGGAGCCACCCTACTTTTTGGCATTCCTTTGACTGCCTGGGGCAAAGAGATTTGGAGGAGGTTTCTGTGGGTGATGACACAGGCAGGTGAGAAGCCAAATAACATTAAAAGTCACTATTCTAAACCCAAAATCCTCTCCTGTAATTACTGTCAACATAAACTGAGTCATTCCCATTTTATAGCAGCCTGAGGAAAAACTCTTTCCTGAAGGAAGGATGCAGGGAAGGAGTCATGTAACCAGTGAGAGGTTTGCTTTGTTTAACCTCTAAGGCTGTCTTCTCTTCTTCTCCAGGATAGGAGAGGAAAAATTCAGCTGGCATCTTCAGCTTCTCTTCCCTATTATGTGCTGAGAATAAAACAGCTGGGGGTGGATGTGAGAGGGAGCTCAGGGAAAAGAAAATTTGAGCTTCCAAGAACTCCAGGAAGCCCTCTGCCCTCCCAGCCATACAACCAGTGGCTCTGAGAAGGCACTGAATGTTTCAAGAGGCTCTCAGTGAGGTTTTAATGCCCTTAAATGCAAGAAAAGACAGAGATCATGGAACCACTGAATCACTAAGGTTGGAAAAGACCTCCCAGATCATGGAATCCAACCTGTGCCTGATCCCCACCTTGTCACCCATATCAGAGCATGGAGTGCCATGTTTAATTGTTTCTTGAACACTTCTGGGGATGGGGACTCCACCACTTCTCTGGGCCTGTTTCCATGCCTGGCCACCCTTTCCATGAAGAATTTCTTCCTGCTGCCCAACCTGAACCTCCCCTGGTGCAGCTTGAGGCCGTTTCTTCTTCTCCTGACAAATGATATTCAAAGCCTTTGTGGCTCAAACTCAAGGGCCAGCTCTTCAGGGACATGTGAGAGTTTTTGTTTGCTCAGGTCCAGGATTCATCAAGAGTTTGGAGTTCTTATGACCTTAATTTTGTCGCAGTGCAGAAGACAGACACCTACAGCAGGGCTTTGGGTAGCTGCAAGAAAACCAAAGCCAAATATCTTCATCATGAAAGATGCCTTGTGGTTTGTGGTGGGGAGCTGATCAGATCTCCTGCTCCAGCCTCCATGGGAGGGGGCTCCCAGTGCTGGCTGTGGAGGTTCAGAGACATGAGTCAAATCTCACAAGAACACTGAGAACAGTAAAATTGCCATGGAAGAAATGCACTCCTTGGATCCCAACATCTCTGAGCTGACAAGTTGAAGAACTTGAAGGTGCTGGTGTGCAGAACAGATCTGGTTTGGTGACTCCAGTGGAACCGGCTGCCTCCTTCCAGGTCCTGCCCAGGCTGCTGGGGAGCGTTTTGTTCATCCCAAGCCCTGCTGCTTCAAAGGCTGAGCCTCTGAACAGGCAATGACTTTGTCTCCTGGGTCTAACGATCAAGAGACTCAACATTCAATTAGGCAGAGCTCCCAGGAGTGTCTGACCAGTCTGCAATGCTATAGGAGGAGTCCTTAGGACCTAAGATCAGACCATCAGCACGACCAATTAATGCTAACGCTACTGGCCTTGTTAATTGTGATGGAGCTCCCCAAGGGGACCAGGACTAAATGAGCAATACATATCAAAGAGGAACTGAAAAGCCATTATGTATTATTGTCTCTTTGTTGATTTGAGGAGGATGTGATGAACTAGGTACTAATTACATTAAAAAACACTGTATTCTAAACCAATCTCTCCTCTAATTAATGTCAACATAAACTGAGTCATTCCCGTTTTATAGCAGAGGAAGCCTTTCAGTTACCGCGGGTAACACACGCAGGGCAGCTCCGGGATGAGCACTGTTGACATGTTTTGGCCAGGGAGATGGAAATTTCCAGTCCCAAAGCTCTGAACAGAGGTGCAGGTGAGATCAGGGTCCTTCAGCAGCATGCCATGGAGTCCCACGTCATCCCACACTGTCCCTGTGCCCGCAGACGATCCCGCGTTCGCCCGTCGCACAAAGCAATTTTTCCTCGGCACCAGGAATGTTCCCCTTTTCACTTAAATGGATTTTTTTTCCCTCTGATTCATTTTTACTTTATTTTATTTTATTTTTTTATTTATTTCCCTTCTGTATCCTTTTCAATCTGGAAAGTGACTTGGCCTCTCTTCCCCCCATCTATTTTCCTCCTGCCACTATTCAGTTTAGGCATGAAACACAGAACTAGATTGAAAGCATTCAATGGCCATTCAATCGGAGAAGAAAAGAGCCCCTCAGAGCTTTATTAGATATGAAGATCCACAATAAAAATCAATTTCTGCCTCTTTATGCAGTTTAAATGACAAAGCACCCACCCATTCTGCAGCCTTTGTGCCCAGGAAATGTAATTCAGTGCCGGAGCCGGGCCCAGAACAGCCCGGACTCGCTGACCTGCGCCGGCAGATTCCGATATGATACAGCCCTTCCAGATAATGACAGCCACTTCATCTCCCCGCAGGAAAGAGAAACTTATCTGATATCTTGGAGGGTTAAAAGGCTATGTGGGCAGCATTTTTAATAGCACTCTAAATCAGCATCTTAAAAATACCTCTGCTTTTTTTTTCCAGCACCCTTTTCCCCACTTTTTCCCACTCGTTCGTTGGGAACTCCAGCTGAGATCTTTGGGAAGAGTCCTTCCTGGATGCCTGGCTGGAAGTGAGCGCATTAAAGTGCAGACTTGACTGCCAACATTCCCTCCATTGATGTGACATGCAGGAATTTGATTAGGGAGCATCTGTGGCTCCTGGGATGATTGAGGGCTGTGCAGTGCTGTGGGGCAGAGCCCTCAGATCCCACAGCTGAGCTGTTCTGGGCAGGGAATGAGCAGCATCTGGGCTATCGAGCTGTGTTGGGAGGGAGCTGGGTTGGAAATCAGGGAAAGGTTCTTTCCTCAGAGGCTGCTGGGGCACTGCCCAGGCTCCCAATGGAATGGGCACTGTCCCAAGGCTGCCAGAGCCCCAGGAGCATTTGGATAATGCTCCCAGGCACAGGGTGAGATTGTTGGGGTGTCTGGAGTTTGATCCTTGTGTGTCCCTTCCAACTTGGGATACTCCACAATCCCATCGTCGTCCCCATGGCTTTCCTTAAATCACTATTGCAATAGTTTTTCCCTGTGGCAAAGGCTACTTTTTGTTTGAATTCCAGTAAAACTTTGGCCTAAGTTGTGTCTAAAGCAATGAGTTCCTTGGAAAAAAAAAAAAGGAATCCTGTGTGCAAATACTTTTTGAATTATTTTTGAGCATTTTCCCCCCATATATTCTGGAAAAGTTCAGCAGAACTGTAGAATCAAACTTCTCTCTTGTCTGTATTCTATGGGGTGAAATATATTCGATGTATGTTCCATACTAAACATATATACTCTGTGTACCACATAAATTAATGTAGTTCTTATGTTCTATGCCATATATATAATAACTTAGTATTGATTTACTTACACAGAATTTTTATACCCACAATCCTGTTGACTCCAACACTCACAGGCTTTGAAAGTCACACTCATTTTATCAAAAATTAAAGTAGAGGATGAAAACACAGAAGGAAAATGAAGTTATGACAATTCCATAAGGTCCTGCTTGTTCACTTGAAGAAGGAAACCCTTCCACTCTATGTCCCAAACCCCCTAATTTTTTCATGTTTTAAGAATTCCCATGTAGATAACACCACTGAGTGATGTCACAGTGGAAACCAAAAGCTTTGATCTGTCTCAGATGAGTCTGAATCCTTCAGTGATTGACTTCAAAACTTTGCTTTTGTTTGTTTGTTTGGAGGAGGAGTTCTGGATGCTGGAGTGAATCCTTGTCCTCCATCGCTCACGTCTTTCAGCATCTCTGGCCAAAACTCCTCCCTGTGTAGCACAGAGTATTTGGAGTGAATTGTAATTCTGGCTATTCCCTCTTGGCCTTATGGCAGCTTTATCTTAATGAAGATGTGCTGTGTGCCTTTTCCAAAGCTGCTGGGCTACCCCGGGATAACAGTTTAAAGTAGGAGCAATGAATTCAGCGGAATCTGTGTTTTTCACAGCTATAATTTTATTTTTAAAGTGTTTCAATGTGTTTACAAAAATAACTCGGAGACTTTCTCTCCCTGGAAGTGCATCTGTGTGTGTGTCCCTGGGAAGCACTGCCTTTCCAGCCAGTGCAAACCTGCTGGGAGTTATTGCTTGGTCCTGGGTCTGGAGCACCCAGAGCCTGTGACAACTGAGGAAATGTTTTGTGAGAAAGGTAAGGCTGTGAAAACACTGTGTCCCCAAAAGCAGATCCCCCAGATAGACTAGGACACAAACCATCCATGTCAGACAGGTGCAATTTCTGGATAAAGGCTGGGGGCTTCCCTGAGGTTGGTGGCAGTTCTTTGGCTCAGCATGGAGAAGCATCACCAGTCCTGGTGGGAGTACATCCCTTTCCTTTGCAGGATGTCCTGGGACCTTCTCAGGTCCCTCCAACAAAAGGCCCACACGTCTTGATGTGAAGTGGCTTATCCCAACCAGCTTCATTATTGTGGAAATGCTGGGTGTACAGTCCTTGCCTACCCAGGGATGCCAAATAAGCTGGGCATTGACACCTCCTGCACACAACATGGAAGAGGAGAGACATATTCTAAAGGGTTTTCCATTTAGAGGAGGACCTGGAAATCCCAGTGCTGTGACCAAGTCATTTAGTGATTCCTATCTCTGCAGATTTTATCTCCTGGAGCTCTCCCTGCAGCACTCGGCAACCCAAAACATCTGTGCTGAGAAATTGTGAAATAAGTAAAAAAGGAGGACAAACCCACTGCTGATTCCAGAACTGGGGAAACTCCCAATTCTCCCAGTTAGGTGTGGGAAAACTCCCAATTCTCCTTGTTAGGGAAAGACGGGCTCCTCATGAACCATGGCTGGCTAAGGGATACGGATACACATCCCACACATGGGGCAGAAAGAACTTGGCCTGGTTTCTCCCATAAAAGGGAAACTGAGTAAATATTCAGGAAATATATTGGGGCACTAGAAGTGAGAGAGAGGAAGGGGTGCTCCCAGCAAAGGGCAGTGTTGCAACCAAGCAAGTGAGATAAAACAGCCATGAGTAAATCAAGGTAGGAAATTAGTGACCATGAGAAAATCCCCACTCTGGAAAATCCACCCCAAAAGGCTGGACACTTATGGAAGGGGAAAAAAGGGATGGAAATAGAGATTATTACAGGGATATAATGAAGAGATGGCTTACTGGATGGAAAGGGTTACTTTTAAACCCACATTCCTGTGTCACAAGGGCCAAGAAAAATAAAATAAAAAAAGACTCTTTTTTTTGCATATAATAAATATAATATAATATAATATAATATAATATAATATAATATATATAATATAATATAATATAACAGTTATATTATATTATATTATATTATATTATATTATATTCAGAAATATTACATGTGCATATACATATATATACATATATATACATATTATATACACATGTACATATAATACATATTTTATGTAAATATATTTATATTTGTATTTATATAATGTACACATAGAGTGTTTCTGCAGATGGATTATCATCAGTATAATCAAGGTCAAAGCCATCACACACTCCCACCCCTGGAATGCTACAGTGACAGAAAGCTGGCAGCAAGGTTGAATATGGTCCCATTTTTTATTTTAGCAGACTTTTCTCATATTTGTCATCTGTCACCAGTCCAAAACCTGCTGGGAGCCCATGGCAATAGACAAAAAAAGACCTGTGGGTAAATGGTGTGGTTGGGAACGATCATGGGTGCAGATACATCTGGATTTGGCAGAGCCAGGGATCTGGTGCAGCAATGGAAATATTTTCCAGTCAGAGCTTGCTCACAAAAGCCATGGGGAAGGCTGGGAGCACTTTGCCTGCTCTCCTCATGGGTTGAGCAGTCTGTAAACTCTCCTTGTTGCTGCCAAAGGGAGAATCCCAGAGCCATGTCTCAGCATTCCCAACCTGTGGAGGGATGGGCAAGGCTGGATGCCAGGAGTGGCAGGTACCAGGGAAAAGATTGGCCTAAAAGCAGCACAGCTTGCAGGCAGAACACCACAACACACCCAAAGAGGTGAAGCTGCTTGGGGCATGGGCTCATAAATTAATGTCAAAACTGGGGGGTAATAAGGAAAATAACACAGGATGGCAAATGTCTACACATGATATCAAGCAAAGGGTCAGACACAGTGAAAATAAATTCACCAGGCTCCTAAAAGAGTAAGGGCACTGTGGAAAAGGCTTGGAAGTAAGGGAATATTCACTTGATGAAGAAGAGGGCAAGCTGCTTCACCTCCTTGACCCTCAAGTCACCAAGTGCTAATAAGTCACAGTGCAAAGCTGACAGCAGCAGTGAAGCTGCAGTTTATTGACAGTGTCATTAACAGCTCACAAGTGTTTGGTCTGGGGGTCACTGGCTGACCCTGTGCTTAGACACATGATCCAGTGACTGTCAGGAATGTCAGGAGCATCCCAGCATCCTGGTGACCTCTTCTCTCTGTGACCAGGGACAGGAGGACCCCAGGGATCAGCTGGAGCTGTGCCAGGGGGTTTAGGTTGGATTTCAGGGGAAGGTTCTTCCCCCAGAGGGTGCTGGGCACTGCCCAGGCTCCCCAGGGAATGGGCACAGCCCCAGGGCTGCCAGAGCTCCAGGAGCATTTGGACAATGCTCTCAGGGATGCACAGGGTGGGATTGTAGGGGTCTTTGTCCAGGGCCAGGGGTTGGACTGGATGATCCTTGTGGGTCCTGGGATATTCTGTGCTCCTGTGATCCTCCATCTGTGTGCTCCTGTATTTATCTCATAACATGCATGTCTGATCTCCAGGGGAAGCAGGATTCCTGGTACTCATAATCAGAGAGGTCTGGACAAATCCCTTCTGCTCTTTGTGTGGGACCAACCCCTCCAAGTATAAGAACAAATAGCACAGACTGATGGTGGCACTTCCAAAGTTGTTTCAGATCCAGCCACACTTTACTGAGCAAAAGTGAAAGCACAGCAGGGTGCTCACCTGATGAAGGGCAGATCTTTTTTCCAGTGGTAGCCTCGAGGCTTTGTTTGTTGAAGAGGCCATGCTGGAAGGCAGCCAGCTCTGGTTCAACCAAACCCACTGTTCAGAAATACCCTGAGCGAATTCTCCTTCCTTCTCTTGCTGCCTCATGTCCCAGGAGCTGCCTTGTCTCTGTTGGCTCCTGGTCCTACTCTTCCTCCCAAACCCTCCAGGCTTGAGCCCAGAAATCCCATCCATCATATGACAGGCTCAATCCATGCTGGCTCTGTGCCCCTGGCCCCATCCCAGGCCCAGTCCTCTGGCAGAGAATCCCAGTAGACAATGGTGACTCAGCCTTAAATAAACCAGGAAAAGGCAGAAAAAGGCAGAGGTAGTGAGTGACAGAGCAACAGGAACGACAGCGAAGCATCAGGATTGACTCCAAGTCCCAGAGGGGGGTCCTAAGGAACATCAGGTTTATGGCTTCAATTGCATGTGGTGTTTTTGCAGGAAGCAGAAGTGTTGGGTGGTGCTTTAAGAGCATGGAAGGAGTTGCAGAATATTTTAGGGCACACGGGAAATCAGAGAATCATGGAATCATGGAATGATGGGTTGAAAGGTATGTTAAAATCATCCAGTCCCATCCCTGCCATGGGCAGGGAC
>JAHXMQ010012341.1:18779883-18791786 GCA_020466415.1 Ammodramus savannarum pratensis | reverse complement strand
CTCACCACCTGCAGCCCCAAGGCCTTCTCCAGGGGCTGCTCTTCATCAATCCAGTGTGACCTTCTCACATCATTTCCTGCAGCTTGTTTATCAAAGACTGCAGTTTTCCCTCAGCTTTTGGAGCTCATCCTTAGCCGGGCAGGTATTTTTGTGCAGATGTTTCAAAGAATATTAGATTAAAATGAGCAGGATGCTTGTGCTATTGTGCTGGAAATTGGTTGAGCCTGGTCCTCATCTGGTGTCCTTGCTGTGCAGTCCAGGAGCAGGTCAAGAGCTGGCCCATCATTACTGGTGACGTCTATTGCAGATCCTGATCCCAAAACACAATGGAGTAGCCTTTGCCATTTTTTTTCCAATGTGAGCAGTGCCTGAGATTTGAGAAAATTTATAAAAATAACTGCTAGAACAAATCTATTCTTCTTCCTGGGGTTTTACCTCTAACATAGAGGGGTCTAAAAATGATAAGAATTGTTTGAAAAAAATAAAAAGGAACAAGAAAGAAGCAATGAATCAGTTTCAAACAGGAATATCTGCCTGTCTAGAACAGAAGAAATTTAAAGATTAATGGATCTTAGGAGCAGATCTCCCTGGCAGGCTGGCTGCAGAGATGGGGAACCCAAAACATATACAAAAGGATTAAAGCAAATGCAGAGAAAATGCTGTTGACTTAATTATTCTCAAATGGAAAAAACCCTTTGAACTGGGGCAAGAGCAGAATTTGGCTGGGTGAGGTGTGTGAAGGGAGCAGCACCTCACACTGTTTGTCCACCCAGCTCCAAGAGTTCAAGATCTTTCTGATCTTCCCTGATCCTGTGGGTCCAAACCCAACAACCCCTTGGGGTTTCATTTTATTGTGCTGGTTTGGGCTGGGGTAGAGATAATTTTCTTCAGAGGAGCTGGGACGGGGCTGTGTTTGTCATGCTCAGTGTGGAAAGCTGGGGGCAAAAGCAGGAAGGGAGGGCATTGGCAGTGATGAGTTTGTTGGTGGTTAATGTTGGCCAAAATGCCTTTTTCTTACAGAAATGTGTGAGTTGGGTTCTGCTTTTCCAAGAGCTACACTAGGCATCTTCTTAATGTAGTCTGTGTCTGAAACAAACCAGTAGGAAGAGGGTGAATTAAGGTAAGTGATGCTGGTGTTGGGTCATTTATGGTGTTTATGCATGTGCACAAATCCTGAGGCTGCTCCAGTGGGGTTTTTGGGTCCAGGTTTTACCCAGAGCCCATGGGGTGTGGGATCAGGAAAGGGGGAAGGCTGCAGAGCTTGGAAAGAAATATGTAGGAATTCCCAAGGACTTTCCATGGGTCTGGTGAGCAAGGCAGAGCTGCCCAAACCTGGTTCAAGGGTGGAGTCCAGCACAGATGGGGACAATGTCAGCCAGATTTTTGGCTGCCACAAATCCAGCAGAGCCCCATTGGCCTGGATTTGTACAAGAGAGGAGCTGGATAACTGCTGAATGGCTTTGCTTGTGCTTTCAAGATGGAAATGGGAGTTAAAATGCACCATTCTCCAGATCTGAGGCATTTTTTCTCCAGGTTTGGGTTAGCCCTACTTGCAAACACAGGCTGAAACATCCCCAAAATTGGGTTCTGAGCTACCACACAGAGACACCTCCAGTCGTGTCTTGGGCTGAATCCAGACCTCTGCACCTCATCCTGGGACATGCAGATTTCCATGTGCTCTTCCTCCTGTAAATGAGTTTTCTAATACCCTCATCTCCCCTCCCCAGGGAAGGAGAAGTGGGGAAGGGTTTATTTATTTAGACCACTTTACTGCCTGATCAGAATTACCCGTCTGAGAGGGGGATTTGAATGGCACCTTATCTGAGGTCTTTCTCCTTCTATTTAATGCTTGAAATCAGAGGCTTTGCCACATTTCTTTATTTTTTTTTTAATTACAATGGAAAAAATAAAAGGATTGAACGGGAAAGTTAAAATAAAATTAAAAAAAAAACACTTTAAAAGTACAATGTGAATGAAAAATGATGGTTTTACTCTTTGCCTTAAAGTAAAATAGCCTTTATCTTTTTTCCCCCCTTACAACAGCCTCCTCTACCTAGATAATGCATTTGGTTAGATTTATTTGCTCAGCCCAGAAAACTTGACACTAAGGGGATTATTTAGTTTTAGATTCGCTGTAGTCCATAGTAATAGCCAACAGGGAAAGGAATGAAGCAGCGATATTAGCAGGGAGATGGGAGGGGAGGGTGGACGGGGGAGGGGGTGGCAGGGACTGCAGCTAAGCAAAACTGCTTGCATAAACACCATTAAGAAGATTTAGACATTGCTTTTCTTATCATCAGCACTCCTGGAAGAAATAAAAAAAAAAAAAAAAGAGAGAGAGAGAGAGAGAGAGAGAGAGGGAGAGAGAGAGAAAGGAGAAAGGAAAAGGGACAGGCCCTGACTTGCTGTGCATGCGTTTCTATCAAGGTTCAATAGAAAAATAAAACCAGCCCAGGGTCCATGTGTAGCAATTCTGCCGACCTCTCCAAGTTACCCCATCACGCTCCAAAGGAGACATTTGTTCCACGTGTTAAGAGGAGGAAGGAGCAAGTCCAAAGAGGAGGAAACACACAGTTTGCCTGCAAAGACTTGGCCAATTTTATACATATCCATGAGACACATTTATTTTTCTGTAAAGCGCTTGCATTTTCTTTGTGCACTTCCAAGGAGTAGAGTGTGTGCAGCAGAAGAGGAGGGAGAGGCTCCTGTGAGTTTGAGACCAAACTTCTACAGGCAGAGCACTGGGCAGCCCAACTTTTGGAAACGTGTCCCAGATTCACCAGCCACTGACTCTATGAAGGGACACAGCCAGGAGCAGCTGAGCACAGGCAGGAGAAGGCTCTGGGGATGTTTCTAGTCAGCAGAATCATGGATTCACGGAATAGTTTGGGTTGGAAGGGACATTAAAGATTATCCATTCCCACCCCTACCATGGGCAGGGACACCTTCCACTGTCCCAGGTTGCCCCAAGCCCCATCCAACCTGGCCTTGAACATTTCCAGAGATCCAGGGGCAGCCACAGCTCTTCTGTGCCAGGGTCTCAGCACCCTCACAGGGAGGAACTTCTTCCCAATATCCCATCTAACCCTGCCCTCTGGCAGTGGGAAGCCATTCCGCCTTGGCCTGGCAATCCAGGCCCTTGGAAATATTCTCTCTCCATTTTTGTGTTCGTTCCTTCAGATACTGGAAGGCCACAATTAGGTCAGTCTTGAAGGCTGAACACTCCCAGCTGTGCCAGCCTTTCCTCCCAGCAGAGCTGCTCCATCCCTCTGCTCACCCTGGTGCCTCCTCTGGGCTCTCTCCAGCAGCTCCAGCTCCTTCCTGTGCTGGGCCCCAGGGCTGGGGCAGCTCTGCAGGGCTTGGAAAGAAATATGTAGAGCCCTTCTTCCAGCACAGCACACATCCAGCCAGGGAAGGAGGGACATCCAACTGCCCATCTTGGCTCAGAGCAGGAGCTGAAACTGCTTTTCTCTGATGCCACCACGGCTGGTTGTGACAGCCTCTAAGCCTGCCAGATGCCTCCACATAGAATTATGGAACTGTGGAATCACTAAGGTAGGAAGAGACCTCCAAGGTCAACAAGTCCAACCATCAAAGAGCCCAATACATCTCAGAAGAGCATATATAAATTAAAGCTTATTAAGTGGGCAGGGTGAGGGGGCACAGGATCTGCTCCTCAATACCCTGGTCTGGTGTTGCGGGCCCTATGAGGACGCCAAGGTCCATGTGTGAACATGGTGTGTCCTGGGGGAGGGACAGCCTGGTCACACAATGTTCTTCCCCTCTCTGCTCCTGTTGGAAGGAGCCACAAGCACTCAGCTGCCTCTTCCACCCTGGTGTAATTCCTGTGTAAAGTGCAGCTGCCAAAGCACCCGAGTCAGCAGATCCCAGCTGCTGAGGCATCCACAGGAAGGGAATGCAGATGCTATTTTTGAAGTTTCAATGCTCTGAATTTTAAACAAAACATGCAGCAGCACTGTGAAAGAGACAGAAACCTTTCTGCTCCAGAGCATGAAAATCTTCCTGTCACTGGGCATTAGGAGAAAAAGTGTCCTTGGGGGCCCTTGGGGTTTTTGCAGCTGCCAAAGAGACTTTCTGTCACAGAATCATGGGATCCCAGGATAGTTTGGGTGGGAAGGAACCTTAAACCTCACCCAGTTCCATCCTCTTCCATGGGCAGGGACACCTTCCTCGATCCCAGGCTGCTCCAAGCCCCATCCAACCTGGCCATGGGCACTTTCAGGGATTGGGCATCTTCTTGCCTTTCACTCTCTAGAAACTGCTTGAATCAGTGGAGGCAGATCAGCTGAATTAACTCTTGCATTTAAAGTTAGGAGGTGACTTCTCCACTGTTTATCCAGCTATCTCTCACCATGGCAAGTATATTATTTGATAATCAGCTTGTGCCTCTCTGCTTTTACTTGGCTTCCAAAGGGAGCTTGTAAAGCAGGGAGAAGAAAACTGGGGAGTAGAGTGTGAAGTTATTTTGAGACTTGTGATTATCGTGGAAGGGGTGGAAGAGTTTAAACCCAGAGGAAAACACAATTCATTAATCCTTTAACTTCAGGATATAACATCTTTCCCTGTTGATAATGCTCATGAGAACTTAACAGCTCTTGTATCAAAACAAAGAGAACATCTCCATCACTGAATTTCTAATATTCCTGCTATTCCACACATCACACTCAGTGTCCTTGGCCCTTCCAGATGCAGAGAGAATTCTGTGTCCCAAAGCTGGTTCCTGGCTGGATAAGGAGAGAAAATCTGCTCCAATTTACCTCCATCTGGTGGTGCCAGCCACATCTTGGAGCAGAGGTATTCAGACCTGCTCTGATGAAGTCCTGTGCCTTGCCAGGGTTCACAGAGAGAAAGAGAAAAACAGCAGAGGGTCCAGATGCCCAGATGATGCTTGTGACTACCACAGGATGAGCCTTAAGGAGCAAGTGCAGTCTCAGTCCAGTGGTGTCCTCCCTGTGCAAATGGGGACAAGAGCTTCAGCATTTCTTAGGAAATGCCTGAATCACTCCTTTTTAATTTTTTTTTTCCTGGAAGCATCACTTCCATCTTGCCTAGCTTGAGCTTCAGCCAGCTGCCTTTCATGCTGGAGCTTATCTCTGGCAGGCACAGTGACACTGTGTGGCAGGGCCTGTTGTGTCTGCGGAGGAGATGCAAAGCTGGGCCCAGCAGCTGACCCAGAACACAAGAGCCCCTGGTCTTTGTTATCTCCCTCCAGCACCCAAGTTCTGTGCTCTGCTCCAAGATTAGCTGCTCTCCCCCAAAGAGCCATTGTGCCTGTGGGGAATGGGTGATTTCCTTTTCCCAGAGCAGCTGTTTTCCATCCCCAGACAGTGTTGCTCCGTTTCAAGTGAATTTTCTGTGTCTTCTGTGGAGCCTTCAGAGAAGCCCATCCTCGAGCAGTTGATGCATTCAGCTCCTTTCCACCATGACTAAAGCTTTCTGCATCTGCAGCCTGAACTTCTCTCCCTCGCCGTCAAGAGCTGTGCCTGTTCACAATTTTGTGGTGGCAAACTTGTTATCTCCTACCACAGAGGAGAATACAAAAACTCCCAAAAACCTTGTGGTCCCACTCCCTCAGAGCTGTCATCCCCCTCACACAGGCTTTTGACTGCAGCCCTGGGATGTGGCAGGGATTTATTTAACGGATGCCACTGCAGCAGATCCCAGAGTGGCCACGCAAGAACACTTAAATTAGCAAGATTTTTGAGAGTAATATGAAAGTCCTGCTGGAGATATGGGAACAACTCATGTCCTGGTTGTTACCACGAGGGGAAGACACTGGAGGAGTAAAATCTGGCCTGCCATGTGATTGGGATGTCGTGGTGGTTCAGAGCAGGGCACTGCAGCTGCACACCCATCCTGGCTCACATGGCAGGACACAAAAAGGATGGGGCATCCTGCTGGAAGGTGACAAATACCACAGGAGAAGAAAGATAAATCTGCCCCAATCCACAGCTTGCGTGGAATGAGGTTCAAACTGTCCTGTGGACCTTTTTTTTGCTGTGTTCTGCACAACTTACCTGTGTCTTTAGGGTGAGTGGGACCCTCATCCCTGTGTCTGTGCTCTCCAAATGTGGGACAAGAGACCAAGTGCACCTGACTATGGGTGGCTGGTTGTCTCTCCAAAATGAGGAGCAATCTGGGTTTTCACACACAGTTTTAGTTCCCAAGCTGCACAAGAGCTGAGCTGGCTGTAGAGTTCAATTCCTGTTCCTCTGTTTTAGATGGAGCACCTCCAAGTGGGACTGCAATCCCTCCAGAGCTTGGGCTCTCTCTGTGTAAGGTGGGCTGGCCTTATCAATTTAATAGGGTTTTATTTTGTGTTGGGGCAGAACTTGTGGCAAGGGCCCCACCAGAGCTCCTGTGGGTGCCTCTCTGACTGATTTGCTCTCAGCTGCAGAGCAGCAGCTGGTGGGAAATTAATTGTGTAGCATTCATTTACAAGTTAATTGCAGTTTCACTGGAAGGTGGGAAACCTGCGTTTGATAAATGTGAGGAGGAGGCACCAGAAAGTGCTTTCATTGCCTGGCCCCAGCTCTGGGGTTCTTGTCTCACTGCTGTTATCCCTGCCTGCTACACAGCAGGTCAGGGTCCCGTGGTGCTGAGTGAACACAGAGCAAGAGGAGCTGCTGCCTCAGCAGCAAGGGAACAGTGCTCAGCTCTCTCAAGCAGATTTGCTTGTTTCTGCATGATTCCAGCCCTCATTTTTATTTTTTTTTTGGGGGGAGGCTTTCTTGGTAGATTCCATAAGCAGATGTTTCAGCCAGGCTTGAAGCACCCTTGGTAATGAGAGAGGAAATACTCAGCTGGTCTAATTTTCCTCTGAGGAATTGCCTTTTCTTCAAAGGTCTCTGCTTGCTGTTCCACAATTACCTGCCTCTCTTTTTCCTCAGTGAGTGGCCTCAGTTGTGTTTTTCTTGATGGGCCTCACTGTGCAGGCTCACAGATGTGATGGGGAATGAATGAGTTGAAAGCAGAAGATGTCAAGCAATGGGTAAATGACGAGGAGAAGGAATTTAATACTCGGAATCACAGGAAATGAAAGGCAGCTCTGTTCATCTGCAAACAACAAATAACTTGCACTCCAGTAAGCAGTTTGTCTTCTATTCCAGTTCACACCTGCAGCAGGGGCAAGAAGGGAAAGTACTAAACCCCATTATCCTCAGAGTAAGAGATCAGAGGGAGGCAGAAATGAGACAATTTCCATATAGACGAAGCAGCAGAACACAATTTTGGCGTGCTTTGACCATCTGCAAGGTGCTTCAGAGCTCTGAGGAACGCTGTGAGAGCTGTCAGCTGGGCAGCTGAATGCAGAACTGAGTCAGCCAAGAGAAGGTGTGAACAAAGCCATGGGCAGCAGCATCAAAGGAGGAAGAAACATCCCTTGCTGGACAGGCACTGCTTTCAATGCTGTGTGCTCCCAGAATTCCAGCAAGGAGAAGGAAATTGGTGTCAGGATCTTTAGCTTATCAGAGTGAACCTGAGAAAAGTTTGAAAGTCCCTAGGTTCTGATGTATTGTTTTGCTCAAGTATCTCTTTTATTTATATACTTGTGAAGGACAGAAGCAGATGGAGGAGTGCCAATTTATGTTTTGGCTTTTAATCTGCGCTTTCATGGATTTTATGGGTTTTGACTGGACAAATGGTCTTTCCAGAGCACCTGAGTTATTCACATGAGACCACCAGAATCTGTAAATGGGTGCCGTGTTGGCCATGCTCAGCTTAGTGGTTGGCACTAAATGGTATTTCATGGAATAAAAAACTGAAAGGTGGAGAGGAAGAACTCTCTTAAGGATTCTCCTCTTGGGATGAAGAGGCATTTCAACATTTCAACTGCCTCTTCAGTTCAAGGGCTGTTTCAGCTGCCAGCATTTCCACCATCACATGGTGCCAAGAGCTCCCATCTCCCATGGCCCAAGGGCGGTGCCAGGGGACAGGGAGGTGAAGGACATCTGCCAGCTCATGGCTGTGGGTGTGAACACAGCAGCAGACCACAGTTCCACCCACTTTGCCCTTCTGAACAAGCTTTAAAAAGGGATTTTTCTTCCACAGCTCTGAACCTGCAAACCTTCAGCAAAACCAGAGTCCTGCCCAGCTCTGTGTGGGAATAAGCACCTATTTTAATTTTTTTTTCGTGAAGAACCAGCTATTTTGATTTCCTTTCAATTGCCTTGATGCCCTCCTGAGGGTTGTTTACTGGAAGAGGTGCATCTGATTTTGTAGTGTTGAGTTGAACCTCCTTCAGCCACACCTTCCAGCCTGGGAGCCACCCAGATGTGCTGCTGCTCTGCCACAGGAGCTGGGAATGCTGATGTTAAAGAGGCATCACTAGATAATTCTTCAAATATATTTTTAATGATAAGGAGCAGTCGCTGCCACATTCTCCATCTGTTACCTTGGGCAAAACATTTAAACCTCCTGCACCCCAGCTCTTCTTCTGTGAAGCAGGGTAATCACTCTGCTCTCATCGTGGCTATTTCATGCCTGGGGGAACAATAGTCTTTTGCTATTTCTATGCAGAGTGCCTTCCACCACAATTATTGGCATGGAGACAACAGAGTAAGACAGAGCTGGGCTCTGTGGGAATTTCAGGGTTTCCCCTTGGGGGTCCTGCCTTTTGAGCAGCTCCCTCTTAATCCACCTGAGTCAGGTAAGGGCTCTCTGCAAGATTGTATTTCCTAAAATTGCCTTAGCAATGGTAAAGCAAAAAAAGGGGAAGGGGGGGAAATCTGCAACAAGGCCCCCTTTACCATTTTGCAGCAATGGTTTTAATATTCCCAGCTATTGTTCCAGATCTGACAATAATATAAAGTTTAAAGGCGAAAGGGGTGGGCAGAGGGGGCAGAGGAATCAAAGCAGACCATTAGGCTGAATGGTTATCAGGGCGCTTTGCTCCAGGCAAAGAGTTAATCCAGACCTGGGAGAGAGCACTGGTAGTTAAAGCCCTTTAATGGCCTAAGTCCTATGATAATTAGTCCTGCCCTGGAGGTAGCTAAGTGAGCTACTCCAGCCTGAAATGGAGCTCATCCACTGCTGAGGCCATAATCCTCTGTGCACAATGAAAGCTGAACTAATTCACTGAGTAAACACTTTCTCAGTTACTTACACGCTGTCTTCTTTCAGCCTGACACCAAATAGATTCACTTCCAAGAGCTGCAAAGAAAATCAACTTTTTTTCCCCTCTCTTTTTTTTTTTTTTTTTGAAATAAAGCAACTGATCTTAGTTGAAGTGCATTTGGATTTAGTATCCAGGGTATAACCTGGGCAGATATCATCTCCTTTCCCCTGGCACCACACAGCAGCCCTTTTATTTTAGCTCATTCCAATGGCAGGGAGCAGAAAGGCATTCCCCAGGTATTATCTGTTCCTTTCTCCTGCCACATCCCTGGAAAGCCACACGCTGGAGAAGAGCAGGAGGGTGTGTGAAGCTGGAGAAGGCCAGGAGGATTCTCTTAGTCCTCGAGTTCTGTGCACTCAGCTCCCTCAGATGCTCAAGGTGGGATGGAGGAAGAGTAAATTGAAGCAGAAATGAAGGAAACACCAAGTATCCTCAACCATGGCACCCATTCTCCCTCCTTTTTTTCTTTTTGTTTTAAGAAGTGGAATTGTACATACCACAATGTCTGGAGAGACATTCCATGAGCGCCTGGTCTTCCCTGGGTGCATTCCCTGCCTCCTTCCCATGCCCCCTCCCAGTGCTGCTTCCAAACCCACCTCCAAGGCACAGCTCCTGGTGTGCTCCGTGTTCCACTGGAATATGGGAAAGGGAGCCAAGCAGGAATGGGGGCATGGTGGTGGCTCTGCATGCAGGAACCTGCACTGTCCCTCTTGCTTTGAGCTGTCCCTGGCATCTCCTGCTCTGCAATTCACAGAACTCACAGAAACATTGGGTTGGAAAAGACCTTCAAGATCTTTGAGTCCAACTTGTGCCCTAACACCTCAACTAACCTCAACAGTGCCACATCCAGGCTTTGTTTAACACACCCAGGGATGGTGACTCCATCATCTCCCTGGGCAGCCATTCCAGAACTTTATCACTCTTTCTGTAAAATACTTTTTCCTAACATCCAACCTGTATTTCCCTTGGTGCAGCTTGAGGCTGTGTGCTCTGGTTGTGTCAGTGCTGCTGGAGACAGAGCCCAGCCCCAGCTGAGCACAGACACCTTTCAGGGAATTATAGAGAATGATGAGGTCTGCCCTCAGCCTCCTTTTCTCCAGGCTAAACCCTCCTCGCTCCCTCAGTGGTTCATCACAGGGTTTGTGTTCCCAGCCCCTCTCCAGCATCGTTGCCTCCTCTGGATGCGCTCAAGCAGCTCAATGTTTTTCCCAAACTGAGGGCCCAGAGCTGGACACACCCTGGAGAGAGCTTTGATGTCACAGGTATCCCTGATCCTTCAGCCCTGATAACCATCCCACTGGGAAGTCATGAAATCATGGAATGGTGGGAGTTGGAAGGAATCTTTAAGCTTATTTCAACCCATCCCTGCCATGGCAGGGACACCTTCCGTTAGCCCAGGTTGCTCCAAGCCCTGTCCAGCCTGGCCTTGGGCCCTTCCAGGGATCCAGGGGCAGCCACAGCTTCTCTGGGCCTCAGCACCTTCACAACCAGGAATTCCTTCCCAATATCCAATCTAACCCTTATTGCCTTCCCAGGGGAACATGTTTCCCTTGTTTACAGCAGAACTCATAGTTAGGGCTCATTCTGGAGCCTGCAGGGAGAACAGGACATTTCTGGAGCCCATCCCATCCCATCCCATCCCATCCCATCCCATCCCATCCCATCCCATCCCATCCCATCCCATCCCATCCCATCCCATCCCATCCCATCCCATCGATGCTTGGCTGAATTGAGCTCCATGGAGGAACATTCATCTCCCTAGGCTGGAACATGAGTTTGAACCCCCCCAGCTCAGCTCTTGGCACTGTCAGTGTGCAAAGGCAGAGGAGAGAAATCCCACCCAAAAGTGCTGCTGGAGTTGCTTTAAGGCAAAGGACTCATTCTGGAGGATTGACACGTGTCTGGCACCACCTCTCTGCAAGTTTTGGTCAAATATAGCTGCAAATGGATCTGGTTTCGTGAGTCACTCCCCCAAAGCCTCGCTCAGATGCTGTCTAGGAATATTCCACCCCACTGGCCAGGATTTGCCTGATTCCCGGGAAGCTGCCAGCATCTTTTCCAGGGCCAAGTAAAAATGCATCATTTTCTGCCTTGTCTTTACACAAGCACCTCTATATTTGTGGCCATCAGAAGTGGGTTTAGACCTCC
Organism: Ammodramus savannarum pratensis; assembly: GCA_020466415.1. Classification (NCBI taxonomy): domain Eukaryota; kingdom Metazoa; phylum Chordata; class Aves; order Passeriformes; family Passerellidae; genus Ammodramus; species Ammodramus savannarum. Next base: position 18,780,502 of record JAHXMQ010012341.1, on the reverse strand, counting down.
AGTGTAGGAAATATTCAATATGATTTCTTATCCAAAATCTCTCCTTCCCAAAGAGAGATTTTCATGGTACTTCCTGGCCTTCAACAGCAAACATGGAGGCAACTCTGTCTTGCCTTGATAAAAGAAGAAAAGTGAAATCCTGATCTAATTTTATACTTCCAAAAGGGAAAGACAGACATAAAAGGATCTGCCAAAGAGAAGAGTCTCACAGTCAAAGGGGAAAAACAATAGACTTTATTTGTTTATTGGATATTGAAATATATCAAATTCATTATCAGGTGGAATCTGGCCCAGGAGAAGAAGTCTCAGCAAAGAAAAATAGAATTAAAGCTTCATCAATGCTCTCTGTGCTCACCAGCAGTTCTAGTTTTATGGAGACCAAATCATGGGCCGTAAGCTGGTGAGAACAGGGCAAGAAAAGAGTGGAATGGAGGGTTCAGGAAGGGCTGAGTCCATTCTTTGGGATGTGAGGCCACCCAGTGTGGGGGTTCATCCCTTACTGATGGAGAAGAGCAAGATTTCCTTATCTGCTCCCAGGCCACAAGGGAAGTGTGAGATCCCAGCCCTTAAAAAGCCTTGGAGGACCAGTGCCAGCTGGGGAACACTGGACCTGTGTCAC
>JAHXMQ010012341.1:18753715-18770196 GCA_020466415.1 Ammodramus savannarum pratensis | reverse complement strand
AAGGCACCTACACCTGCAGATGCATTTCTGGTCTTGCCTGCAGCTCCTCCATGCTGCCACAGGTTTCACATGGTCTGAAGTGACTTCCCCAGGGAGCAGAAGAGCATCTGGAGATGTGATAAACCTATACAACTTGCCTTTAGCAGTTTTTATGGTGTTGGAGTTTGTTTTTCTCCCCCACCTGACTGTTGAAACTAAGGTTTGAGATGCAAGTCTGTGCCTTGGGGTCATTTTCAATGTACAGGTTTTGTGTGACCACAGCGAATCCCTGCAGCTTGCCCATCTCATCCCTCCCAGTTTCTCCCTGGAACCTGTGGGATGAGAGCACTGCTTACCTCGGAGGGGTGCTGGAAAGATAAAGACAGTGATGCACCCAGCAATGATGGGAAGGGAAGCAGATAAGAACCTACGCTGGAGAACATTGGCACAGAAATGATCTGAAGGCAGGAACAGGATTATCTCTATGGAATGAGTCCCACTCTGCTGGGCAGGGGAGGATCTGACACCAGGAAAGTGTCTCCTTGCTCCATCACCAGCACACACAGCATTGACACCTCCCACCTTCATTTCCTACTGGCTTTTGGCTAATTTGGGCACCTGGAGATCAAACCACTTGGATGTATTGTGGCTTCTTTAGGTTGAAACCTGTCTTTGAAATTGCAGCTGCAGCTCAGCCACTCTTTAGTGCAGCTTCTGCTTCCAGTGCCCTCTGCAGCCAGACAATCTCTTCATTAATGCAGTGCACGAACACCTCCTGACCTCTTGGACACCTTGGGCTTCTCCCAGCCCCCTCACCTGGGAAAAGGGTGAGAAATCATCCAAAGAAGAGCAACCGGGCTGTCTGTACCACCAAGAGAGTAGCCTTGCTGTGAAACTCCATAAAGGACCAAGAACTTGGCTCTTCATCTCTTCTCCCTCTCTCCCCCTCTCTCGCCTTCTCCCACCTCAGAAAGTAATCTCATCCTTTCGTCACATATTATTGAAATCCCAGCTCTTAAAAAAAAACCTCTCATTTTTTGCCCAGACTGAGAGCATGTCATTCGGAAGTGATGTGCAAGGCAGGAGATAACCAGGTAGAACTCAGCGATTCGCCACAGAAAATGGCTCCATGGATGGTTGTAATGCTATCAGAGTCCATCCCTCAATAGCTCTTTACCGCTCCCAAGCTCAGAATCTGCTGATTCAAGAACTTTGCCTGCACGGGAGGAGGAGGAGGGGCTGGGGCTCAGGGAGATGGGAAGGTGTGTAAAAATAGAGCATTTGCGCTCCGGACGGAGCACAGAATAATGCAAAGGCTCTGCTTTCTTCCCTGGTTTTTTTTTTTTATTATTTTTTGAATTTTTTTCGGTGATGCGGGAGAGGCGGCACAGTCCCCCCTGCTCAGGCTCCCGGGCTGTGTCCTCATTTCATGCTTTAGTTGTGCTGATTGGGAGGGCTGAATCCCCTCGGCTGGATGCTTAGTGCAAACCAGTTGCACTGCTGGCTGAAATGGAGAGAGGTTAGAAGCTAACTCTGCACAGACAGGGGATTTTCCAGAGGCAAATGGGGTCTCTGAGGGGATGCAGCCGCAGGAGTCCCTGGGTGTAGCCCCGATTTTTTAAGATTTTCTAAGCCTTCTGATGTTTACATTATTGTAACGAACTTTCTCACGCACATTCTGTAAATAACTCATTGTTTTGCATTCTTTTATGGAGGAGGAGAAATTTGATGGGCTGTTGGTTTGTCTGGTGTCATTGGAGAGGTGACATTTTCACCCTCCAATCCACTGTCACTTTTGGAAATCTATAAATGTTGGAGTCATAAATTAAAAAAATTCTCTTTATACCTTGAAAGAGCAGCGTGTCTGCGTCATGTTATTTCATGTCCTATAGTGACACCTGGGCCAGAAGGTCTGCTGTTGCCAAGGAGTTGGGAGAGAAGTGTCCCAAGCAGTTCTCATTTGTCCAGAAATGTGTGTGGTGCTGTGGAATAGAAGAGGTGGTTGTGCACAGGGAAGGGTACAAAGCCCAGCTTTAAGCTGGCAGGCAGGTGTAGAGACAAGTGGGGTAGAGACAAGTCCAGATAGTTGGGGTCCTACCAGCATCTCCAGCACCTTCCTGGATTTTAGCCCTGACTCCCATCTTCTAACTTAAGATGTGAGTGAGGGCATGCAGAACATTTTGGGTGGATTTGTAAAAAAATCATTCCATATCAAACCATCTTTTTAGCAAATGAGGGACCCTGGCATTGGGAACTTGGTGGAACTGTAGCAGTCAAGGCAGCACAGTCTCTTTCTAAGCAAGGGATCCAGCACTTTGGGAGGGCGTAATTCCATTGCATCATGGAAAGCCACGGATAGGAAATCACTGCAGGCTTCTCCCATTCCATCTGCCTTGTTCAGATGCTGCCCAGCCATCCCAGCTCCCCTTTGTCACCAGGACACTGGTGTTGGACCACCCAGGATCCCCATGGCAGAGAAAACAAAACAAACTGTTCAGAGAAGATTTTCCCCTGTCTGACATATCCCGTGCTGGGGGGCTTTAAATGAAATGCATTTCTGCAGGGCCAGGCAGCTGCTTCCTGCTTTCCTTGCTGTTCCCTGAACCCCTGAATCCATTGGATTTCACCCCCACCCACCCTTCCCACCCAAGGTGAACTGGCAGCCAGGCCTGGCCTTAAGTTTCCTGTCAATTTTCTAGCCCTCATAAATTTAGGAGCCGTCAGCAAAGTAAAGGAGGATCACAATACCATACATGGAGAACTGCATAATCTTGGAGACGAGAGTAAAGGAAATGGGATGAAATTTAAGACTACTAAATGCAAGGTCATGCACTTGGGGATTAACAAGAAATTCTGCTCTAAAGTGGGAGCTCATCAGTTGGAAACGAGAGAGGAGCAGAGAGATGTGAGTGTATTAGTTAACCAGAGAATGGCTACCAACCACCAGGGAGTTGCACTGTGGAAAAGCAGGAGTCTCAGCATCCTTCAGGTGGAGCATTCCCAGTTCAGACCAGTGAGCAGGCAAGATTTCACCTGGGGAGCTCCCTGCATGGAAAAGGTTGTCCTATCTACAGGGAAGAATGGTAGGGAAACAAAGAGGTGTTAAGGAAGGATCTTGACAGCTCTTAGTTGAACTATTGCAGAAAAACCATGAATTCTTCCTTTTAGAGGCAAAAGGAAAGGCCAAAAGACACTGTCAGTGCAGAGCAAATGAAAAAGAGCATAAAGTGGTGTAATTTGAAATTGCAAATATGTTGGTGGTCACAAAGCAGGGCAGCTGAGGGGTGTGAGCCCCTTTGCCTGTGTCTGATGAGGGAGAGGCAGCTCCATGTGCAACATTCCAGCAGGGAGCCCTGGCCACAGCCCGAGTCACCTGTCACAATCCTGTGAGAGGCTGAATGGAGCCAGCAGCAGCCTCTGAAATGGGGATGCAAGGCTGACCTCAAAGCCTGCCAGAAACCCCTCCTAAGCCATGGAGCTTTTCTCAGCAGCAGGAAGATGGACAACTTTACATCTGAGTTTTCCAGAGGTGGGAGCTGGCCTCTCCAGCCAGGAAAGCTGCGTTCCCTCTACCAGCTCTGCCCTGTCCACCAACTTCAAACAAATTAACCTGAACACACAACAGATGAGCTGGAGGTGGTACCTGGGAGGGTGTTTGTGTCATTCCTTTGCTTCCTTACCTCTTTCCAGTGAGGTTGGAACTTGAGGTAGAGGGAGTGTGGATGATTTTTTTCTCATCTCTGCCATGGGTTGTCACCTTCCCCCCCAGCCCAGGTAGGTGTCCCAGTCTTTGGGGACCTGCCATGCCATGGAACTTCTGCAGCTGCCTCCCACAGGGTGCCATGGGGGATTGAGTGTAAAGGCCTCAGAATAAAACACATGCTGGGAGCAGGTTTATGCTCTGTATTTGCTCACACAGGAGCAATGTTTCAAGCTGTGCTAAAGGGACTTTGTCACCCTCTGCACAAAAAACTCTTTCTCGCTGCACAAAGAAATCTTTCCCCTTGATGCCCTTCTCTCTCTGCTTTTCCCCTCAATGAACACAAACCTCCTGGTATCTCCCAAGCCTGTCCCAAACCTCATTTCCCAGTCTGCTTCCACCAAGCCCTGGTTTTAACCAGTTTCCCAAATGTGTTGAGCAGCACTTTCCCCTGAGCAGCCCTGTCACAGCCTTGACCAGTTTGGGGTGTTGTAGCTTCTGGTGGCCTACACAGAGCATTTTGTGCCTGTGATCCATCACGAGGGTAAAAGAGGGTGGAAAAAGTCCCAGATTGCAATGGTCCCACCTTTTATGTTATCCGAATGCTGTTATTTTTATGGACAAACCACAGCTCATGGTCTGTGATCCATCAGGATGGAGCAGCATCCAACCCCAAACCACACAAGTGCTCCTTTGGCCCTGCTGGGCCGCAGCATCCAAGTCCCAAACTGAGGTCAAAGAGCTGCCAGGGTTGAGTCTAAATCCCCCAAAAAAGCTTTGAGGATCCTTCTCAAACAATGTTTTTGTGTCCTCTTCACTGACTCCAGCCACTCGTCTTCCTTTTTTTTCTTTTCCCAGCTGAAAAAGTCCTGCCAAGAAGAAAGTCTTCAGGGTCTGCTCACATTCCAGCAACACTCCGGCCTCCAGAAGTCCTTTTCACAGCGCACAATATGGCATTGTGATTAGATATAAACTGAAAGTGTATTTCCTGCCCTTCAGTAATTACACTGGCTTATGGGAGCTTTATTCAGCATGAAGCTTTATTATTCTGCAGAATGAAATTCTGTATAATTTTCCTCTCCTCCAATGCGCAGATGAAAAATCATATTTTGGTCCGAGTTGGGAAGAAAGGCTCAGTTATCACTTGAGAGCGTGGTGTTATTTTCCCCCGGAATTAAAAAATCCATCTGGGTGTACGACCCCGCTCACCCTCCTGCCTCTCCATTCAGCCTTTTGTATGCATATGAACCTTATCAATTTCCAGTGCTGCAGAGAAGGGAACCACAACAGCCCCCCCAGCCCTCCCCGCTCTAATGGAAACACGTGAGCTGGAGCAAGGAATGAGCACAGGAGGGAGGGAGGGAGGTGCGCATGGAATGCCTGGGTTGTGGCTGTCATCCATTGGCATCCCTGCCATCCCATTGCCTGGCAGGGGTGTTGGGGCAGGAGCTCATTGGTACAACACTGGCATGGAGCAAGGATGGGCTCCAAAACCAACCAAAACCACCAAAGGTGGGAGTGCCTTGTGCAGGCACAACGCGCTCATCTCACATCACAACACAGCAGGTGTTTTGTCCCTGGCATCTCTTTCTCCAAAAGAGGACTTGGAAAGGCTCTCATGGGTGGTCCCGTGTCCAAACTCTCCCATGTCTGTCTCACTCTATGCCCTGGGCACTCTGGGATACTGCTGTTGCTACCATTTCTGGGAATAATTAAAGATGATGATTTCTCTAATAGCAAAAGCTTCTCTCGTGGTATTGGTCAGAAAAATTAGCCTGGAAACAGAATTAATCTGCCTAAATTTGGTATCTTTGTCATGTGGATGAATTCCTGTGTGGCATGATCAAGACTGGATAAATCTTTGCATAATTCCTGGTCGCCTTTTCCTTGTAATTTCATGTGGGTGAGCTGTGCACATGGCAAGAGGAGGCTGGAGTCGGACAATCATGTTGGACAAGGATCTTGAAAAACACAAAATAAAATACTGGAATTTATTTCATTTAGTTTATTTAGTTTTATTTAGTTTATTGGGAATGCTTGGTGGTAGTCCCATGTCAGTACAGGGATGCCTGTAAGCTGTGTGTGACCTGGGATCACTCAGATGGCAGCTCTGATTGATTTTTCTGGAACACCAAGGAGAGAAAGAGCAGTTCCCAGCACCCTGGTCTGTGTTAAACAGCCGAGGGCAGTGGTGAGATCCTTCATGGAGGGATCTTTTGTACCAGTCATGGCCAAAAGCAGAGTAGAAGACAGTCCCTGTCCTATAATTCCTCCATGCTCATCTTCACCCACCACAGGCATTCCAGCTCTCCAGCCTCCTCCACACTTGAGAAGGTGCCCCATCCATTTCTGCACAAACCACCTTAATAGTCCCCAAATGGCCTTGCTGTGACCCTGCCCAGCCTCTGTCCTGTCTGCATTTCTGTTCCTTTTAAATATCTACTTCTATCTACAGTAAATCCATTGTATAATTAATAATGTTTCTTCTCCTCTGGTTGGGGTCCTTCACTCCAGCTCCAGAATGCCTTGAAGAAGCCTCCACCTCACCCCCCTTCTCTGACCCAAATTTTCCATGACTGTTGGTGGGTCTCACCTTCCTAATGTCCCCTTGGGGAGTTTGGGTATGACACTTTCTGCTCCCCGTGTTCCAGTTGTCCTGGTCACAACTGTGTGGTTTTGTATTAATATCCCGTGATGCCCAAGATGGGTTTGGAATGTCTTGGAGGTCTGGAGCTTTAGATGGACACTGACTTCCAAAAATAAAGACACTTTCTTTGCTGTTTGATGAACAAGACTCCAACCTGCTCAGGTGGGAGGTGTCCCTGCCCATGGTGGAGGGGTCACAGTGAGATGGTCTTTAAAATCTCTTTGAACCCCTCAAAGTTCTGGGATTCTGTGAATACTGAAAGAAAACATGCACAGTTGGATCATCGCCTGTCACATCAGGTGCTGCTGGACTGGATATGGAGGGGAGGAATTTTTGGAGAGCACAAAACCCATAATTAATATTCAGGCAATATTCAGGGTCATCAATGGAAATGCATCAATTAAGAGGAAAAAAAGAGGTGAAGGGATGGTGGAAAGAGGTTTCAGGGTTTGCTCCTGCCCGCTGCTGAGGGAGAGGGGGGAGGGCAATGCTGTCCATTTAGAAGGTCAGCAGTGAGCAGGGCTATCAGATGCCATGCCAAGCTAATTCCTAATTGGAGCAGTGTTTGTCAACACGGCCAGAGCCCTAATGCAGTGTAATCGCTGGAGCCACAAGCCCTGATAGGGATCTAAATCTCTGCCCACGTGTCACCGCACCCAAGCCTGAGCACTGTGAGAGGCTTTGCAAACACCCCCTGCTTTTCTTACTGCCCAGACGAGGGGGAAAAAGGGAGCATTCTGCCAGGGAATTAATAGGTTTGGTAGTTGAAACTGAGATTGTTTCATTGGATGACAAACACTCCAGCAGAATGAGCATCTGCCTCTAAAACCAAACCCACAATAAACCACTGGTTGTTTCAGGATTGCCCTGGCTCCTCATACAGTCCTTCCTGCTCTGACACAGCCTTCCTGGAAAAGATTCTGCCCTCCTTTGTGGATTTTTCCCCTCACAAGAGCTGTAGGAGGCAACTCCATAGAGAAGAGCGTCAAGTGTGGAGCGAGGATGAGCTTTGATATAGGTCAGGTTTGAGTTCTGTGGTTGAATCAAGTCTTCCAAGTTCAAGAATCTCTCCTGACACAGGAGGTGAGCTAAGGATTTTGTCCTTAGCCACTGAGGAGTTCAGGGTTTTATTCACTTACAGGTAACAATAAAGGGGTTTGCACTAGGGCAGGACCAATGAGCCCAATTATAAAGGCCATCCTGTGTTACCTGGGAAAATAAGTTCCATCCACTGTCCAAATTTATCTGAGCATGCATGGAAAGATCTCACTATTATCTCCATTATTTTATTCTTGAATAAATGCAAGCTGCTCTTTGCAGGATATCACTAAGCTGACTAAGATCCTTCTGTGGTCTCAACAGCAGAAAAAAAAAGAGATCTTCTGCTCCAAGTTGTGAAGCTTCCTTGTAGCTCCCTTAAAGCATACTGAGATAGCAGGATGGAGATAAAATCCTTCCATCTTGTAGGGTTCTACTCTTCCTCCTATTACTGATGGCTCTGTGGATACAGGGATATATTTCCAGTACAAAAAACTCACACTGTCTTCAGAAAAAGTCAACAGATGTGTCCTAAATCCAGAAAGAATTGCTGAATGAGCTGGGGAAGAGGAGGAGCCCAAAAGTTCCTCACAGGTGGGTTTGACCCCCCAAAATATCAAACTGGCTAGTCATATATCTCTGAGTAATTGGGGCAGCACGTTTAGCAAAGTTGCTGCAGAGCTGCAGAAATATCACTCATCTTCCCCTCATTCATTATCCTGGGCTGCCATTTGGTGCCTGCCGTGTCTTGGCAGGATGCAGATGGGGAAAAAAAAGAAAAAAAAAGAGACACCCAGGTATCTCTGCCTTGCATGGATTTATGGGGAGGTAAGGAAATGCATTTTCCGTGTCTCTGAATTGCCGCCGTGACCACGCGAGGCCACGGCTGTCCTTGCGCATAAACAACGCGAGCGGTGAGTTATTGCCAGCCCCAAAGACCAGGGCTCCTCACCGGAGGGGGCTTTTGTCTTTCCTTCCACGGCAGCTCCAGGAGCCTCTCAGCCAAGCCTCCCTGTGGCATGTGCTCTGCTTACCTGTGATTTATTGACGATAATCACGGGGCGAGCCATTTGTAATCAAACGTACAACAAAGACATCCTCGTGCTGAGAGGCAGTGATAACGCACCATTTAGTAATTTTTGTGCAGTCAGTAATTTGGAGAATGAATGATAATTTCCTGAACTGAGAATCTGCGCTGACAACCCTTAGTGCTATTCACCTCGTGAATAAAGATACCTTCCTCTCCATGTCTCGTGATAAATTCCTTTTATTAGGGCCACTTATGTGGGACTTTATCTTAATCGTCCTAAGTATGGGGCAGTCTCTGTGCTGAGGTTGGGTCGTTTTTCATTACGACCTCCAGCAGGCTCTGGGAAGTAAATAAATACCAGGCAGTGATATGAAAACAGTCATTAAATGAAATGGGCTTTGCTAAGGCAATGCTCTGACTGGCTGCAGACAGCACATCTGCACCACAGGGGGTGCTGAGGAACAGGGGGTATCTCTTGCATCCACATGAGGAGGATGAACTGTCCAAAAGGAGAATTGGGTGGTTTTAGCCATCACAGCATTGAGCACCATCAATGCACTGCACTGCTGCAGTGTGCAGTTCTCCATTTCCAACAGTGTTGGAATCATAGAACAGAATCATGGAATGGTTTGGGTTGGAAGGCACCTGAAAGCTCATCTCTTCCTTACCATGGGCAGGGACACCTCCCACTATCCCAGGTTGCTCTAAGCCCTGTCCAGCCTGGCCTTGGACACTTCCAGGGATCTAGGGACAGCCACAGCTTCTTATTGTTTAAGCCAAGAAAGGAAATGTATTTCCTGCAGCTTTGGATTTTCAGGTAAAAATGGTCAGTGAAAAGCCAAGGGGATTTCAGGATCTAGCCAGGACCTCTGTTTGATGGTCCAGTGCCATAATGCTTCATGGAGTCTGTTCCAAACTGGGGGATGGAGTTCTGGAGGCAATTGGGTCTAAGCTAAATGGCTTTTCCTCACCATGCCACAGATCCCAGCTGGGAGCTGCCATCCAATGGCAGGACAAGTGAGAGGCGCCATTCTCCATTTCTGAGCTTCTTGGACACCATCCTCAGAGCTGGCATGTCCTTGAGGGCTGTGTGGTCCTCTCCTCTTTTCCATCTCAGGCATGAATCACACAATGTCTGTGTGATCCAGCCAGACAACTGGGTCCCCTTCACCTGTTCCTCCTTCTCTATCCCCTCAGCACTGTCCTAATGTTGGATAAAACACTTCATGGAGTGAAAATGTGGGGTGTTTTTCCTGAAGGCAGTGAGAAGGCTGACAAGGAATCCTCTTTCTGTCACAGGACTGGGTTTTGCTGCTCACTGGTATTTCCAGCATGGACAGGAACTTGATTTCTATGCCATCAATAGCATTTCCAGGGAATAAACTGCATTACAGGTGAGGGCACAGCACAGACTGCCAGCTGTCACCCAGGTAATTTGGACTGTGGTCACCTCCTGAAGGCCAAATATGGGATGTGCACTGAAATTGTTGCCTGTGGCATTCACACACATGGTTGTTTTGTTCTTTCCTGGCTCTGAGCACTCAGCTCCCCTCTCCTCTCTTCCCTCTCCTCGTTGCAGCTGTGATTTAATTCCAGACAGGCAGCAAAGTTTGGAAACATGCAGATTATTCCTGTTCTATCTTAATCATCCTCACCAGGGAGAAATAGGAGAGGAGAGCTTTTTAAAACACTTGGATAAAATGAACTGGAACGATGAAGTACATTAAGAACAGGAAAATCTAAATGAGGTGGAAATAACGTCTTTATTGAAAGGACACATTTTAATCTCTCTCTCCTGCACTTACATGAACACACCTGATGCCAAGGCAGGAGGAAAAGGTATGAGCTGGGAGAATGCCCTGGCACTCGGTCTTTGCCAGCTGTGCCTGTGGCACTTCCCAAATCCTGGCACTGCAGCCTTCCAGCCCATGGCCAGCACTGCAGGAACCACGGGATCACGGGATGTCCAGGTGGTCACTCCTGCCCTGCTGATGGAGCCATCGTATCTGCATTTTTATGGACCAGAGAGGAGAAAATTATGCTTTTAATATTTGGGTTTGTAAAAGATTCACTTTGGAATGTGCTTTGTTGAAAGCAGAGAAGAGATGTTGAGTCCAGCCCTCCTGATCCACCCCTGGAAGTGTCCCAGGCCAGGCTGGATGGGACATGGAGCAGCCTGTCCCTGCCCATGGCAGAGGGTGGAATGAGATGAGCTTTAAGGGGTGTCCTGAGCTGGCAGTACAGTGACCACCGAACCCAACACCAATGGAATCCACTGCAGGCTGCTCTTGACAGGCTCCTCAGAGAGTTGGGAATCACCCACCTGGAGACAACCCCTCTCAGCAGCAAATTCCACATCCACAAGGATCCATTATGGGAGCAGAGTCCATCACTGGAGGGTTCATAAAGTTTTTTTTGTGGGGTAGCTGTTGGTGTCAACTTTGAGGTGCACTGACTGACCTGTGAATTTGTGGCCCTGAGGATGCTGGAGCTCAAGAGAAGCCTTCAGTGAGAGCCAAGAAATGGAGAGACTCCATTCTCTTCCAAAACCTGTGTGTGACGGTGTTCACAGGGGTCTCAGATTGAGGAAAGAGATGAGGATCTGACTCCATGTTTTAGAAGGTTTGGTTTATTATTTTATGATATACATCACATTAAAACTATACTAAAAGAATAGAAGAAAGGATTTCCTTAGAAGGCTAGCTAAGAATAGAAAAAGAAGGAATGAATAACAAAGGCTTGTGGCTCAGGCTCTCTGTCCGAGCCAGCTGACTGTGATTGGCCATTAATTAGAAACAACCACATGAGACCAATCACAGATGCATCTGTTGCATTCCACAGCAGCAGATAATCATTGTTTACATTTTGTTCCTGAGGCCTTTCAGCTTCTCAGGAGGAAAAAACCCTAAGGAAGGGATTTTCCATAAAAGATGTCTGTGACACCTGTGACTTGCTGGGATGGTGGTACAACAAGGGTGGACCCTGCCATGCTCACCCAGCAATGGACCAAGAAGGCAAATGGCTGATTTTGGAGACTCCATTGCTCAGGTTTGCGGTACAAAAGAGTTTTCCCCTCCACCTCTATTCATTACACAGCCAAAGATTTTTTCTAAACGTTTCTAATTCCCAGTGCTGCCCTGAAGAAGCCCCAGTCATCATCTGCCTGTAGGGTTGGGCTTTTTGACCTGATCAGAAAAACAATCCTTTAGATAGAAAAGATATCAAAAATGAAGTGTGACTCCCTCCATTGGCCTGAAAGAAGGCAGGTCACTGGGTGAATTTGGGATTTTAATTTTAGGAATCATCTTTTGAACCGTGCTCATTGTAGTGCTTGATAGAGTCTGTTTCCCCCCTGATCCCACTGATTATAGATTTTCTTCTCAGTGGTCTCTCTCATTTCTAATGTGCTGCTATTATTCAAAGTGATTAATTGAAGTCGTTGGTCAAACCTGTACCTGGCTGTGAGATTTAACCATGGGTGTGCCATTCTGAAATTGTGTTCTTAATCCGTGTTCCCTGGGGCACAGGGCAGAATCCAACATTTCCAACACTCCAGTGGTTGTGTTTCCACAACAGACAATGCATTAGGAGACAAAATAAAATGGGTATAGTTGGAAGAAACCTACAAAGATCGCAGTCCAACTCCTGGCCTGCACAGACACCCCAACAATCCCACCCTGGGCATCCCTGAGAGCATTGTCCAAACCCTCCTGGAGCTCTGGCAGCCCTGGGGCTGTGCCCATTCCCTGGGGAGCCTGGGCAGTGCCCAGCACCCTCTGGGGGAAAAGCCTTTCCCTGATATCCAACCTGAACATCCCCTGACACAGTTCCAGCCATTCCTTGGGGTCCTCCTGTCCCTGGTCACAGAGAGCAGAGACTTCCTGAGTTACCTCTCAGGAAGAAGTTTAGTTCAGATTGTGGGGGAGGATGAGCAAAGATGGTACAAAAGAATTATAAATATGAAGGATGACCAACAGTGGGGTTGTCAGATCTGGGAGAGGATGCCAGCAGGAGGGATGAAGGCTGCTGCTGCTTTCCTGGGTCAACACAGAGGCATAAAATGGTTTGGGGTGGAAGAGACCTTAAAGCTCATCTCATTCCAGCCTCTGCCATGGGCAGGGACAGGCTGCTCCATGCCCCATCCAGCCTGGCCTGGGACACTTCCAGGGGTGGATCAGGAGGGCTGACTCAACATCTCTTCTCCTCTTCCAATAATGCAGATTCCAAAGTGAATCTTTTACAAATCAAAATATTAAAGGTACAATTTTCTTCCCTCTGGTCCATAAAAATGCAGATATGATGGCCCCATCAGCCGGGCAGGAGTGACCACCTGGGTGTCCCAGTTAAGAAAGGATTGATGAAGGATGTGATGGTATCAGGAGCTCCTATTAGCACTGCTGTGACAAGGATTTGAGAAATGGTGACAGGGACCCACAGCTTGTATGGGATGGCAGCCAGGAGTGGGGTGCTGTCCTCTTGTCCCATACTGTGACCTAGAGATGCTGTTGGTGGGACAAGAGGGTGCAGCCCCCACTTGCACCAAAGGCGATTTAGATTGGATTTTAAGGAAAACTTTGTCACTGGAAGAGTGGTCAGGGGTTGGAGCAGGCTGCCCAGGGCATTGGTGGAATTGTTGCCCCTGGAGGGATTTATAGGCATGTGATTTTAAAGGGATTTAAAAGGATGTGGCACTTGGGGGTGTGGGGTAGCAGTGGCTTTGGCAGCGTTGGGAGAACAGTCAGACTTAATGATCTTGGAGGGCTTTTCCAACCTTGCAGGCACAGAGATTGTGGTGATCCGGATGGGGCTGAGCCCCAATGGGCACAGCTGTGAGCAGCAGGTGAGCAGCACTGACAGCAATGAGCCATGGAGTGCCCAGGGGCACTGACCAACCACCAAAGGGAACAGAGGGCACACGTGCATGAACATGAGGGGTATAAAAGGCTGGGCTGAAGAACAAGAAGGGCAGAGCTTGCAGCATTCTGAAGTGGTGTGGTGCCATTCTGTATGGGCTGAAGCCTTCTGCAATGGTAGAGGGATACTCTGTGTAGGGTGGCCATCTCAACTGTGACACAACCTGAACCACCCTATGATTCTCAGCTCCAGGTGGACACTCCAGGGCTCTGTCCCCACACTGGAGCCACCCCAGAGCTCCCTGCCCACAGGAGGTACAGAGCAGGGCTCCAGGGCCAATTAAAGCAGCGTCAATTAAAGAGCAGCCCGGAGGGGATGGGGAGGCAGCAGGATGCTGGAGCCATCCTCTGTCGACAAAGTGCTGAGACAACAAACTTAACCTCTCTGTCCACGGCGCGCCTATCAGCCGTGGTTATTAAATCCCACAAAAGGGAGAAGAGCACCCGTGAATAGGGTTGAAAGAAAAAGCACTTTCCCCATTTGGATTACCTCCTACAGAACAGGACCTGCCAGTGAAAGGCGGAGAGTGTAATTGCTGGCCTGAAAGAGGAGGGGAAAAAAAGGAGGAAAAAAAAACTATAAAGGGAAAGAAAGAAAGAAAGAAGGAAGGGGGCAAAAATTGATAATGAACAATTTATCCTCTGAGCTAACAGTTAATTAATTCTGAAAATATCTGTCAGGCTAATGGAGGGGGGGTAGCCATGCCACTGAACACAATTAGTAAAATAATAATAACAAAAAAGGGGGGGGAAAAAAAGAAGAAAAAGATTTTTTTAAGGTGTTGCTATCTTCTTAGAGACCAGGCCCTTGGCTTCCCAATGTCATTCTCAACACAATTTTTTTTTTCTTCTCTCCCTTCGTCTCTTTTCAGAAATTGTTCTCATGAATGATTTATATATGTCTAGTTATCTGGAGTGATTTCTATGGACCCGGGCGCATTGCTGCATAATTGTTAATTTTAATGCCATAATAGCTTCAGATGGAGGAAGAGATTAGGCGTTTATTGCACAATTAAATGAAACATACTTGAGAATCACAAAAGGTTCCGTAATTATTTCAGACCATTAATAAAATGGGCATTAAATTATATGGGACACAAAAGGGAAAGGAAATAGATTTTCATTACAGCAATAGAAGCGGAGAGTAGTAATAGATCCTTGTTGAATTCTCTTTCTCTCTCTCTCTCTCTGAAATTAATTGTTGCCCGGCTTATTTCAAAGCAAAATAAAAGAGAAATAAAGTGTGTTAAAGAACCTCTGATGAAAGGGCTTTGTTTGATAAGGACAATAGCCAGTGATACACTCTGGGAAAAAAGGAAAAAAAAAAAAAAAAAGGAGGGGAAAAAAAAAAGGCAAGATTTGATTTTGGCTTCCTGCCCTCAGTCCTGCAGGCAGAACAGGGGCTGCGTGTGGACACGCGAGGGCCTCTCCTCCCCTTCCCAGCACCACGGGGCTGCGCATGGGAGGGATGTGGAAAGTTCCCCCACCCATTCCCAAGCAATAGGAGCATCCCTGGGTTTGGCACCAAGGGCAGGGGAGGCAGGAACTGGCAGAAATCCCAGAGGTGCTCTCACAGAGGGGCCGCGCTTGGCTCTTTCTAGATAAGGCCACGAGCAATGGATTTGCCTTGCATGGAGGATCCAGGGCCTAGCGGGGACGAGGGAGCAGCAGCTGGGGGCTCCTGGGTGTTCCAGCTGCAGCAGAGCCTGGAGAATTTGTTCCCTGAACAGTGCTGGGGATCCCATCAGGGACAACACAAGGGGCTGGAGGAGGAGGAGCTCCTGTCACACCTGGCAAAGACAGCCCAGAGCTGCCTGGGCCGGAATCCACTGAGACCTCATCCCTTGGCCTGGGAAGGGCCAAGGACAGGACCCACCTGAAAAATGTCACAAGAGCTCTTAAAAACTCTGATCTCATGCTCCATATTCCAACAATGATATTTTCCGATGAAATACCCACCAAAGAGAGGGTATGAGCAACATCTGATTCCCCTTGGAATGGGAGACATCCCAAAAATCCACAGTGCTGATGAGGGGGAGAGGGCTCAGAGCCTAGTGGGGCAAGTTCTCAGGGATACTCAGGATTTCTGGAAGAAATAAGTGGCACCTCTTGGCAGTTACAGAAGTCCCTGGTGACTTGGGCAGTTTGAGAAGCCTCAGATTTAGGCACTTTGGGAAACACCATGCTGCTTTCAGTCCAGTTTAGACATAAACATGCCCTTGATCCCAGCAGAGTTCATAGGGATGTGAGTGAGCAGCAGCACAATTAAGAGTGAAAGAGGTCAAAAGAGGGTCATTTGTAGCTAATAGCAAGCTCATCTTCCACCTCCCAGCTTCTCTTCACCATCCTTAAACTCCGCTGAGAAGCCTTGATGAAAAAATACTTCCAAAACAGCGCTTTTGGTCCATGAGATGTTGTGCATCACACGCTGCAGAGGTTTCCAAGAGCATCCCTTCATTAAAGAAAAAGATGGAAAAATGCAATAGAAGGGTTTAAAAAATACCTCGGCAAAGCAAAGTTTGCCAAAGGAGCAGAATGTCTGAGGAAAGCAGCAGCAGCAGCTCCCACATCCCCAGTGAGAGTGCCAGGCAGGGGAGCTGCCATCCCCCTGGTCGAGGGGCGGGAATTGCAGCGGGATCAGGAGCAGGGAGTATCCCAAGGCAGGGATAAACAAACAAGCAGCCAGGGTTGTCTCTTCCCGGAGCACAACTGCGCTTGGAAATTCGGCTCAGCTGACGCAGAGCAGACGCACGGAGCTATTTTTAGGCTCCTTGCAGTGTTTTACTCTGCAGCTGCATCCCAGGCCTGCTCCTGTTCCCCCAGCAGCAGGAGAGGCAGTGTCTCAATGGGCAGGGAAGGAAGGCCTTTGGCCGCTTCTGGATGTATGCAGTGGGAATTTGTGGCACAGCTTCTCTTGGGAAAATTGTTTTTTTTTTAACAGCAGGTGCGTGTTGAGGGTAGGATCTGAGTTCTCCCTGCTTTGGGAGGGAGGCAGGAAGGGGGAAAGAGACTGGGGAGGTAACAGGGACCCCCCAACACCTTTGTGCAGCTGGATCTGGGTATTTTCTGGGAAAGCCAGAGCAGGCAGGAAGGTCCCTCTGGGTGGGATTATCCCTGGGACTCCAGCACACTGCACTGCAAGGAGTGGAGAGCTGGGACAAGGGACAGCATCCC
>JAHXMQ010012341.1:18734968-18750550 GCA_020466415.1 Ammodramus savannarum pratensis | reverse complement strand
TTCTGTGATTCTGTGTGATCCTGTGATTCTGTGACTGATTCCCTGATATCTGCACCCTCTCTCTGGGCCCTCACACAGCTGAGTCCCCACCTTGTGCACATCCCTCGGGTTTATTCTCGCACACTTTCAAACTCTGCTCATCTCTCAGCACATCCTGGGGTGTTTCTGGCACCTCACACAGCCTGACACATGGATCCTCCCCTCGAGGAGCTGCTCTGCCGTCTCCCTGTCCCAGGCAGCTTGGATTGGCAGCTCCAGCCGTGGCTGCTGTTGCACTCTGGAGCTGCTCCCTTCGCTTGAGTGGCACTGAGCTATTTCAGAGCAGCCAGGACCTGCCTGTGCCATCCACGCCTCTCCCAGACACCCGTGGGAGTGTGAGTGTTCCACAAAGGAGGTTTGTGCCACCAGCCTCACATTGGGATGGGGATATTGCTGCCTGGTCACACCAGCACGTTGGACATGACCTTCTGCAGGCCTCCATTGCTTCTGCCTTTATTTGAGCTGTGATGCTAAAATGCTCCAGTGTCTTAGGGCTTTTATTTCCCGCAAAAGCACCTTAAAGTAAATAAACATTGCCATCCCCATTATATCCCCTAATTTGAGTTTGCAGCTGTTTATTCTTTTTTTTTTCTTTCCTTTTTTTTTTTTTTTTGAGTGATTTATTATATATTTCAAAATGTGAAATATCGGTAAAGCAGGGGTTCCATTTTTTTTTAATGGAAAATTTCCTGCAGAGAAGCATTCCTGGTTTGCAAAGGAAACAGAAAATGCATTTGCATCATTGAAAAATTCCTGTATTAGAATAAAACACCCTTCCAAGGGAATAGGGCTGGAGACACAAATATTTTGCAGCTGCAACAGAAAAATGGAAACGGGCGGGATTTGATTCTTGCAATCCATTTTCGTAGATTCGTGGAATGTTTGGGGCTGGAAGATCACCTGGAGCAGATCACTTTTTTTTTTTTCTTGCAGACTTTTTGCTGCCAGGCAGGAGCAGAGTTCCCACCTGGGGGTGTGCCAGGGGGCTGCATCCCCATCCCATTTATCCCTGGGCCTGAGATCTGACATTTGTTCTGTCCTGAGATCCAGCTGAGGGCCAGGATCTAAGCCCTGTGACACCAGGTATCTGACAGGTAACCACTAAAGCATGGCATGACTCAGACAGAGTCCTTGGGCAGCGATTAAACGCTCCACCAGGGCTGATTAACTGGAAAAGAATCCTTCTCCGTGAAGGGAAGCGAGCACCGCGCTCCCCGCACGTGTCAGGGCAGCGATGGGAGCAGCAAAGCCCTGGCACAGCCCAGCTGCCTTCCCTGGGGCTCAGCACACCTTCAGCCCCGAGGGAAACCGTGCTGGAGCGCTCCCAGAGCCAGAGGAACCACCCAAGAAGGAAAAACCTCTTCTCCTGCTCTGTGGACTTACTTTTGGGCACTTGCAAACGCATGCACAGAAATAAAAGCGCAATCTTCACGTCTCAATCTTCAGTGAGTTTCTACTCAAGCAGAAATTGTTGTCATCCCACGGGGGTAAAACTCCGGTGTTAACGTGGGAATAACAGCAAAGAAAAGGAATAAACTGCTTATTCCCTCTGCTTTTGGTTCGTTTTGGAGGCTCTGTCCTCCTGCGTCCCTGACTGACGGCAGCGGGAGATGCTGAAGCCGGTTAATTGTATGGATCCCTGGGGCGTTATTGCAAGCCATGTGAAAGCACCGAAGGGAGCAATAATCACCTGTGATTCTGGTGAGAGCGTTAATCCTATAAAATCGGGGGAATTCTTCCGTTTGGGGAGCACGTGGGGCCGGTCTGCTCGTCTGCAGCGAACCTTCCCCATGCCGAGGGGTCAGACGGGGTCCTTCGGGCTGGGGTGGGGCTCGTCTCTGTCCGAAAGGGCTCCGCTGGGATTGAGGGACACAGGGGCTGGAGGAATGGATGCTAGAGGCAGAATGGATGATAGAGGCAGAATGAGAGACTCGTTACAGTGCTGCTCGTGTCACTGCAGCTGAAGGATGCACGGAGCTGACTGATGATAAGTTCCCTTCATAGTGGTGAAATCGGCCACTGGCAACTCCTTTGGTCTAAAAACTCCTCCTGGGCAGGAGCCACAGAGGCCAAACTGCCGGACTAAACCAGCACAGGCTGGGAGAGGAGAGGATGGCACGGTCTGGATGGGGTGATGGAGAGTCCTCCATCCGCAGCACCTCTGGTGGGCCTGAGGCATCCATGGGTCATCAGAAACCTCTGGAGCCGGAGCAGCAGAGGGAAATGAAGATGTTTCCCTCGGGCTGATGCCCCGGGCGGTGTTTGGCTGGCCGGAGCAGCCCGATCAGTGCCATCGAGCAGCGCTTCCCAGGGGAGGGAGGTGATCAGGGGAGTTATCTGCGTGCCCCGGGGAGTGGGAAAAGTCAGCGCTCATTCTTCCTCCTCGCCCCGCCAATGAGCAGCTGCTGATTAAATCCCTTTTCAGAGGGGAGAGTTACACGGCTCCTACAGCTTTCCCAGGCAGAGACCTCTCTGCTCTCGCCGTGTTTGCATTCTCGCGTCGGCCTCTGCCCGCTGAATAACAGCGGTAATTGGATGTGTTTAAACAGCGCTGCTCACCATTGTTTGCCCGGTAATCAGACACGTCTCCCTTTCCCTGGAACCTGAGCGCCACGTGCCGCAGAGGAAGGCCGGCCACAACTCCTCCTCCTCCTCCTCTCCTCCCACCTGCACCCCCTCACCTCTCCAGGATGCCCAGGTTGGCCCTGCCAGGTGTAACAAGCTTTTCCTCCATCCGCAGCCAGAGGAACACTGGAACTACACCAGGGATGGAACTACACTGGGTCTGTCTGTCGGGGTGGGAATTGCCCCAGAGGCAAAGGAATGGAGCAGAGGAGATGGAGAACCCTCTGCTCCCCATGGGCACAGCCTGGGGCCGAGGCTGACCCTGCAACGGGAGAGAACGAAACCTCTCCGTGCATCCTCCCAGGAATGTTCTGGCCCGCAGTTGAGGACATCCTGCAGGTGTGCTGAGTCTCAGTCTCTGCACTGCTTGGCCTCAGATGTGGGATGCACCAGTGGATACCGACACACCTGTAGGTCAGAATGGCATTGGTGAGGAGCACCAACCCCACAGGCGTCATGGGCCGTGCTGGTGCAGCCCCATTTTCAGCAGGAGCAGGGGATTCCTGCCTGCCAGAGCAGCTTTGTGCTGAGCATCTCTGCCGGCCTTCCTCTTGCTCCCATTGCTCATTGAAAAGGAAGGGGGCAAACACCGATGGGTCTCGGAAGCAGGAGCTGAATCACCACTGGGATGTAGAGCCAAGCCCAGTAATGAGCCATTGGCCACCTGCCTTTGCCTGTGCCGTGCTACGGCTCCTCATCATGACGAATAGACACACTAGCAGAAATCAGAATCTATTTCCAAGTGATTCATGAGCGGGTAGGAAAAGGTGCGTGGTGGGGGGGTGGGGACGACAACAGACTAAATACACCTGGTAATTTATTTGCTATGAATAATTTGAACAGCCCCAAGTGACGGAGATACCTCAGTTATTTATCCCGGGGGAGAAATGTGCAGGTGCTGCAGACTGGGTGTGCTCCAGAGCAGGCCCTGCCTTTAACGTTTGCCTCCCCCGCCCTGGTGCAAACCTCTACGGCCGTGTTTGGAACGAGATACAAGACAAGCTTCATCCAAGCCTTTCATTAATTGCCCTTCCTGGAATCTCCTGCCGGCTAAATTGCTCCCCGCAGAATCCCTGGCTCCAGGGTTAGGAAAGGGTTACTTTCCTAAGAGCGCGCCTTCCCGTTTGGGCTGGGTGGGTGGAAATAGGGTTGGCTTTCATCTGCAAACCTCGTAAAGCACCAGCAGCTGCTGGAGGGACATGGGCGCCTTGTAAATCAGAGCGGGGCATAAAGAACGGGGTGGCCGCATCGCTCCGTGGGCATCCCGGTGCCCATCCCGGTGCCCATCCCGGTGCCCATCCCTGTCCCCGCAGTGCTCCGAGGAGCAGCCGTGGCTGTGCCCTGCAGCGTTTGCCCTCACGTGGCTCCTCAGCAGTTTTGGGCCAAGGTTGTTGGAGTTGAGTTGCTCCTTGAGTCGTTTTTAGAGTGGTTCATGGGAGTATCTCACATTTAGCGTCGCCAGATTGTAACTGTGGGTTTTGTCTTCTGGCCTGAAATGCATTTCATTATTTTTGGTGTTAAAATTCAGAGAGGCTTTTTTTTTTTCTTCTTCTTCTTTTTTTTTCTCTCCCATCAAATATCTTTGTATTTGTTTCCAGAAACAAATGATTAGCATTAGTATTCATTAGTATTCGTGTTAACAATTGATAAAGGGCCCACTACTGTAGTATCTGTGCATAGCACACAAAATTCAATTAAAAATATAATAATTTCCTCAAGCCATGATCATACAATCTGTACCATCCCCCAAAGTTAGCTCCTGAAACTTCCCCCAAAGTTTCCTGTGGAGGGAGGGAGGGAGGGAGGGAGGGATGTGTTTGCCAGGGAAGAAGGGCCCTGAGTCAGGGATGCTGCGGTGGAGTGAGCAGGACCAGGCTGGGGAGGGCAGGAGAGGGCATGTCCAGCACAAACCAGGAATTCCTTTGGAAGCTCCAAGCTGGAGCAGCTCTGCTCCCAGCCCTCATGCCAGTTCTGCAGCGGGGTTGGTGGATCTCAGCCAAGCTGCACCCCCCACCAAAGGGGATCTCCAAATGGCTGGAAGGATTTGGGCCTACTTCACCCTAATGTTTGCTGCCTCCATCCCCCTGGATGACTCATTTTTTTGGAGTCTGGAGTGGAGTTTCCCTCTCTCCTGGCTCTCCAGACTCGCTTCCCAGCGTGGCTGGGCAGGAGGTCACTCCCATGCCCAAGGAGGGTGCTGGGGATCATTGCATGGCTGGAGACCACAGCCCTGGTCCTTCTCTGAGGAATAGCCTGCAGAGGACACTGGGGACTCTTCCCTTCCCACTGCTGCCTCCCCACTAGGCCCTGACCCCTGCCAGGGCATTTGACAGCTCAGAGCCAGCAGCAGCTCTGCACAAAGCCTACGTGCAGCGTGTGGACACCTTCCCTGCTCGGGGTGCTCTGTTCCGCTGAGCCTCTCTGGGGATGAGCCAGCGCGGAGCTTTGCTCCAAGATGCCACCACAAACCTCTGGCAAGAAACAAAAGGCATCTCAGAGGCATCTGGGCTCCTGTGAGGCAGAGTTTGCATGGAAGCTGCTGCCTTTTCAGCCTGCCCGGGTGGATCCGTGCCCTGTGGTTTGTTTTCCCAGAGCTGGCTCACTCAGCGAGGTCAGTGGCAGAGCTGAGTTTGCACAGAACAGCAGCACTGAGTGGCTGCTCAGGCCTGGTTTCACTGGTTTAACCCAGAGCTGTGCTTGCCACACAGGCTTGGTTTTGCCAGCAGCACCAGAACGTTCAACGTGCTCTGCTCAGACTTTGGGGGGAATCAGGAGTGAGGCAGAAGAGCATCTGTCCCTTCTGGTTGTCTCTGACTGCCATGGAGCATCTCTTACAGCTGTGGTTCTCCTCCAGCAATCCAGGACCTGAACAACATGCTTAAATCCTAACTGCTCTGCAGGTTTTCCAGATTGTTTCTGACCATGTTCTGATCGTTTCTGACAAATGACTTCTCCAGGATTATGGCAGGCAGTCATTGGTGGTACTGGGAATTCCCAGCATTCCCATTATCCCAGGAATGTGTCATGGGGAAGAAATGGTCTCTAGTGCATAAAATACTCCATCCCACCCCTGCAATTTCACCCTGAGAACAATGAGTTGTAGGAGTAGTGAGGAGAGGTCTGGAGACTTTCCAGTAGGATAAATTTGCTGTTTATCAGCTCTTTGATGGGTGTCAGGTGCTGCCTTCTCACAGGCTTTGTGTTTCTGCCACATCAGGGGCTGTGAGAAGAGCAGGGAAGAAACTTTTTGGCTCTTGTATGGTTTGGTTCATTTGGGTGGGAAGCTTGACTGTGCTGAGGGCCTGGCTGTGTTTGAGGGGGCAGATGTTCACAAGAGGGGACACACTGACCAAACAGAGCAGTTTGGACACAAAAATCCTCCTCCACCTTGTGTGTGATGCTGAGAGATCCAAAATAAATGGAGTGGACATGAATTTAACCACACTTCATTAAAACAACAGATGATTCTGGAGCTCTGGCACCTTGATTCTCAGGGACATTGATGGTGGCTGCTTTTAAACACCATTGGTCTCATTCAGATATCCAAACACAAAATGTGCTACCGGGGGACAAGACATGGAATTTCAGGAATCCTGAGCCTTTGAACTGGTGTTGAGAGCACACAAATCACTAGAATGAGTATTTTCCTCCATACTTTTACATTGTGGTCAGATCTCCACTGCTTGTGTTATCTATGTTAGAAACACAAGACAATATTTTATGTGTCTCCTCTGCTTGCAGAACACAGAGTTGGTCATGTCTGCCTGAGCACGTTCTTTCCACAGGCTTCTTTCATGTCAGCCAATCAGAAAAAAGCTGCTCCAGAGCTCACCTGACACTCCAAACCCTGCAGGTCACTTCCCTTCTTTGCCACAGGATTTTCTTCCAGCTTTGCACCCGTGTTTCTTCATGCCTGAGGCATGGCTGGGAGCAATCCCAAGGAGAGCTCCATCCCAGGCAGAGAGGGAAAGATGGATCACAGGGAGCAATCCCATTGCAGAGCTCCATCCCAGCCCAGGGAGGATGGCTGGATCACAGCAATGAAGCCGTCAGCCCCTCCAGGAGTGGAGGTGGGGAAGTGTGGGATATAAACAGTTCAGCCTTGCCACTTTTCTTGAAAGTTGTTGCTTCTATTTCAGAGCTCATGTGCCTGAAAACCTGTCTGGGTTTTTTTTTTTTTTTTTTTTTTTTTTTTTTTTTTTTTTTTTTCTGGCTGTATCAGTTGGTCTAATAAAAGATACTGCCTCTCCTTACAAGCCTGCTCTGCACTCCTGAGCTCAGGTCCTTTATCCTTCCCTTCATGCTGCTGACAATGGCTGAGGCTCCCTGGCCATACAATATCTGGGGAGTCAATGCCGTGTCAAGCCCCCAGGTTTACACACACGGCCACAGTGAATACACTGATTTACTGGGGAGAATCATCAGCTCTGCCTCCTCCTCCTCCTCCTGCTGCAGGGAAAGCAAAATCCAGAGGGGTCTTTTCTCACCATGGGGAGGATGAACAGCTCCTCAGGCACTCCTTGTTTAGCTGCTGAAGTTGCTGAGGGAAGGCCTCAGGAGATGGCACAGAGGTGGCCCTGCCTCAGGAGTCCCCAGCAGGACTCACCTTTGTGGGTTCCACAGAGTCCAAGCTGCTGCCTGATTCTGTGGGGACAGTTTTGGTGCCCTGTGCCACAGCGTGATGTCCCCACACTGTCACCCCAGGAGGCTGCTGGCCTGGCTGCACCCTCACTGCTCACTGCAGCGCTTCCACACCACCAGACACTGAGAACTGGAGCTGTCAGAGACAGAGGGAAGGAGATTTTCACAATGAGGGCAGCGAGGCCTTGGCACAGGCTGCCAGAAAGGTGCTGGGTACCCCATTCCTGAAACATTCAAGTTGGATGGGGCTCTGAGCAACCTGCTGTAGTGAAAGGTGTCCCAGCTCATTGCAAAGTGCTTGGAGTCGATGACCTTTAAAGGTCCCTCCCAGCCCAAACTATTCTGTGATTCTGTAATTCCATAACTATGCTGAATTTGGTGCTCTGGGAAGGCTGGTATAGTTTAAAGCATATTTTTTCTGTCCTAAAAATTTTTTCTGTCCTAAAAAATCTGGCTCACTGATCAGGACCTTCACCGCAGTGAGGAGCACTGCACCTGCCCACAGAGGGAACAGGACATGGGTGTCACAGCTCTGGTGGCTCCCCAGGGTGACTGCCACACCTCAGGATTGTCACCTGCAGGGAGCCCGAGCCAGGAGGGAAATCCCTGCACAAATCCATCACCTTCCTTGTTAACAGCGACCCACAAATATAAATGGTGCTGCAAAAGGGCCGTGAACAGATCACCTGTGAGGAATGGGAGCTGAACACACAGAGCACTGTGCTAAAGGAAGGCACGGGATGGGAATCACACACGGATAAAATGCGCAGAACAAAAATGAAGTTCGGGAAGGGCTGTAAACTTCTGCCTCAGGTCCTAATCCGGGGGAATCTTTAGTTTTGAAGCAAGTTGTTCTCCAGGAAGGTGGTGCCTTCCCAGGGAGCATCTCTTGTTGGGCAGCATGGGATGATCCAATCTGCCACATCCATCACTGCTCCCCTCTTCTGTCAGGGCTGCACAGGGCATTAAACCTCTCCATGCAGGAAGCTGCATCCCTGTACCTGTTCATAGCTGCAGTTGAATAAATGCCTTTTTCAGGGTTGGGGGGATGAAACTGAGCAAGAAACACTGTGAAAATGCAGAAAGAATAACCTGTAAGTATCCAGTCTGTTCTGCACAGTATCTGTGAACACATCAGTGCTGCTGCCCAGATGAGCTGCTCTGTGCATATACTTTCCATATATCTCTCCCAGAAAATATTATTTGATGGCATGTGATTAAAAGGGTATTTTTTAATATGTGGCACATGCATAACGAAATGTATGTGTGTACTTGCATGCAAAATAACCAGGGATGAGGGGAAAAGCAGGAATAAAATTATCCCTGGCAATGCCTGTGCACTGAGCTGATTCTGGGTTTTTGGGAAAAGCATTCCTGGTGGTGGGAATCTCACCAGGTCCCACAGAACAGCAAGCAGGACCTGCATCCTCAGAGCCTCTGAAAAGCCCCAGAAGCCTGGAAGTCTTTTCAAAACGTGCTTCCTCCAATTAAAAATCAATTAAAAATCCCCTCCCTTTCCCAGTGCCCGAAGCATAAAAATAATAAAGTTATTTAAAGATCCATTATTTCCTAAATAAAGTTTGGATCGGGGGTATTTTCAAATTCTAGGTGCTCTTCACCTCTCACTTTTGGCAGTTGCAAGCCCGGCCGTGATTCCCGGGAGGATGAGGAGGAGGCTGAAGGCAGAAATACAGCTCTATTTATGCTGATACTGGATCTCGGGCTACATGATCTCATCTAATTTAAAGTTCCTCCAAATGAACTATCTCCAAGAATATAATTTTAATGTTTCCCTATCAGGCCATTCTTATCTCTCTGCATTACCATGATATCATTCAGGAATAATAATCGCACCATTAGTTTTGGTGTCTAAACAAGCTGCCGAGGAGAAATTTATTTCAGTCACCGCCCTGCAAATTGCTGCCCTCCCCAAGGAAAAAAAAAACCCAAAAGCCCCAAAGGGTACAAAGTTTATAAAATCCAAGTGTACAAGTGCAGTAGATACCCTTCCAGGACAAAGGATTTGGGGGGGAAATGGACGTATTAAGTATTTAAGGATGGAAGCGTTGGAATCTCGAAGGAAATCTTTCTTTTCCTATATATATATATATATATTTTTTTTTTTTTTTAAGCGAGGGCACTTATGGGATGTAAATGAACAAACCGGAGCCCGAAATGCCCCGAGCTGCTGGAGCGTGTGTGCTGCAGCACGGCGAGGCAGCAGCCAATGAAAGCCGATTTTTTATCATTAATATTGCCAAGCAGCATTAACTGATTGCAAAGACTTTTCGGGAGCAGGCAGAGCCTGCGAGCCATCGCTCCCCTCCCGAACCATTTTGCTACCCGGATTTTTGACAGCGACGCCCGGCTCCTCTCGTTTAATCTTGCCGAGGGGTGACGAGCGATACAATTTCTCCCCCCTCCTTCGAAGAATTCGAAAAGGAACAATAAAAGCGAAGGGAGTTTTGTGTTTTTGCCGTCGGAGGGGGAAGCACGCGGTGCTGGGCAGCGGCTCCGGGAGGTTTCCCCCGCGGATGCTGAGCGCGGCAGCTGCGGCTGCCCATAGCTCTGTTTCCACGGAAAAAAGTGGGGTAAAAAAGAAGTTCCCACGCGTGTCACCCCTGCCACGGCCACGGCCGAGCCCGCGGGTGCCTGTCGGGGCGAGTAGCGCTTGCTTGGGCACCCCAGTCCCGTGTCACCGGGACCACGCGTGGCAGGGAGGTCCCCGAGAACGGGACACGTCGCAGGTGACCCTGTGGGGACAGCTGCAGGAAGGGGCCGCCTGCACCCACCTTTTATTGTTTGCGGGTCCCTTATAAACACCAGCGGTGCTGGGGGTGGGGAGGAGCTCGGGGATCCCACCCTGGGATGGATGGGGACAAATTTCCCCGAGGAAAAAGCCGGGAGGATCCCGCCCGGGGAGGTCCCGCTCTGGGAAAGGGGGTCCTGGTGAGGGCTGGGAAATTCGCGATGCTTTTCTGGGCGCAACGAAAAAAGCCTCTGGGATGGGGCCGGTGGCAGCAGAGCCAAAGCTTCGGGCGCTGCCGGCCCCGTCCAGGTGAGCGGACTCCACATCCTTGGCCCCTTTCTTCTTCTTCCTCCTCCTCATCTTCCTTCTCCTCCTCCCCGGCTCCGCACGCACAGGGCTCTGCCGGGAAATGAAAGTCATTTATTGCGAAGAAGGAGGAAATAAGGGCGAAGGTGATTTATTCTATTATTATTATTATTATTAATATTATTTGGGCCGGGTGGGGGAGCCGAGAGCCCCCGGGAGCGGCGGCCCGGCTCGGAGCGGCTGCGGCGGCGGCTCCCCTCGGGCAGGAGGCGAAGTTTCGGGCGGAGAGGAGCGGGGGGACCCCGGAGGGGCCGGGCCGGGCGCCCCCCGCCCGTCTCGGGAGTCCCCCCCGATATCTCGTTTCTGTCCCCGCTCGCCGTCGGGCGCGGGCGGGCGGGGGCAGGGGGCGGCCCGGGGGGGCTTTTTCGGAGCAGGTTTGTTAACCAAAGCAGGTGCTAAAAACCAATAAGCCCGGAACAAACGCGGTCCCCCCCGGGAGCCGGGACAATTGTTTCCATTTAATAAATATTTTCCCCACGGGCGTTTCGCGGGAGGCAGGCAATTATTCAAAGCAAGCCGGGACGCGGGCCGGCTCCCGGGGTTAAGCGGGGCTGCGGAGCGGGGAGGGCGGGGGTTGGGGAAGCGGGAGAGCGGCCGGGAGCGCGGCGAAGGGAAGGGAAGGCGGGGGCAGCGGCGGGGGCAGCGGACAGCGACGGGCGCACGGCGGAGCGCAGCGCAGCGCTCGCAGCCCCGACGGCAGCGGCGGCGGAGCCCGGAGGGCGCCAGGACTGGCCCCGCTCCGCGCACCCCAGGGATGCGGGAGGATGAGGAAGATGGGGACGACCCCCTTCTCCTTGCCCCTTCCTCCGCAGCTGCTATTAGCGCAGCAACTCACAAAAGCTTTCCTTTTAACCCGCGCGTTAGAAGGCGGTGGGTGTGTGTGGAGGGGGGGGTTCCTCCTGTCCCCTCCTTCCTTCCTCCTCCTCCTCCCTCCTCTGTCCCCTCCCCTCCTCTTCCTCTCGCCCTTCCTCTCTCCCTCTCTTTTTAAGCGGGCCCCCTCCGCGCTGATTGGGCGCCCGGCCGCACTGTGACCGCCCTGCCGCTATGTCAGCCTGCCCGCCGCAGCCCCGCGCCTTTGAACTGCCCCGCACCGCCCCGCGTCCCCACCGCCGGCCCGGTGCTGCGCCCGGCGGCTCGCCGCCCGCCTAGTGCCCGCCGGGCCCCGCGGGCCTCCGCTGCGCGCCCCGCTCCGCGCCGCTCCGCGCCCCGCCCCGGCACGGCTCCCGCCGGGGACGGCCTTGGCGGAGGACCTGTGATGATCAGCTGAGCCCGCTCCTGCCGCTCCTCCGGCTCCTCCGGCCTTCTCCCGCCGTTCCTCCTCCTCCTCCTCCTCTTCCTCGTCGTGCCGCCGCCGTCCGGCGCCCGCAGCCGCCGCGCCCCGCAGAGCCGCCCGCCCGCAGAGCCGCCCGGCCGAAGCATGTCCAAGCCCAGCGACCACATCAAGCGCCCCATGAACGCCTTCATGGTGTGGTCCCGCGGCCAACGGCGCAAGATGGCCCAGGAGAACCCCAAAATGCACAACTCGGAGATTAGCAAGCGGCTGGGCGCGGAGTGGAAGTTGCTCTCCGAGGCGGAGAAGCGCCCGTACATCGACGAGGCCAAGCGGCTGCGGGCGCAGCACATGAAGGAGCATCCCGACTACAAGTACCGGCCCCGGCGCAAGCCCAAGAACCTGCTGAAAAAGGACAGGTATGTCTTCCCTTTGCCTTACCTCGGGGAAACAGATCCCTTAAAGGCCGCCGGGCTTCCCGTGGGGGCCACTGACTCGCTGCTGAGCTCCCCGGAGAAGGCCAGGGCTTTCCTGCCTCCCACCTCAGCACCTTACTCCTTACTTGACCCCAGCCAGTTCAGCTCCAGCGCCATTCAGAAGATGACTGAGGTTCCTCACACCTTAGCCACCAGCACGCTGCCCTACGCCTCCACCTTGGGATACCAGAACGGGGCGTTCGGCAGCTTGAGCTGCCCCAGCCAACACACCCACACTCACCCCTCGCCAACTAACCCGGGCTATGTCGTGCCATGTAACTGTACCGCTTGGTCGGCCTCCAGTTTGCAACCTCCAGTTGCCTACATATTATTCCCGGGCATGACCAAGACTGGGATAGACCCCTATTCTTCAGCACACGCGACTGCCATGTAACACCCACCCACCGACCCACGGGCACCCCCGCAGGCGCGTGTGTGTGTGCGTGCGTGTGCCCCCCGCCCCGGCCGGCAGCTGGAACTGGGATACTCCGTGTGTGCATGTACATAAAAGCTGCAGGAGCAAAAAAAGGCCGCCCGAACCAGGACTCTGCCGCCCGCCGCCGGGCCGGGACAGACGCGGACGCTGCCTCGGAGATGCTCTCGCCTAAAAAAAAGCTCGCCACGAGAGCTCGGGGGGGATCTGCGATGGCGGGGGCAGATAGGAGCCCGGCGCTTGTAAGAGTTGTAAATGTGTTTAAAAAGACAGAAAAGAAAAGCGAACCTTGAACTGCCCTTTCGGGACAAAGCGGGGAGGAAAAGAGAAAAAGACAAAAAAAAAAGAGAGAAGCGGTTTCGATTTTTATTTATTCTCTTAATGTCTATGAGTTCTCCAGGGTCTCATGTCACTTGGACTTGACTTTGGGAAGTCCCGGTCTTACTCTGATTTTATTTTTTTTTTCCTCGTTGTTTTTCCTTTTGCACATTGAAAAACGAGATCAGCTGTGTTATATATATATAAATATATATATATTTTGCCACCACGTACTACTAGGTAAAATTGCTTTTCATGTCAGAAAAAAAAAAAAGGCTCTTCAAAGTTAAGAAAGAAAAAAAAAAAAGAAAAAAAAAAGACGGGGAGAAACATTTATATTTAAAACCTATGATAGTGTTTGCTTAATTTAAAACAGATAGTCCTTAAATTTGTGTGATCCAGTGAGACTAGATCTAAGTTTACTTTAGACAGAGCGTCAGGTATGAAGTCAGGCAGTAGAATTGTAAAAAAATTAATACTACTACTACTACTAATAACGAAAAACCGAATAAAAAACCGATGGCAATTTAAATATGTTTTCACAATGTCTTGGGCGAGAAGAAACAGAAACTAAGATGTATCCGGCAGGATTTTACCTCGTTAAACCTTTTCATTTGTTGAACAAAGACGTTTTGAATAAAGACAATCTGTCATCAAACAGAGGCAAGTGCGTGCTGTGAGTGCGGGGACGCAGCCCCGCGTCGCACACCGGGGTCGGGAGCGACCCCCGCCCGCAGCCCCCGGCTCTCCCCGCGCCTCCGGAGCCGTGCCGAGCCGTGCCGGGCCGGGCTCCGCTCGGAGCCCGTCGGGGAAACGCGGCTGCGGGCGGAGAAAACTCGCGGAGAGGCGGGATGGAGCGGAGCGGAGCCGGGGCGCTGCGGGGGGATGCTCCGTCCTGGCCCATCCCGTCCCGTCCCGTCCCGTCGGGGAATTTGGCTTTTCCCAAGTTGCCTCCGCGGCGTTGAAGTTTTAGCGGTGCCAGGAAATATTCGGAGCGGGGAGGGGAGTTTTGGCGGTGGTTTGGAATTGGTGCGGATCAATTAGCGGTGTTTGGGGTGCTCTGCCCTTGGCCGAGGCGAGGGGAAGGGGGAAGAGGCAGAGGATCCGTCTGGAGGGGCTGAATAGCCGGAGCGCCGCGTGTTTGGATGTGCTTTGCTCATTAAGTGCTCTTTGGAGACCGATGTTAGAATTAAACGGCGTAACACAATTAACATACATGGGGCTTGAATGGGAGGGTAAGCGGGGGAAGAATAGATAGATAAATAAATGAGAGATCAGGCGAAGGTAAACAAAAGGGGAGAGGAGAAAAGGGCTGAAAGGAGAGGTTAGAATGGCTGCTCCAGCCTTGTTTAGCATGACAAAACGGCTCTTACAAATGAGGACAATTAAAGGAGCTGGCTTGGGGAGGGCCTGGGAGCCGCGGGACGATCCGCTGGGACACGCGGGGCTGGATGCGGCCGGCGTGGGGCGGCGCGGCGGCGGCGGGCGCTGATGTAACCCCAGCTGACAGGCGCTGTCAGCCCGGCTGATAACACCGATAGCTCAGTGTCCTCCGACATCCACCCGCATTAGGCTGACAATGGTCGCAGGCAGAGCCGGGCGGGGGGAGCGCCGGCCCCGGCCCGCCCGGGACGCGCTGATGGTGGGGCAAGGCGGGGGCCCGGGGCCCGCTCCCCACCGCGGCCGAGCTTTGGGGCACCCCCCGCACCCCCGAGCCCGGACACCCTCGGGGAGAACGGGCTCGGTGGGGCCCGGCCTCGGGGAACACCGGGGCTCGGTGGGGAGCGCGCAGAGACAGGGCTGGAAACTTTGGCGGGGATCTTTCCTTCCTACTTTCCTTCTTTCTTTCATTCTTTCTTTCTCTCTCTTCTTTCTTCTTTCCCCCTTTCTTTCCCCTTTCACTCCTTCCCCCCCCTTTCCTTCCTTCCTTCCTGCTTTCCTTTTAACCTTCTTATCTTTATTTATAAATTCTATCTCCTCCTCTCTCCATCTCACATTTTCCCCTTCTCTCCTTCCGTTCTCCTTCTCTCTCTCCCTCTCTCTTTCTCTTTTCCTATTTCCCTCTCTCTTTACTCTCCCTCTCTTCCTGCTCCTCATTCTCTTTTCCTCGCTGCCTCGCCGTCCCCCTCCCGCCCCGCTCGCCCCTCCGCAGCCTCTGCTCGCCGCGCTTCGTTCCCGTTCCCTGCGCCGTGTTATCCCTCCAACCCTCCCGCCCGCTCGCAGGTGTGTAGCTATTTAACTCGTGGAGATAAATAAATTAAATAATGATCTTGACACTGCAATGAACCGATTACTGACTTTGATGTCAAAGGGAAACCAAAAACAGAAAGAAAGAGGGGGAGAGTGAGAGAGAGAGAGAGAGAGAGAGGTGAAAAAAAGCTATTCCCTCGAGGGGGAAATGCAGCTCCTTGTCAAACCTGTTTCCCCACAACTGTCTCCTTCTTTCAATAAAATCATTAAACAAAGGCCGAGGGGTTATGCGCACCACGCCTTGGGTGCGCGGCCGGGCGCTGTCCCGGGCTGGGCTTCGCGGCGGAGCCTCGCCCGCACCCGCGGAACCCCGCGCAGGCAGCGCGGAGCCGAGCTGAGCAGCGCGGCCTCTGCCCGAGCCACCCCTCCCCGCAGCTCCCCTCGCCCCTGTTCCTCTTTTCTCTTTCTTTTCTTT
>JAHXMQ010012341.1:18690742-18732471 GCA_020466415.1 Ammodramus savannarum pratensis | reverse complement strand
AAAAAAAAAAAAGGCATGCTTTTAATATGCTTCCAGATGGGGGGAAAATGATTTACATGGGAGTTTATTTCCTCTTTGCTGATATGAAAGAATTACAGATACAAAACCCACTGATCTATAGAATAAAAAAAAAAGAAAAGAAATGTTATTTTCCTGTAAAGGTATCAGTTCATTTATATTCATTTAACCATCCATCCATCAATTCACTTTCTCACTCCCTGCACATTCTCTCTGCCTCTGCTAAACCTACCCCACCAATATACTTTTCTGGAATATACAATGAAGTTTCCTTAAAAAAAAGAAATTATATGAGATTCAGCTGGAGTAGGTAAAGTGAAGTTTCCCTTCTCCTCCTCTCCCCAGCTCCTCTTTTATGTTCCAGACTTTGAGTAAATTAGCAATGAAAAAAGAAAATGGTTTAGTTGGGAAAAAAATGTCTGTGTATATCTATAAATAATATATGCAGTATAAGTGTTAGAGATGTGTCTATATGTGTATATATATATTATGTAGAGAGCAGGTTTTGTGTGCTCAACATGTATGTGCTGCATCCCTGTGCTTGTGTGGTGCCAACAGTTCATTCTCTGCCTCTGAAATAAAACACACAGATATTGTACAGCTATTTACAGCATTCATATATCCACGGCCCCAGATTTAACCACCCACCCAGCCTGCGTATGCTGCAGATATGCACGATATATGTGATACCCGAGCACTGAATTGGAGCAGAACATCTGGATTTAAATAGAAAATATTTACCTAAATTGCCAGCACGTGTCCTTTGGGAGGGCTGGGGAACCTGTGGTGCCCATATTTTGGTGCTGTCTGGCACAAAGCACAGGGCAGAGCTCAGCACGGCGGGCTCTGACCTCCCAAATCCGAGGGCCACCAAGGCTGGATTTGTTTGCATTTTGGATGGCACCTGGAGCTAAGATCCAAATTCCCTTGCAGCAGAGTGGCCAGAGAGCAAACCTAAACCTCTCCCTGACACCTCCAAGTGCCAAACCAACCCCACCTGGCCGAGCTCTTCCCGTGGCTCTGCCTGGCCGGGCGTGAGGTGGGGACAGGGGTGACCTCCTTCTCCCTGCGCTACAGCCCTTCCTCACAGGAATGGCTCCAGGGAGGAAGAGCTGACCCTTCCTCACGGGAATGGCTCCAGGGAGGATGAGGTGTCCCTTCCTCACAGGAATGGCTCCAGGGAGAACGAGTCTTGTGCCCAAAGACAGAGGCTGCCAAACCATCCGTCATTTCCCGGAAACCTTCGCCGAGGCCGGGAGTGGAGGGATGCGGAAAAACTTATTTTTCTGCTTTAAATGCAGTGGCAAGAGCTATGTAAGAAGTTGCTTTTTTTCTTGTTAAAAGCAGGTAAATAGAGAGACAGACAGATTTGGAAATGCCTCTCTATATACAGATAAAAATATACGTCTTTATCTCCAGCCAGATACGGATATAGATCCGCACAGAATTTTCCTGGCGGTGGCTCTTAAAGAGCTCCAAGCTGGTCCTTGTGGGGTCTTCACCAGCCTTTCCCAAAGCTGCCTGTGTAAATACAGGCACCAGGCAATGCCCCCCAGGTCCAAGAGGCTGGTGGCACTGCAGAGCTCGTGGATGCCTGCCCTGCACAGAGCCCACGCTGCACATCAAAGGCCGGAGTTCCCGGCTCCGTGGTGTTGGAAGTGACACCTGCAGATGTTCCCCTGCCTCGTGTTTGCAACCCAGACCTGAACAAATACATAATCACATCACATAGCATAATTAATAGTGCTATCACCATGAAGGACTCTTAAAGGGAAGGCTGTTGAAAGAGAGTTCCTGAAGATAATCCTTTTAAAAGGTTTCCTTAAAATGCAACCACTAGCGGGAATAAGGCAGGTTTAGTTCCAACATCTTAATACCTCTGCAGAGCAGAGTTTTAGATCTTGTAAATGCCTTTCCTTTAATAGTGGCTTGACTTTTGATTTGGGACTTGCACTTTTTGGAGGATCTTGCTGCTGTTGTGATTCTCAACAGAGAAGGTCCTTGAGGAGGCCCAGCCTGGCTCAATTGATCTGATAACCTCCTTCCTGCTGGAATTCCAATGTGGTCCCATCCTGTCTGAGCTGGTGTCCTGCACTTGTGTCTGATATCCCGTTTGAACAATTTTCAGGTGCTGCTTAATTTGTTTTTTTTCTCATTCTGGATGACACCCCAGCTCCTGGGCCTGGGGTTCAGCTGCTCCTCAGCTCTTTCCTTAGCGCTGTCTCCCGACTCCTCCGCTGTGCTCAGAGAATTCCTGTGTGGTGCTGGTGCCAGGCTTGGTGAGTAAATCACTTTATTTTGGCTTTCCCAAGTGATGTCTGTGTGAAATGAACAGAGCTACACAGTGATCTGCGTGCCCAGGGGATAAATGTGCACCTGACTGAGCTCTGCTCCCTCAACCCTTCTTCCTCAGCCTCCCATCCCAGCAGCTCTTCCCATGGTTATTTGGCATCCTCACATTTCTCAGGTTTTGCATGGAGAGGGCAAAGCTTGAGGAACTGGGACCACCTGGTGGAGCAGACCCCTGGTAGGAGACCCTGGGAGCAGCCAGGCCCTGCCTTTTGCTGTCACTGCTTTGCTGGAGCTCCAAGCCAGGATCCAGCCTCCTGGTTTTCAGCAGGAAAGTTTAGATTTGTGAAATCTAAACTTTGTGAAAATGCTTTGTCAAATTGGCGTGGAAATAATTGAGGGCCTCTGGAGTAAAGGGATGATGGACACCTCCTCCAAAGAGCAATAATTAAACATTCAAAATAAAAATGAAATTCAATTAAATCAGATATTTTTACTTTGTCTTACAGCTGTGGACAGTCCTTTAGACTCCCCCAGCGTGAATTTCTTGGTCAGTGGCTGGTTTGGTGTCCACTCTAACCCATCAGGGATGTGCTCCATGATGATGGCCCCAGGGGCCACTGTCCCCCTCCATGACAAAGCTTTACAAACCAACACTCTGGTTTAAACCCTGCTCCTCGCTTGCCCAATTTTTATTTTTCCTGTTTTATCTTTTGGCTGCCACATCCAGGTTTTCTTCCTTAGCAAGGTAAGAACCCTCTGATTTAGGGTGTTTAATTGCTTCTAATTTCTCCAAATTTCCGTGTAGGCATTTTAATGTTTGCCTCCTTCCTTCCCTGTGAGCTATTAGCGTGAGTCAGTTTCTTTCCTGACATAGAGAAGGGTTTTTCCCCTCTCCTCCTACTCCTTCCAGCCCTACTTACACGGGAATTCCCCCAGCAGGCACTGAAAGAAGAAAGGGAATTAGATCTTTATCAGAGCCTTACTTTCACCCAAGATTTCCTTAGATCAGGGAGTTAAATAGAGGCCAACAAATGCTTTCTCTCCTACCTAGAAATAACCCTCCTGCAGCCAAAAGTATTCCCTCTCCTCCTCTGGAGGCAAACCAGGAGATGGTGTGACTGTGTGTCCTTCTTTCAGGCATACCATTGTCAGTCCCCTGTCATGGCTGGATTTCACGGGCTCTCTCTTTGCCCAACAAGTGCCAGGCAAAACAAGAACTACGTTCTAGCAGGAAAAAACAAAACAAAACAAAAAAAACGTAGAAAAATAGAGAAAAAGAAAATTAAATCCCAGCCTTGCTTCGAATCCCTGCCAACTTTCCAGGCCTTCGTAACTCAGCCAAAAACAAGGCCACAAACCCATTTTTCCTCATTTGCAGGTCACCTTGAAGGGTAGATGAGGAGCTCTTTCAATAGCGTTTCTTTCAAGGGGATTTCAGCGAGAAAAGCAGCAATGATTGAAATTCCCTGTTTCCTTGCAGACCCTCAGGCTTTCCTGGAGGATATAAAAACACCCTGGCAACTCCCAATTGTGGATTCTCGCTCTGCTGCGGTGACATTGCCTGACTCGAGGGACTACAGAGGTTTGGCACAAACATGCTTTAACATAATTTTTTAATCACCTCTTGGCCTCCCAGCCCACACATCCCTCTTCAAATAGCAGCAGGGCTGGAGGAGATGCCTACAGAAAAATGGGACAATATCCGCTTCCCACTCAAACTCAGCTCCTCCGTGAGCTCTCCGTGATGTCCTGGTGAAAAGCACCGTCCCAGCTCAGCAGGCAAGCATCAAAAATCATGGAAAGGAGGTGAAAATTAGAATAATGAGGAGAAGAATGCCCTGATGCCTTCTCTCCTAGGGACAGGACTATGGCTGCGTGTTTAGTGCATCACTGGCCTGTGCTGATTGTCCTCCTCCAGTGTGGAGCTGAATGGGGACAGGGCCCCACAGGTCCCTTCCCTTGCTGAGGCTTTGGGAACAGAAGGTGAAATTGTCCAGTTGATTTAGTTTAGTCCAAGTGCTTTTCCCAGCCTCAACTGATAAGTGATGAGCAAAGCTTCCCCTCCACGTGCACCCATGCATATGGATAGACACAGACACACATACATACGTGTGTATATAAATAGATCTCTTTAAATTTAAATAGATTTATGCCCAAGGACAGGAGGGTGGGTATGAGGTCATTACAGAGAAAGAAGGTGTAACACAGCCATATGTTCTGTTGTGGGGATTAAATCTATAGCAGGTTGTATGCAGTGCTAATACTCCTATTAATTTCTATTTTTCATTGTTGTTTGCACATTTGTCAGGCTCCGATGAAGGGATAATGAAGCGAGCGGACGTTAACTGCAAATTAATCAGCCCTGTCTTGGAGTGTAACACAGGTTCCTGTTTGCTTCTCCTCTTCACCCAGGGACGATAACACACTTTCTGCATCCCCACCAGGAAAATCTCTTGGATGCTGTGACAGAGCAGAGAAAGGAAGAAAGAAAAAAGAAGAATGAGAGATGCCCTGGCTGAGAAACTTCTAATTCTTCCAGAAACTGTCGAGTTTCTTTGAGCCGTAAGAAAGCTGAGGAAGCTGAGATCGTGGTAATTTTGCAAGAGGAGCTTGTTGGAAATGCTGTGCTGGCCATGGGCAGGTTGGACTTTTTGTTTTCTTTAACTCCTGAAGTGTCAGATCCTTTTGAGAATTTATTTTTTTAACTGGGGTATGTCCCTACCATGGTAGGGGATTGGAATGAGATGACCTTTACGGTCCTTTCCAACCCAAGCCATTCTGTGAGTCCCTGACTCTCTGATTAACTGCTGCTGTGCATGAGAGACGGATGTATTCACAAATATTGCAGCTTTTTTATTGCAAATTGTCTTGCTTTACTTTAGAGCTTGGTGTCTGTGAGCCTGGTGTGGTTGTGGTGTCTGGTGTGAGGCAGGAGGTACCGGGAATCCCAATTCCCCAGGTGCCTTGGGAGAGATGGGAGTGGGAACGGAGGCAGAGCCAGTGACCAGCCCCAGGAATGCATCCCCTCATGGATACACACTCAGGGTACCCTGCCAGCCCCCCTTGGGCAAGCACTGGTGCTTTGAGCTTCTTGCAGTTTGGACTTGGAGCCAGGCAAACGTTGCGTTTGTGATGAACTGAATTTGGTTCCGTGCAGAGAGGCCAGTGGAGTTTAACTGTCTGGCCTCACTTTGTGCTTGAAGAAGGAAACAATGCAGATTTTGGATTGATCATTAATTGCTCACCCTCATGATGATCACTTGGTGCTGGTTCTGGCACCAGCTTAGATTTCCTTCTGGAAAACTTCCTTCCCCTTCCCCATATCTCAGGATGCAGCTCTTTGCAGCCGAGTCCATCCCTGCTGTGGCAGCCTGGGAGCCTCCAGTTCCCTGCAGCAGCAGCAGCACCGAGACCTGAACCTCATTTCTTGGATATTAATGTTCCACCCTGCCCAGCTCCCAGGGTGCTTGGATGGCATCCATAGATCATTTACCTTTCCAGGGAAGGAAATACTGAAAAAATACTTGGTCAGACTGAAATCACCATCAATAAATTCATGTAGCTGTAGCAGCTTTCCTCCTGTTCAGGGCACACTCTAGCCCCAGTGAATGGGTGTGTGCCTCATAAATACAGAAAACTTTCTGTGCTCCTAAAGATGGACATTTAATGGACAATTCATTCTGCCCAGGGCAAGTGCCACTCCAGGCCCATCTCTGGAATAATTAGGGAATAATGCCAGATTTAAATGTGTTGCTGTTAATTGGAGAAGAGGCATTGTAGATAATTTGGGTATTCCTTAAAGGGATTTCTCCCAGCTTTTGTCCTTTCCTTTATCATCTTCCTTGTTCCAGTCCTTGGCACAATCCTCTTTCTTTTATTGATCAAACACTTGATCAATTGATCAATTAATCACCTGGTTGACTCAGATTTTTTACATATCTGCCCCAATATTTTTTTTTTTTGTCTTCCCAACCTAGGTTTTTCACCAGTCCTTCCTTTTTGAAATGCAAGGTTTTGACAACAAAGTGTCCCCCCACTGTCCCCCATCATTGTCCTTCCACACATCTCCCAGGATATTGCCTTTCCTGTGATCTCTGTGCTTTATTTGGAGGCACTGCAAATAACTGCTTTCTGCAAAGCTTTCCTGGAAAAGCAACCAAACCTCACAGTTTACCCTGTTTTTGGGTCAGAAAATCTGTTAGGCTCCATCCTCTGCACTTGGC
Organism: Ammodramus savannarum pratensis; assembly: GCA_020466415.1. Taxonomy (NCBI): domain Eukaryota; kingdom Metazoa; phylum Chordata; class Aves; order Passeriformes; family Passerellidae; genus Ammodramus; species Ammodramus savannarum. Next base: position 18,725,938 of record JAHXMQ010012341.1, on the reverse strand, counting down.
TCATGGAGAATAAATCCAGAATTTTCTCATTGTCTCTTCCCCTCTTTTTCCTCCCTTCTTCCCTATGTCTTTCTCCTCCCAATGAGTGCAGAGAACACATTTTCTCACAAACGCTTAACTCTGTGAATTTCAAAAGGGATGGATTTTGTTCCTCACCCACTATCTCCACTCTGGGCTCTCCAAGCTGAAACATCTCCATTTGTTTTGTGGGCCAGGGGAAAAACAAAGCAGTGGAGAGGGATGTAAGTATCCTGGAATTCTCTTCTCTGGTGGCACAGTGTTGACTTGTGGCCACTTCTGGGGCTCTTGCATAATACTTTAAGCCTCGTGTTTCTTTTATTTTGTGCCTAGCCCAAGAATTCAGTTTTTAATAAGAAATCCCAGAAGTGCCTGTGAAGGATCCAGGCTCTGGCGCGTCACCGGTGCGGCGCAGACGTGGGAGCTCCCACCAGCTCCCGTGGTCCCATGGTCTCCATCTCCTGGGATTAATGAGGGTCCAGTGTAGTCCTTGCCTTCTCCTCTTGCAGATGCATGCAGTGGAACTCAGAACTGCCTCTGCCTCTTCAGGCATCTTCTCCACGGCATCACGTGTGCGCGGATGCTGCTTGGAGAGCCTCGGAGAAGCGGGAGAAAGGCGAGGCAAGGATCTGCTTTCCTGGCCTTGCTGTCCCCGTGGCAATGCAAGGATCTGCTTTCCTGGCCTTGCTGTCCCCATGGCAAGGCAAGGATTTTCTTTCCTGGCCTTGCTGTCCCCGTGGCTGGAGGAGCAGCAGGCTTTGGGTGCAGTTTACCCTGCCTAAATTCTCGAGAAAGTCACCTGTTAAACCTGACTCCAGCTCTTTGTCCTCTGATGGTATTGCACAAGTCCACTTCCTCCTGGTCTTCAAGAGCTTGTCCAGAGCAGCTGTGGCTGCTCCATCCCTGGAAGTGTTCCAGGCCAGGTTGGACAGGGCTTGGAGCAACCTGGGATAGTGGAAGGTGTCCCTGCTCATGGCAGGGGTGGGATGAGATGCTCATTAAGCTCCCTTCCACCCCAAGCCACTCATTGATCCAAACAACAGAGATCTGTCTCTCCCCCCACGCCAGGGCTGGGATTTAAATGTTCTGTGCAAACTTCACTGGAGTTTAGGATCCTAAATCACACAGACTTGTCTAAAAATAAAATACAGGCTCTGAGACGTCTCCAAGCAGTTAAGTTCATTTTTGTGGCGAGATGTGAGATATTTCCAAATGGAATCAGGAGTGAAGGAAGCAGCCGGGCACATTTTAATTCTAATTTTTCCTATATATCAAGCGTTAAATTAACAAGTGAGGGAGAACCCTCCTGAAGAGCTATCTGTGGTTTAGACAGGCATATCAGGATAAAATTACTCTGGGCTTGCCTGTGGTTTGTCTGGATCCTCCTGGAGCTGCACCAGTAAAGAGCAAAATTGTGCTGCTCTTTGATGCTTTGGGGTTGGTGCTGTGGATCCTCCCTTCTGACCACGCCTGGGTTCCTTGCTGGTGCTAGGGAACCATTCCCTGGAGATGGTTTTCACCAGGGCTCAGGAGAGAGATATTTTATTTGTAATCATGAGGGTGGATGGCTCAAATAACAGAAGATTAGAAGATCACAGAATGGTTTGGGTTGGGTGGGATCTCAAAGCCCATCCAGTCCCACCCCTGCCATGGGCAAGGACACCTCCCACTATCCCAGGTTGCTCCAAGCCCTGTCCAACCTGGCCTTGGACACTGCCAGGGATGGAGCAGCCACAAGCTCCCCAGACAACCTGTGCCAGGGCTTCACCTCCCTCACAGGGAACAATTTCTTGTGCCTCTGTGACCCAAATTTCCCCTCTTTCAGTTTGATCCATCCCTCCTTGTCCTGTGACTCGGGTTCCTGATGAAGAATCCCTCTCCAGCTTCCTCCTAGCCCCTTCAGATCTGGAAGGTGCTGTGAGGTCTCCACACTTTCTCTCCAGACTGAACAGCCCCAGGGTTTGCTGTTTATCACCAATGTTAGATGGAGAGTGTATTTTGCTAAGAAAACAGATCAGGATTTCCTGATCTTCCCAGGAAATATTTGGCACTCAAAGGGGCGGTTTCTGCTTCTGAATGATCAGTGCAACACAAAAATGGTTTTAGCATCATCCCACAGATTAAACTTTTTTTTTCTGTAGTGAGGATGAAGATTGCTGTCACTGCCCTCAACTTGGAGTAATTCAGTTTAAAATCAGAATGCTCTTCAAAATCTTTTATTTGCTGCATGGTGTCCAATTTGCTTAAGTGAGGATTTTGGAGTCATTAACACCAACACAGGTCACCTCTGGGCGTGGCACAGCTGGCCTGGACCACCCTCGTGCATCTCAAATTCTCCTGGCCCTGACTCAAATAGTTGGGATTGACTTTTTCTGAAGCTCAGTTATGAAATGCTTCAGTGCACTGAACATGATTCTTTTCTTCCTCATTCCACGTCCCAAGAGGACTGACTCCAGGTATCCCCACTCCATGAAATATTGTCTCTGCAGCCAGGGAAAGCAATCTCTTGAGGATGAACCTTGAAGCACAGGAACGGGTCATTTCTCAGCAACCTTTTGATATTGTCACACCTTCAGTCTTTTGGGGATTTATGGACTTTGCCAATACATGGGACTGACTCTGGACAATAAATGCCTAATTTTCTTCAAATTTACAATTATTCCCTTGGCACTTTTTGTGTCCTATAGCTGTGGGAGCAGTGTCATTATTCCTATTTCATGGATGGAAGGGTTGTGCTGCACAGAGATTCCTGGGGAGTGTTCTGCATTGTGACTTCCCCCTGCAATGCCAGTTTGGTGAGGAATGTGTGTTTCCTGATGGTTTTACCTTTTACTTCTCCTTGTTTTCAAGGTCTGGCTCCCTCAGGGTGGGTGTTTCAGAGATGACCCTTTTTCCCCCTACAGCAGAAGCAGGAAGAAGAGGAAGGAAGCTCCCCCTTTTTCAAGTCAGTGTATTTGGCCACAGTGACAGACCCTGAGGTTGTCCATGTCCTTCCAGAAGTATTTCCAGGTGTCATTTACTGTAGTAAAATCCTGGCTCACTCTTCAGGAGGTGTCAGCTCATATTTAATGTCCCCACAGAACTCTGAGTGGCCACAAGGACCTGGAGGTCATGAGATCGTCCCCAGCCCACCAGACCTCCCTTGACTCCATTTGATCACATTTGCTTATGACTGAAAACATCACATAGGGAAAAATGTGAACATTTTAACGTGGGGAAAACCACCCAGATTTTAATGGAAAAAATTTCAAATTTCCATCAGTTTTAAAGAAGCAGCACTGGCCATTTTTTATGGAGGTGTGTTGGGGCTGACAGCTGCACTCCCTTAGGGAGGCTGCAGGGTTAAGAGGGAAGAAGCACCACAAACCCCACCTGCAACATCTGCTGGATCAATTAAAAGCTGTAACTAAAAACTAACCCAGCAAGAGTTGTGAGGGCACAGTTGTGCAAAAGGCAACCTCTGCATTCCAAAGGTTGTTTTCCAGCCTATTCCTCCAAACCCCAACCCACTGGATGGTGTCCTACCAGTCCTTGTGCTCCTCTGTCTTTGCAGTAGGCTTACCCATACACCAGAGATGGCAGCAGCAGGAAGTTTAGATTCCTTATCCCACTTTTTCCTGGCTATGGAGTTGATCCCTGACACATGTTAGGCTACAACAGCCCTGTATTTGCTGAAATGCTGGGACACAACAGCAGGAATCACAGCACTCCTGCTGAGGATGTTACAGATCCTGATCAGGGTTGCCAAAAAATTCCTGCCAGAAAACTCCTGCCGGTGCAAATACTGAGTTTTACCCTGGCATCATCACTGACTGCCTCCATACCAACCCTGTGGACACATTATGGCTGGTGTTAGGATTATATTTTTAATCTCTTCCATGTTTTCCCAGGTCCTTGAGGCACCAGGAGACAACAGAGCTGGAGAGCCCCTGAAAGAACCATGGAAGCATGATGGAAACAGCCTCCTCCTCCTGCCTTTGGGAGTGCTCAGGTCTCAGGTGGATTTGTGTCCTCAGGGAGGTTCTGGCTCATGGGGAAGCATTGGAGGTGCTTGGTTCCTTGTCTTGTACAGCTTTATTGCTGCACACTGACCTGTTGCTTCATGCAAGCTGCTTTACGCCAGTGACAGAGCAGTATAAGACATGGAATTGCTATGTTTTTTTTGTCCATAAGACATGTAATTGCTATTTTTTGTCCAATCTCCCACCTTTGTAGACTCCCAGAGCTCCCATTTGGACTCCAGAATCCCACCAAGACCATGACAGAAATATTTAGGTGTTGTTCTAGAGCTGGGTTTAACAGTGTAAATGCTCTTTAATGCACAGCATTACAGAGAGCGTGTCCCTTTCTCTCCCTTACACAATGGCCACCTGGAGGGATGGAATTCCAGCTCCCACCTCACCACACCATTACAGATAGGCGTAGCTGGTGCATTATTTAGGTAATTTGGCATGTGCCATACGGGAACCACCTGGACACCTGGCTGAACAATTGCTTTATTAAGCTACACTACATCACATACTACACTAAACTCTATACTAAAGAAAAACCTCCGACTCCTTACAGACAGTCATGACACAGCTTTGACCTACTTGGCCAACCAATCCAAACAACCATCACCAGAGTCCAATTAACAAATCCCTTCTTTGGTAAACACTCCCCATAACACATTCCACATGTGCCAAACAACAGGAGCAGCAAATAGAGATAAGAATTGTTTTCTCTTCTCTCTCTGAGCTTTCTCACTGCCTTCCCCAGGAAAAATCCAGGGAGGGAGAATTGTGTCTCTCTCTGTTCAGAGAATGTGAGTACCACAGTGTGGTTACAGCAGCCTTTGGCTGTCCCAGCACACAACTCCAGAGGGAAGGAAGCTCAGCTGAAGTTGCTCTGTGACTGCCATGGAGGGGATCTGGTCTGAGGCTCCTCCTGCTCACAGAGGGCACTGGCAGCACTTGTGACAAAGGAAAAGCCTGCAGAGCCTGCGTGAGGTGAGGGATTCACTCCCACTGCTCCAGGATGCTCGTCTAGGGAAGATTTCCTGCAGTATTGTAGGAGCCATAATTGGTTTTAAAATAAAGCCAATGACTGTGTCTCTGTAGGAAGTCCAGGCGAGGAAGCCCAAGCTCCATGAGTGGTGTGAGGGCTCTGACCCACCTTCCTCAGTGCTGCTGTCTACACTAATTGCACTGCCTGCTGCGCTGAGGAGGCTCCTGGAGAGGCTCAATTAGGAGGCAGCAGCTGATGAGCTGCAGCATGGAGACCTCAGGGAACCTTTATTGGTGACAAGAGCCAGCCCTTGTGCCACACTTGTCACCTGCTGGTGTCAGAGTGCTCTGTGGAGTGCTGTGCCCTTGCACAGGTGAGCAAAGAGGGCTGTCTGCAGGGCCACAGGTGGAGAGGGGCTTCTGTGTCCTGGAGCAGGACCCCTGCTCTCTGCCTTTCCACAGGAGAGAGGGACAATTCCTGGCTGGGAAACAGCACAGCACCCCCAGCCCCTGAGGCCCAAAAGGCAGAGGTGAAGATGTGAGAATAACCTCCTGGAGGGATTTCAACACCCCTGCTGTCCCTGGGGACACTGACAGCACGTCCATCAATTCTCCTGGAAGCTGTCCACCCCTTTGCCTTCACTCCATCAGTTCTCTGGGAAAATCTCCATCTCCCACTTGTTTTTTGCTTCTTGTACTGCAGTGAGGGGCTGCAGCTCCTTCCAGCACAGGACCTCCTAGGGCTGCTCTGGTTCCCCACTGGGATTCAGCAGCCCTTTTTCAGCTCCATGGATCATTTATCCCTGCCCTCTACCCTTCCAGAGGTACTGGAAGCTCTGCTGCTGTCTCCTAGGGGTTCCATTGGGGTCCTGGCTCTCTCAAAAACCAAAAGAGGTGGCCCATGGCAAGGCCAGCAGTTCTGGATGTTGGTAGCCTGAGGCTGCCTTGTCCAAGTGGAAAGTGTCTTCTGCACTCAGGAGCTGCAAGATATAAACCCCAAAGCAGGAATTGTGGTTCAGTGTAAATAAACCCTGCTGCTGTTCTGTATCTGTCTGTGCTCCTGCCTCACCATGTCTGTGCTTTAATGTCTCCAGTGTGCTGCTGCAGAGGTTCCAGTTTGAAGCTCAGAGCAAATGAATTCCAAAAGCTGTCCCAGGGAAAGCTCCTGTGAACCCCTGGAGAGGGGGTCAGAGAGGACACAGCAGATTCTGGATGCCACAAGAGCAGCAGAGAAGCAGAATATCCCCTCAGGGTGTCTGTGGCTGTGTGCCTCTGAAGTGACAGTCCTGCTGCTGTGCCTGCCACCAGCCTGGGCATCCAGGAACCAAAAATTGCTGCAGCACCAGAGTCACCCAAAGCCCTGCAGGGGTTTTGAGAGAGGCTGCTGATGGGGAGATTTCTGCCTGATGGGAGACAGGACAGTGATTTCATGGCTTTTTTTGGGCTCTGTGGTGTCTTGTAATGAGAAGATGCTCAAAATTCTTGCCTGTTCTCTCAGCTTGCAGCGTGGGGGGATGGAGGGAAAACTGATGGGAAAATGTTTACAAGCCTAACCACAGAGTGAGGCCTCTCTGATGGAGGATTTAATCTGCAGGACATTGTTATCTCTGCTAGGTCTTCTGTATCTTAGCTACTCAATAAATGATTGCTAAAGTAATTCAGCATTCTCCTCTCAATCAGAAAACACAGCCCCGTGTCAGGTACCCAATCACGCTCTCATTCAGCAAACAGAACCCAAGCAGGGCAGGCCCATGGGTGAGGAAACTCTCAAAACACGCCTGAAATGCAGGCCTGGAGCTTGAAAAGGAGATGGGAACACTCTGTGGGCCAGAGCTTGTGGGAATGAGGTAAGGAAGAGCTGCAGGAAGCCATCCACAGGGAAATTACACCAGAATTACTTAGGATGGCAGCCAGGTGTTACAGTGCTCAGCTATGCCATGAAACATTTCCCTGACTTGCCACTGCTGACAAAATCCTGGTTTTCTGTCTCTCCATGCCCCAGGGCACCTCCTTGTGCCCTGCATTCTGCCTGTGAAGCACCAATATTCCCAGAGGAGCTTCCCTTCAGCACTGACACTCAGCACCCTCCACCAAGGCACAATGCTTTCCATTGCCTCCATCCCTCTCCTGGTACCCTTCCTGCGATGGATCTCCTGGATTCTCCCTCTCCAGCCCTGTGTGTGCCTCCTCTGTGCTGCATTCCCAGTAATTCCAGCCTGAAATTCCAGCTGTGTGGGGCTGTGCCCCCTCTCCAGTGGGTACAGCCCCATGTTGTGATACCCCCTTAAAAGATTTTTCCAGCCTCATTTTCTCTCAGAGGAGTGAGTTTGAGCCCTGGATTTGGAGGTGCCAGGCTGAGGTGCACTATGTTCCCCTGGGATCTGAGTGCAGCTTTGCCCCCTGCTCCCTGTGGGGTGAAACTCGTCCCCGTGTATGGAGCACTTCCACTCTGCCTCTTCAGCCCTGGGTCAGCTTTAATACAGTCTGTGAGAAAGGCTTAAAACAGCAAGGTTTGAGATTGAATTATGGTCTAATCTGCCACTAATAGAACCTGACCAGCTCCATTATTCACTGTCAAATCACTGCATTTGCTATTAAAACACAGTGTGAACTTCCCTAATTTCTGTCGGGTTAGGACCATATCCATCATCCTCGCCTGAACCGACACCAGGGTAGTGCAGATAACACAGACAAATTTAATGTGGTTAATTCACCTTAGGAAGCTTGCTCCAGTGGTGCTGGGGAGGGAGGGGCTGGGCAGTCCTAGGAGGGAAAGGATGGATGAGAGCAAGCTGCAGTTTGACATTGTAGGGGGTGATGAAATTGCACGGGGCCTCTTTAGGATGGGGAGGTCTGAGTGGCCCTGGTGCTCTGACAGCCTGAGCTAAAGCCATGCTCGGAGGGGAGGGCACAGAGGAGGGACCAGTCCCTGTTCTGGGGCAGCAGAAAGGGAGCAGAGACCATAGCCATAGTCCCCAGGTGTGCAGTTACACCACCTTTGCTGCAGCTGGCCCAACTTGGGGCTGCAGCCTCTTTTTTTGGGCTGTGAACACTTTAGAAATCAGCTCGTACTGTCTCCCAAGTGATGCCATCCTTGGGAAGGCAGAGGTGGAATCAAACTCTTTGCCTTGCTCCCTGGTTGACATCGACCATCCACATGGAGGGCTGATAGTCCTTCAGGGTGAATTGAACTGCTTTTTTTTTTTAGCATCCTAAATTGACCCAGGAATTGCCCAGCAGACACCTGGAGAGTCAAACAAGGGCTGATTCTGGTTCAGCTGTGACTCACCCCAGGATTTTGGCTCTTATTTGCAGAGGTGGAAAGCAAGTCTGTGTATTTGGATAGCCAGCCAAAAACCTTTGGCAGAAATTCTGTGTTTATGTGCTACCTCTTCCTTTTCTGTTGTCTATGCCTGTGCTAATTGTAGAAATAAAGAATTATGAAGGTAAATGCCTGCCGTGTTGACCAAAGAAAAGGGAACTAGACACAGATGAGACCATCATAAGCATTTTCAAGGGTAAACAGATTCTGATGGCAATGGGGATTAGAGGAATTCATTAGACAAAAAGTAGGAGTTGTCATTACCAGGTCTAATGAGTTGACACTGGTGAAGAGGGACTTGTCACCACAGAAATAACAAATATTAGGAAAGAAAAATAAACAATTCCAGCTGGATGGTGAGACTTTATCTGTACTCTCTCCTGGCTGTAATGAGCCTGAGCAGCAGGTCTGCCTTTGGAGGAGGTTGTGTTTCACCCATGTTTGCCCTCAGCACAGCCCCTGTGTGTTAGCACCAAGGCTCTGGGGACTCGAACAGCCTCCAGCAAGTGGTGGATGAACCTGTCCCACACTCAGCATGTGGTGTATGAACATGTGAGTGCTGCTCCTTCCAAAGGGGAATAACTCAGGAATGCTGAGGGCTGTCTGGGTAAGCCCAGTGTGGCAGATCCTCTCCCGCTGGTAAAGATTGCTGTATCTTTATTAGACCTTGTCCATGAGGAGCCAGCCCTGGAAAAGCTTTATCCCTCCTCCTGTGTTCAGGATGTACCCACCTGTCATGACAATCTCTGCCCCTGAGCTCCCAATGCTTCTGTCTGGGCCAAGAACTCATGGACAAGAAGAAGAAGAAACACTTTGGCTTTTATCAAAACCAACTTCCTCCATGTCCGTGCTCCTCCCAGAGCAGCCATTTGCACATCCTCCAGCTGGGCACAAGCTGCTCAGGAATTCACCACCTCCACAGCCTGGATCAGCCCTCACAACCTTCTTCCATGGTCCTCTGTGGTGGTACCAGCTATTGGTTTCTCTGGGTCTGGATTGAAGGCACTTGAGATGGAAGTTCATGTTCAGACTCAGGTGTTCATTATTTGTTATCAGTAAAACAGCCTCACTACTGTGAGTTCAGCAGCTTTTCATTAGAAGGCACAAAATGACCAATAATCTCTTGTTACAAGGTCTTTTAAGACTAAATTATCCAATTAAGAACTGACACCTGGATTATTTTCCCTTTTAACACAATAACTGATCCCAAAGAGCCTGCAATGCAGACTTTTCTGCCCAATTACAAAATGCCACCCAAACCCATGAAGAAGAAGGAAGAAGAAACCCAGTACAACACCCTGTGCTTGATTCCATCCACAACACACTAAAAACCCCAAAACCTCAATTTCTCACCAAGTGATACACCTATACTACTCTCTATAATCTATTCCACATTTTTGTGGATTCTAGTTTATCTTGAAGTCTGGGAAACTTTCTCCATGAATGAGGGTCAGAGTCAGTGCTGCCCTGGGGGTCAGGGCACCCCAGAGCAGATAGAGAAATATTTCCAGTGCCTCTAATATTCCATAGCCCTCTAAACACCTCTCAGAGGGTTTGGGAGGGCTGTGCACATAAGCACCAGGCTTGCACACATTGATGGAATTCACAAATGCTTCCCAAGGGACAGGTGAGGAAGGGAGCAGAGAGGAGAGGCCAGGAAGCTGTGGGATCATTCCTGACTGCCATCTCCAAAGGATGTCTGGTAAGGTATAAAAAAAAACAGAGTGCCAGAGGGTTAAAGGTCTCAGAGGGTCAAATGTGCTGCCACAGAGGTGTCCTCACAGTAATTAGGAACATGCCAGGAGCTTCCAAGTCTCGTGGGACAGGAAGCAGCACACGTCAGCCCTCCTGTGTGTGTGTGCAGCTCAATCAACAGGGGATCACACACCATTGCACTGGGAAAGCATCTTCCTGAAATTGTGGGAAATGCTTGCCCTGTAGGATCCCAGGCAGAGCCTCTGCTTAGTGCTGCCTCTCCTGTGCACTCTCAGGAAAGCCCAGGCCACCAGGGCCTGGAGGGTTACAGGGCAAAGCTGCTCTGGTGGAGGGGATCTGTGCTCAGGTGTGCAGCTTCCAGTCCTGCAGGCACACACCTGAGGCTGCCTGAAGGGGAGACTGTGGAGGAAGGGATAGCACAGGGTCTCTGCCCTTCATCCACACTCATCTGCAAAGTGGTGACACTGAACTGGAACTTGTGATGCTTCCTAAAGACAGCCTTGACACCTCTTCCTGCACATTGTGCTGGGTTTGCTCAGGTATGGCCTCTGCAGTTACTGGGATAAGGAAGGCAGCCAAACCCCACGCTCCTGTGCCAGAGCCTTGGGGTTCTAAAACTGTGATGGCTTGGCATGGACAGACCTAGCACTGCTCTGCCAGTGCCCAGTACAGAGGCACAGGGGCAGTGTGGGGCCACCAGAGGGACACTCTATTCACAATTCCTTCCCCCTTTTCAGGGGAGCAAGGAAGGTGAAAACCATTTCCATCCAATTTATCAGCACAAAGGCTGATCCTGGTGGCTTGGGGTGATCTATGTCACAATATATGAGGTAATTTCAGTGGAACAGGAGCTCAAAAGAAAGGTTTCTCCTTCTCCAGTGTCTCTAGCCTTCACTCACTTTGTCTCTTCTGGGTTGTCCTCTCCCAGGGTTGACTTTTGCTCTCCCATGTGTTCCATTGTAAGCACTTCAGTGTGGGCAGGGGAATGAGTTCTTGCCAGGGGCTAAGGAAATCATCCTTGATGGTGTGTTTAGCCAGGGAAAAGAAAGGACTGAGGTCAACACGAAATCATAGAATTGTTGTCGTATAGTGCAAGAGTTCTATTATTACATTGCAAGGGTTCCATATTTGTAGAGGTTCATACCTCCTTGATGTTTCTTGTAGGCATCTCCTCCAGACAGTCACTCTTCCTTGTCCTCACAGCAGCAACTGACTCCAGTCCCCTCAACCAGCCAATCCACTCTTTTATAACACTGTTCTTATTGGCTACAGCTGTGGCCTGTTAACAACAGGCCTGCTCCTAATCCTTAATATTTAACCCAGCTGCAACTCTTTAGGGGGTAAGATTACTTTCTATACTACCTTTATTTACTTATGTTCTTTCCCCCTACATAGAATGATAAAGTAGCCTGGGTTGGAAGGACCTTACAGCTCATCTACCTCACCCCTGCCATGGGTGGGGACACCTTCCGCTAGCCCAGGCTGTGAAGGAATCTGTGTGAAGGAATCTGACTGCCAGGATCTGTTTGGGGGGAACTACCCAACCTTTTCCTGGGATGTGCAGGTGGAGTGAGCTGGGGAGGATCTGTGGGTATTTGTGAGACCCACTGGACATACTGCAGATAATTCTGATGACAGATTTCCATTTGCACACAGGAGATGAGCAGTGCTCAGTGTCTTTGCCTCCCCCTGTATCCATCTCAATTAAAAGGTGCTGTTGGAGAGGTTTTTGTGAGCAGCCATGGAGCTGTGTGTGGGACGGGCGCGCAGCGATGTCTGCGCTGCTCAATTATTCATTCCCCATTTCTGCATATACAAAAGGTTAATCCAGGAGGCGCCTGCCACACAAGGAAAGCAGCTCTTTGGAGACAGCTCCATATTATTATTATTTTTTTTTCCTGGTGTTTTTTCAAGCATTATCTCTCCTCTCTTTCTTCTCGTGCAGGGGGTGTGGGGAAGGGAGCATGGAGGATAATGAAGAGCTTCCTCTCCCCTGGCAGACAGCTTGAGGAGAAACTTGATGTGCTTGGTGAGGGCAGGATGGATGATGAGTCATTACAATTTTGGAGTTTGAATCCTCCACCTCTCTAGTTATCACGGTCACCAAGATTTCCTTACCAGGGGATAAACACTGGGGCCTTTGCCTCCCTCTCGTCCCACTCCCACAAATGCCCCCATGTTTACTGAGTAGATCTGCTGCCTTATTAATAATAAATACACTCAGTCTTTTGAGCAAACTCTGCCCTGTGCCCTCCAGCTCACACTCTGGGGCTTCAGGGTGGCCTCATCCCTTGACCTTCCATGAAATAGTGCTACCCAAGGATATGGAGGAAGAAGCTTCAGCTTTTGCAGTGAGACCAGGCAACAAAACAAGGCAGGAGGCAGCATGGCATGGCCAATGTGCCATGGAAAGCACACCCTTCCATCAGAGCAGCTTGTGAGGGAGGCTTGCAGAGCTCTACATCCTCTTCTCCTCAAAATACATGTTTTTCCTTGACATATGGAGGCTCTGCCTTGCTTCTGTTGGAGAACTCTGATGGGAGCTCTGTAGAAACCCCAGCCAGCTCCTCATGGCCTTGCTCTGCTATGTTTTTGTGCCTGGGGCTCAGCACAATCTCCTGTGTTGCTCTGAGCTGCCAGGACCTGCAGTTGGGTTGAGATTTGGAAGGGAATCAGAGCCAGGAAGGGCTTGTGCCTCACCCTGGGGTTCATGGGGAACTAAAGGGACACAGCCAGGCAGGAGTGACACCAGCCATCCACAGCCACACCTTCCCTGGTGACCACTGCAGACTTCTGGGCGAGCCCCAGTTCTTCCATTATTCATCCTGTTGGGCTGATCTCGTTCCTGGAGCTGTTGGAAAGGTCAGCTCTGTATTAAGGTGCTGAATGGGAAGGTGCCACGGGCTGGAAATTGAGCCTGTCACACCAGAGTGACTCTCATGGACACTGTTTGATTTGCCATTAATATTAATTGTGGCTTTTGAGGGACACTCACAAAGATTTGCCACACAGTAACTGTCTCCAGCAGTGTTTGGCTTTGGAAAAACATAAATACTGCCCAGAAGTTGTTTCTGAAAGGGCTGAACTTCTTCCTGCAATGAGGCACAGAGGTGAACAAAGAAGGCCCAAGTGAAATGGAGCCTGTGGGACGTGCTGCCCTCAATCCCCCAGGCCTCCAACATCTCCTGGGGTGAGAGGGGAAAGCTGGAATCTCCTGGAACCCATCAGGATCATCAGGCAGCACCTGGATTTCCTGCTGCTGTTGTTCATGCAGAAAGACACCCTGGTCACTCAAGATATCCCACGTGAAGCTACAGCACTGGGTCTTCTCCTGCCACAGCTGACCAGGCCACACAGAAATCACCTTGCTGAGAGGTTTCCTGTGGTGGTGTTCACAATGGTTTTAGATGAGGGAAGAGATGAGGATCTGACTCTATGTTTCAGAAGGCTTGATTTATTATTTTATGATATATATTACATTAAAACTATACTGAAAGAATAGAAGAAAGGATTTCATCAGAAGGCTAGCTAAGAATGGAATAAGAAGGAATGATAACAAAGGCTTGTGGCTCGGACAGAGAGTCTGAGCCAGCTGACTGTGATTGGCCATTTATTACAAACAACCAACATGAGCCAATCACAGATCTACCTACTTGTTACATTCTACAGCAGCAGATAATCATTGTTTACATTTTGTTCTTGAAGCCTCTCAACTTCTCAAGAAGAAAAATCCTAAAGAAAAGATTTTCCATAAAAGATGTCTGTGACATTTTCCTCTGTTCCCAAAGATCCCAGTCACCTTTGTGTGGGCCATAGTGCATTTTTCCTGCCCAGCAAGAGGTGACTTCAAGGCCAGGGGCCACATCCACATCCTTTCCAATGATGAGGTGGAGCTGATCACATAACTGGGGTGGAGTTATAATCTGGCTGGTGAGAAGAGAAGGAGAGTCTCCTTGTGTTTCCAGGTGAATTGCACCATGGAAGGACACATTTCTTTACCTGATATTGTTGCAAAGTAATATTGGCTGGCAATGGCTGCTCAGGCTTTTCCACACTCCACTGAAGAGCTGCAGCAGCTTCAGTTCACACTCCCAAACCCTGTTTTTTGGAGGGGACAAACCATCCTGTCGTGGAGCCCTGCTGCTCAGGGAAGAGGGGTGGATGATGTGGTTGGGTGGCTACAGGTGGTGAAAAAAGGAGCCAGCACTTCTGAGTAATTTGGCTGACCAGAAATACTTATAAACTTTCACTAGTATTTCTAAAAAAGTCTGGGAGGAAACACCCAGGAAGAATAAATGTTTCCTTTTGGTCTTTCTGAATGAAAAGTTTCCCATTTACATTACAAACACTGAGTAAGTGAAACTTAAATTACCAACAGTAGGGAAGAAAACCTGTCTGTGCTAATGGAAAAGTTTGACCCAAGCTGTGGGGTAAGCAGGAGTCCTTTCTCTAGGAATACAGAGTGTTTCCAGTTTGAACTGGCCAAAGAAACAAAAAAGAGGTGGAGATGCTGGGACTCATCATATTCCAGCCAGCTTGGGCTGTGTTAGCTGAGCAAGACTGTTCAAGGAAGATTTTTCCATCTGGTTTAGGGACTTTGAGGACTTCAGGACTTCAAAGTTTGTCTGGAGGGGACTATTTGTTCTGTCATTGTCCCAGACAAGAGTCTGGTGCTTGGGTGGACATTGTTTGTTTTAACAAAGCTTTTAATCTACAGGCAATGGAATCGATGCGACCAAAGCAGCTGCTGGAAAGATGAGAAAGGTCCAGGGGCTACAGACCCTGATTTGGGGCTGGTAACAAATCCCATCATCCCAATTCCAAGTTATTTCTTTGTGTTTCGAGATCTGTCTATCTCTGTCATCATTTATTTAAAGGAAGGTGGTGGACCCTGTTCTAAACTCTGCAATATTATCAGGATATTAGGGCTGTGTTTTCCTGGGCAGAGAACCAAAATTTGAATCTACCTGGATCTGACAGTGAAAGCAGTGAAATGTTCCGACTTAGGCTGTAATTTAATTGAAATATGGCCTATGGGTATCCTTAGATGCCACGTGAAACCTGGAAAACCACCTTCAGGAACACCTGAACATTTGCTGGGCACTGGAGAAGGGGGACCATGGACTTTTCCAGATCTCTGGTGCTCCCCACTCCAAGAACCAGATCTGGGCAGGGAGGAGGACTCCAGCAGCTTCTTGAGTCCATTTGGCCCAACCTGAACACTCAGGGAGATGAAGCTGAGGGAGGGACACTGATTTCTGCTCCAAGACTCACCCAGGGGTGGCCTAAAGGCATTTCCTAATTGTGAAACTGGAGATGATAATTACAGTAGGTGTTTATTCACACCTATTTAATTCTTGTGTGAAGAAGGCCTTGATATATTGGTGAAATGACATGCTGAGTTAGCTTTTTTACTCCTAATGCAGTGGACAATTGTCCCACCATCCCATAAAAGTTGTCCATGATGAACAGTCAGTCAGGAAAAATGTTATGGAAGAACTAATGCAAGAACTGCTGGAGAATTAATGAAATATGAGCATTTCAAATAATCAAAGGCAACAGTTTTCACACAGTGGGTATTGAAGCAAGGAAATTGTGATGGTGTTCACAGGGGTCTCAGGCTGAGGGAAGGGACGAGTATCTGACTCCATGTTTCACTCCTCTGAAACATGGAGTCAGATCCTATTCATATTATTTTATGATATATATTACATTAAAACTATACTAAAAGAATAGAGGAAAGGATTTCATCAGAAGGCCAGCTAAGAATAGAATAGCCAAGAATGATAACAAAGGCTTGTGGCTTGGACTCTCTGTCCAAGCCAGCTGACCGTGATTGGCTGTTAATTAGAAACAACCAATATGGGCTAATCAAAGATCTACTTGTTGCCTTCCACAGCAGCAGACAATCATTGTTTACATTTTGTTCCTGAGGCCTGTCAGCTTCTCAGGAGGAAAAATCCTAAGGAAAGTGTTTTCCATAAAAGATGTCTGTGACAGGAAATCCTTTGCACAGGGAGCTCCTGAGGCCAAGAACGGAGCAGGGTCTAGGAGATGATCCCACAATCCCATGAACACCAAGAACCCAAAGCTGAGCACAAATTCATGGTCATGTCCTGAGCGCTAAATATTGATATCCCACCAAGGATCAGGGTCTGTAGAGGAGGGAATTGGTGCATTGCCTGCCAAAGCTGGTCTTTGGACACTTTTTGGTGCTTCTTGGTGATTGGTGATTGAGCAGCACCTTTCCAATCCACGTGGATTTGGGGTAGAGGAATATTCACTGTGTGTCCCAATGAGACAAAAACCCCATGGAGCCCCCACCAAACTCCTTCCAGAGAGTACAGAGTCTTCCAGTCTGGGTTTAATTAAGAGATGAGCATTCCTCCCCAGGCACGTGCAGCAGGGAGGGATGCTCATTTTCACGCCCCTCCAAGCTGCACGTTAAGCACAGATGGATCCTTCTCCATGGAGACCCAATCAGGACAACACTACCAGGTTCCACAGCAGGTCCCAGCCCTGTCCTCTCCCCAGCACTCACACACTCCCACACATCTGAGTGCAGGATTTTCCAGAGGCATTCAGCTCCTCTGGGTTTATCTGGGAGCAGGCTGCTCTGGTTAAAATAACACTGTGCAGCAGAACAGAAAATAAGATGTCATGGCAAACTAAGCATCTTCACTTTCCCAACATACTAAAAAGCTCTGGGGTGAGCAGGGATGGGCGAGTGACAAAGGGACCAGGTGGCCCTGCCTGGCCCCTCGATGGGTGGCTTGGGCTGGCCATGCATTTCTATCCTGTCATCATTCCCAGGGAAGAGCTGGGGAGATGGACACAGCCCAAGCCTATCTCCTATGACATCTTTAATTTTTGCGACTAAAGAATACATTTCATTTGCAGTAACATCTTATTTTCTGTTCCACTGCACAATTTTATTCTAAGCAAGGTGGTTTTCTCCTGGATAAACTCTGAAGAACTCCCCAGCTTTCCTTTCAGTAAGAAGAGCTTTGGAAACCCTGCTTTTATTTATTGGTTCATTTTTATTTCCTGTTCTTTTTCTGCCATGTTTAGTATGACTGAGTGACCAATTCAATAAAAAATGGAAAACTTGTGTGGATTGTGTAATAAAGCAGAGCAGGTTACTGAGGGGGCTGTATTATACTCTCAATATTCTTTACAAAACCCAGATTTGAAATGGAGATATGCTGAATGAGATGGGGCGCTGATATTTCATTTCAGTTCTTATTATTGCTGTGAATAGGAACAGTCACCAGCACACATCTCCTGAGACACCCACGGGGAATATGCTCTTGGGAACAGCCCTGGTGCTCCCTGGAAATACAAACCAAGACCTCTCCAGCCCTGGGAGGTCTTTGGGGCAGGAACTGAAATTTGCCTTATGCACTGTGCAGGGCTTGGTATGAGGGCAGAGCTCCTTTTGCTCTGGGGTGGGAGTAACACCTACAGAATTCTTGTGGAATCTTGGAATTGTTTAGGATGGAAAAGACCTTTAATATCCCTGAGTCCCAGCAATTCCAAGCCAGCACTAACCCATGTCCCCAAGTGCCACATCCACCTGCTCTAAATCCCTCCAGAGATGGGGACTTCACCTGGGCAGCCTGTTCCAATTCTGGACAATATTCCTTCCAGAGGCAGATCTCTTTCCTTCTCAGGGAAGGGAATTTCTCCCTTCCCACTGACAGGGAAACCCCATAATGATCAGTGAGAATTCTTTCTCAATAAATACAACTTTCCTGCCTGTGTGCTTGGCACACGGTTGTCTCTGTTTTGCTGTCAAAACCATCCCAGTTCAGAACTTCTACACTGACATTTTCCCATCACTGACAACTTTCCACATGGAATATTTGCTTTATTCCCCTTCTGCTGCATATATTGAGGGTTTAGTACAGCAGCTGCTTGTGTCCAAGGGCAAGGGACATAATGAGGAGTTTTTATCTCTGTGTAAGGGATAACAACTGTGTGATGGCACCACGTCTGCACAGCAGCATCAGTGATGTATAAAATCAAGGAGTTTATTTTCACTTTTTTTTTTTTTTTTTTTGTGGGAATTGGCTAAGATGGAGCATGATTATGGAATGGCCTTAATTCTGTGCAACAGAGTCCTTTTGGGGTTGTTTCCAGGTGTTTTCCTCCCTACTCTTGTGCTAGCGCAATGGCAATGCTGCTCTGTACAGGTAAAAAGTTCAGCAGCTGATGGAGAAAATGTTATCCCCCAGCAGCTGCTCATGAATTCTTATGTGCCAGCAGCAGTGCATGAACCATTCTTTGTTGTGAGATAAAATCTGACAGAAAAGCATAGCTCCTGACAGAAAAATCTGATGCAATTAAGTTTCTGTGCACAGCTCATAAACTTTGATATGGCAAATAATGGCTAAAATTGATCTTAAATCCAACATTAAAAAAGTTCCCAAACCCCCCACGTTCCACCAGATCAACTCCAGGTATCCATCTCTGCCCTCTTGGTGGAAGCAGGGCATGTTTTTCTTCCACACAGAAATACTAAGCAACAAAGAAAAATATGGGAATGTGTGGATAAATTCCAGGCAAAGGCAAATTTCTAGCACTGCATAACAAAAAAACTAATTTGGGGACGAAGCTGGACACAAATAACATGGATTGGCCTTGAGGAATTTTTCTTCTTGGCTCAGTCATGTAGACAAAACCAAGACCATGCACTTGATGTCCTCACCAGTTTAGACCACAGTTTTTAGTGGGAGGCTTGTTTTGGAGGAAAATTAAAGTTTATTCTTGTGCTGTGTGGGTTGGGAGCAGTGGGACATGGGGACAATGCCACCAGTGATGACAACATGGTCCTTGCTGGGAGGAGATGGGAAAGAGCACAGTTGGGAACCAGCATGGAATTCACAGCTCCTGGAGCACATAAAAAGTGGACTGTGGGAGTGGGGAGTGTCTCTGGTACAAAACAAGATAATGTGGAGAGGGGAAGGACATTGTGAGGACTAAAAATATCAAACAATTGAGAAAAGCTTCTTATGAAGGACAAATGTTGATATTTGCTGTTTCCAGCAGCTGGGATGGAGTAGCACAGCCCTGGTGTCTGGCACAACTCTTGATCCCAACTTCTGTGGCAATCCAGTGACTGACAGCTTTGTGGGATGGGCTGCTTTAAATATGGGCAAATGCACCCAAATTGGACCAAGGACCATCCATATTAACTAAACTGATAACAACAGAATGACAGAATTGTTAAGGTTGGAATAGACCCACTGAGTCCAAGCCAGGACTGGTGTTGACCAATAACCCATGTCCCCAGGTGCCACATCCACATGGATTTTGAACCATTCTAGGCATGGTAATTTCACCACTGCCCCATGCAGCCTGGTCATGAAATACAAAAACAAGTCCAATAAAACAATAATAAAATAATCTTTGGAAGCAGTCCCAGCTAAAGAAGGTGCACGAAGTTCCCTGTATCCATGCATAAAAAGAGAGGGGGATTTTTTCCCCCCCACTGTGGGCCCAGAGCCTGACAGACAGGGAACAGACACCTGAGCACAACCTGCCTGCACTGAGAAATTTCCTGAGATGCTGCACTTTGGAGATGCTAAATGATCCTATTACAGACTTATCAAAGCAGTGGGGATTAGTAGAGATAAAACAACTTTCAGCACTGGTCTCTGCCTTTCTTTGCTCTTTTGTTTGTCTAAATAGCTGTTTTGGTGAGTGCAGGGAAATAATAGGAGGCAATTATTGCTCCATGTAATGTTCCATGTTTGGTTTTGTAATCCTTCAGTTCTGTTTATTCTCATTTTGAGCAAAAAAGTTCCCCCTGGAATATGCTAATCGCCTTTCAGCTCTGCAGAGCTCTCCTCCTGCCGAGGCTCCTGCCTTTGTGTGCACCTGATGGCAGAGCAAGGACAGTGCTGTCCCCAGGGCCCGGGGCACTCAATGCCCCTTGTCTGGGCTGCACGTCCAGGCACAAAACACTGGGAACAAATCCACCCAGGCACAAAACAGAGGGAACAAATCCACCCAGCAGCCCAGCACGGGGAGCTCCCTCGCTGGCGGCCCTCCCTGGCTCAGCTCCTTTCACCTTCAGGAAGGCAGAGAGGGATTTTGGATGGTGAGGAAGGAAAAAGAGGGAAGCAGAGTGCTTTTCAAAAGCAGCTTTTGGGAAAAGCTGACCTTATCTGATCTTTTAATCAGCTTTTAGATCCTGAAAATTTGTATCCAGCCTCTCCTTAGTAGGTGATCTCTCCTAAAATCTCCTTAGAAATATCTGGAGGAGGGTTCACTTGTGCTTTCCACACCTTGTCCCTCCAGCCTCTCCCAGGGAGGAACAAGGAGATGTCTGGGAAGCACCACAGTTCCCTGAGCACCATTAGGAGAGGCTGCTGGGACCTGTCGCCACAGGATTATTGCAGGGGGATGGATTTTGCTCCAGCAGATCTCTGTCATATAAATCTGTAGGGAACACCAGGGATCAAAACTGGGGGGACATCAGGTTTTCCTGTGGGATCCCTCCCTGGAGGCTGAATCCCCTTCTTCTGGGAGGCCCAGCAGTCAGGTGGCAGGAGATGGTGTCACAGTGGGTTGGAGAGCTGGTGCTGCCATGTGGGCTGTGTCTCTACTGGTTGAGGGACCCCAGGAAGGGATCTGAACACTTGTTGTGACTGCCTGGGTCATGGAATCATGGAAACCCACCTCCACTCTGGAGCCTGGGAGCAGCTGTGCAGAAGCTGGGGAGGAAGGACATGTTTTAGTCCTTTGCTGACTCAGACTGATGGACACAGAGCAGGTGAAGGCGTTCCTGGATGGAAGATCATTGGTGGAACATGACAGAGTGTTGGTGTCTGGTGTCCTTGTGCCTCTCCAGGGTCTAGGTGTTCATTTTCCAGACCCCTTCTGCAGCTTGGTCTGGAGCACAGAATCATGGGATCACAGAATGGTTTAAGGAACTTAGTGCCCATCCCGTTCCACCCCTGCCATGGCAGGGACACGTCCCACTGTCCCAGGTTGCTCCAAGCCCCATCCAACCTGGCCTTGGACACTTTCAGGAATCTAGGGGCAGCCACAGCTTCTCTGGGCAGCCTGTGCCAGGGCCTCAGCACCTTCACAGCCAGGAATTCCTTCCATGTATCTCACCTTAATCTTTCAGCTGGACTCCATTCCCCCTTGTCCTGTCACCCCAGTTCTTGATGAAAAGTCCCTCTCTGGCTTCCCAGTGGCCTCTTCAGACCTGGAAGCTGCTGTGAGGTTCCCATACCACCTTCTTTTCCCCAGGCTGAACTGCTCCAGCTCTCCCGGCCTGACTCCACAGGGGAGGTGCTCCAATCCCCTCAGCAATTTTATGGACTTGCTTCTTCTCTGGATTTGCTCCAAGAGTTCCATGTCCTCCATCACCAACTAAAAAAGGGCACACTTGGGCAGGGATATGAGTTTCACCATTCTGGGCAGTATCTGCTAGGACACAAAGAACACCCAAACACCATCTCAGAACCATTAAGGCTGGAAAACATCTCCAGATCATCACCTTTGACCAAATACCACCATGCCCACTTAATTATGATGCCACATCCGCTTGTTTTTTGAACACTGTGGAGTTGTTTCTGCCCTGGTTTGAGGAAAACACCACTGCTCAGGGCATCAGGGCTCTGGATTGTTAACTGGAGCACAAAGATGCTCCCACAGGGAAACATGAGTGCACATTCCATGTTTGGCTGAGCTGAAGGAACTCTTCCACTCAGGATTTTCCAGCCTGAGGAGCAGCCTCCTTGCTGTGCCTGGAGTGCCTTTGTCTTGTTTGTGCAAGTTTTGTGTGGCTCCCTAAATCCTGCAGCTGGGAATTACACGGGCCAGCTCTCAGCCTTGGCTTGGTGGGTTTGCTCCTCCTGCTCCTCTGGTGACTGCAGAAAACAAACCCAGAGTGCTCATAGCGGATTAAACACCAAGCCTCCACTGATATCCACCCTCAGCAGCTCTCCAGCAGAGCCAGGACAGGTGACAATATCCCACAAATATACATAATAAAGCTCTGGAGAAGTGTGCTGGGAGCTGGGCTGAGGGGGAGGAAGGAGCTGGGGAAATAATGCATAATTCACAAGGCAAATTAATCACTCCTCTCTCCTCTGCCTGTTGCAATTATGTGGAACATGAGTAATCACCAGGTTACTATTTTTTATTATTATTATTATTTTTATAGCAGGAGAGTAAACAGTGGGGCTGGCGATATTTGAGTGAGGACAGGCTGAAAGCTGCAGTCACATTTAGAGTGGTGCCTCACCAAGATTTCTATCTGGCTGTGCTTTCATTGTGGAAAGGGCTTTCTTTTTTTTTTTTTTTTTTTTCTAATTCTTTCCCTTTTAGATTGGTGGGGAGTTGTGGAAAAGAGGAGGGCGGGGGGTTGGTGCGCGTTAGAGCAGAGAGATTGGGTAAAATTATTTTCCTTCATGCTTGGCTAGGCCTCAGTGTGAAAAAGGGGACCCAGCTTAGGGCTGGTGGGAGATGGCAGATAAAAGCAGCTTCATTTCTCACTGACCTTCCATGCATTCGGCCCAGCTGTGCAAGGGGGGGAAGGAACAATGGGAGTCACCTCCAGAAAAACCAACCCTGAGCGCCTGCACCCTGCTCCGGTGAATCCAGGTGGGGAGAAAACAAAAAGAGTCAGGGCTGCACCTGGAAAGGGCTCCCAGGGCCCTGTGGAGGTGGGTGTGGAGTGGCTGGGATGGCTGTGGGCACAGGGAGTCCCTGGCACCTGGGGCAGTGTGGGATCCGTGCAGCCATCGGGACCCATCAGGAGGATGTCAAAGCAGCCTAAAGAAACCAAATCCTGCGGATGGTCTAAAGAAACCCAATCCCATGGGCCGTTTAAAGGAACCAAATCCCATGGATGGTTTAAAGGAACCAAACCCCATGGATGGTCTAAAGAAGTCAGATCCCAGACGCAATTCAGCAAGAGATTCGATGCAACACTCACCATCCATCAGCAGGCTTGGAAAGGATGCCTCAGCCTCTCACTCACCAATCCTGCAGACCTTGGAGAACACCTATTTTATGTCTTAGAAGGAAGCAAGGCTTTGCATTATAGTAAATCATTGAATCATCAAATTCTTTGGGTTTGAAGGGTCCCTAAAGCCCATCCAGTCCCAACCCCGCCATGGGCAGGGACACCTCCCACTGTCCCAGATTGCTCCAAGCCCTGTCCAGCCTGGCCTTGGACACTTCCAGGGATCCAGGGGCAGCCACAGCTTCTATGGGCACCCTGTGCCAGGGCCTGCCCACCCTCACAGGGGAGAACTTCTTCCCAATATCCCATCTAACCTGCCCTGGCAGAGGGAAACCCTTGTCCTGCCACCCTTGTCCTCAGTTCCTCACCAGCTTTTTTGTAGACTCCCTTTAAGGGAAGTCTACAAATGTGATGTGGACTGAGCAAAGGGTGTGATGGAGGATGCAGGGTGCAGCTGGTCCTACTGGCACAGGTGGAGGAGTTCACCAAGATCCTGATGGGCTTTAAAAGGGTGTCTGGAAGGCTGACAATGTTCTCAATGCTGGGTGGATGGCTCCTGGAGGGATGTGATCCCTGCTCTATATCCTGAGGGGAGATGCTTCTTTATGTTTTGTATCCCTCTTTCCTATCCCTGAGGGACTGAGGTGCTATTTTAAGTGGGAAGGGAGGGAAAAGATGTTCTGCACTGAGCAGGGCTGTCTACAGGCTCTGAGATACTGGTGCCCTGATGATGAAGACAGGTGGATATTTGTTCTTCCTTGCTCTTTTCTTTACTCAAGTGACTTCCATGTCAAGGTGCACCTCCTTCCTGGTCCTCACATGGTGATTTCATGGTGGGATTCACTCACTGATTTCGTCACCAAGAGCTTATAGATACAAAAAGCTCTTCCCAGCCCCAAATTCTAGACTTGTTCCTCCATTTTACATAGACCCCTCAGCCCCTTGAGATCCTGGGGGCAATTTCAAGCTCTCCTTGATGGTGACACAACTCATCCTGCAAGCCCAGTTAATTATCCCAGGATTACTGAAGTGCTGGTGTGACACTGAGTTCTTTAGTACCTTTTTGTGCATTTGTAGTTTTCCCAAGAGCTGAGGGTTTGCACAGGAATTCCTTCCTTTCATCTACCTAAGGCTCCAAATGCAGAGGTAAAATCCATCAGCAGGGCACCCACCCCTGTGCAGGTGGTTTCAGGGGCAGAGCTGAGCTGGAATGTGGCTGTGGAAGTGCTTCCTCCTTGTTTTTCCATGCGAGTAAAATTAAAAAAGGAGTTAAAGCTTTTTAAAACTTAAATTTCCACTCACATAAAAGGCTCATCAGCCCTTGGTGCTGCCGTGTGAGGTGTCTGGCCTCAGATGACTGTCTTGCTGATGAGATCTTCCAGGTTAGTCCTGAATGCTTCCAGGGACACCTGCTCCAAGGTAAACTGGGCACCAATTAAAACAGAGTCTCTATTTAGACAACAAACACCTTTTTGGGATGAATCTGAATTATGGGTGGGGGGAAAGTGCTTTTTGCTTGTCTGTAAACGATGCTGGAAATCAGGAGTTTATTTCCTGAATTGTTCTTTGAAATGCCACTGGAAATTGCACAATTAATTCCCTGGGAAAGCCCAGGTTGCTACTTTTATAAAACTTAAAGCATTACAACTTTAAACATGAACATCAGATAGCTTTTAAGCAGTTTCCCAGCTGAAGCTTTCCCAAGGAACTTCATTGTGTCTGCCTCAAAAGTCCTGCATGTGGGAACAGTGAACAGAGAGGTGATGTCAGACAAACCCCTGATGTGAAGAAAATGAGAGGTGTCATGCTTTCTTCTGGTCCTTCCCAAGTGCTTTTCCAGCAAGAAGCAGCCTCCTGCCATCAGGAACTGGGCTCCTCTTTGCTGAGCCACCCAGGTGCCTGATTGGGCTGAAATTTGGGGAGGTTTGCTCAGGAAATGGGTTTTGGGGAGTCCAGGCATGCATCTGGCTCTTCTCCCCAGGCCCGCTTATGCTGAGCTGGAAGACACCCACTGGATGTATTTTTTTAATCTCCTGCTTGTTCATGTTCTCTTTCAGAATCCCCTAAATTCTGCAAATTTCTTACTGCTGCAGATCCTCTTTCTCCTTGACTGCTCCTCACATCAAGACAAGGACTAGCCCAGGGAGTTCTTTAGAAGAAAAAAAAAACCACCTTATGAAGCAGAAATCATTCTTCCCCTTAAAATAAATCAACAAGAGGAGATTTATAATTTCTCCAGGGGGAAAATTGCACCTGCCAGCCTGTTTTCTCAGGCCTCAGCTCTTGAAGCACTTGAGCACAATTCCAGCTTGAATTGCAGGAGTTCTCCTCCTGCCTGGCTCCCTTCGGATGACTCATGGCTTTCAAAGTTGGTCACGTCCTTCAGGATGTTGCAGAATTGAATGGAGCCTTCCCTTCCCTGCAGCTCAAGGATACGGAATGGGAGCCATCCTCCCTTCCAACCCTGCCTCCTGCCTGAGCTCGTGTCAAAATGTTCTCCTTGGAAAGTTGCAGCACGGTTCTGTTTGACAGACAGGAACACAGGGACGTGCTGGGTACTTTGCCATGTTTCCCACAAGGAACAATTTCACATCTCTTCAGTTTAAACCAGGGTTTTCTCCATGTCTTGTTTAACCCCCTTGCTGCCCTGCCACAGGAAATATTCTTGCATGCCCAGTGTGGCCTAAATCTTTATTTTTAGCCTTAGAAAGGGACAAGAGGCAGAGTTGAGAGAGCCTGGATTTTAAGTTAAAGGGACACTTTGCATCATGTCTTGGAGCTGATGGACTTCACCTATAGCTGAGCCCTGGGATGATGCAGGGTGATGGTTTGGAACTAAAAGAGGGAGGTTTACACTTGATGCGAAGAAGAATTTTTTCACTGTGAAGGTGCTGAGGCCCTGGTACAAGGGGGTGGCTGCCCCATCCCTGGAATTGTCCAAGGCCAGGTTGGACAGGGCTTGGAGCAGCCTGGGATAGTGGAAGGTGTCCCTGCCCATGGCAGGGGGTGGAACTGGATGGGCCATGAGGTCTCTTCCAACCACAGCCCTTCCTGGATTCCATGACTCAGAGTGGGCTGCAGTGCCAGGAGGATCCTGCTTTGCCTCGTGCACCATCAGCACCTGAAGAGCATCAGACGGACTTGCAGGCCCAAGAGGAGATTTTCACCGCAATGTGAACTCAGATCCACATACTCTGGTGCTACCTCCCTCTGTCTCTGAAGTTCCCAAGGGAAATTGTAGCTGTTCCCATTTCACTTGAGGTCTTGAGATTTTTCCCAGGAATCTCAGTGAGCTCCTTTTGTCCTGTGCCTTGCAGACACTGGGGTTCTCCTGTTGTTCCTTTTGGGCTTGTCTTGACTCAGGGCTCTGCTCCAGCCTGCCATGAAATTCCCTCAGCCTGAATTTTCTCTGCTCTTCTTGCCCAGGGAAATCACATAAAGGCATCCTGCTTATGCCACCCTTCACCAAATGAGGAGAGCACTGCAGCCCAGTTGGATCTTGGGGAAGGATTTAGAGTTGTGCTCTGACTTTTAGGTTCTGAATTCAAACTGGGGCAGTTGTTTTCATCCTCCCACAAAAGCTGGGCAGAGCAGGAGGGGCTCTGACAGGTTGCCAGCAGGGCAAGTGCTGCCATTGGGTTTTCCCATCCTGTCCCTTCTCCAGTACCAGGAGGCTGCCCTGTCCCTTTACCCCATGAGCCCTCTCTCACGGCAGGAGACTCTTCTGGCTCACACAATCTTCAAATTTAAAAAATTCCTTGTTAAACATCCAATTTCTCTGAGAGGAAATTCTATTAAATCCCCAGAAGAAAGTGCATTATGGCTGTACTTTCCAAAGCAGACCCTTGAATAAACTTTTTTTTTCCTTATTTCACGTAAGGAAATTCACATTTCCATTATTCCTGTCATTATGAAGCAGATGAACATTTTCTGGAACAATTAGATGCGGGTGTGTGGAATAAAGAGCGGAGTTCGCCTGAGATCATTGAAACCTATCTGTTTGGGTGATTCATTTTCTTCCAACTAGGCTGCCCATAATAAGCTTTTCTTCTCTGGCTTTGTCTTGTTTCCCATTTCAGGCAGCCACAATGCCTGAAGAATTGAAAGAATGTCTTTCCCCATGTCCTTGTGCTGCGACTGAGCCTGGCAAACAAAAAAATAAAGAAAAAAATATTATTTAAGAAAAAAATAAAGCAGAAAAAGAAGAGAAAGAGGGGGCAGAGCAGATTATAAATAAAACAAGTGGTGAGGGTAACCTGGGCTGTGAGGGCCTTGAGAAGTATTGTGGTGTAGAGGATGGGAGATGAATTCTTTCTGCTCCTAAATGGAAAAAAAAAAAAAATCCGTGTGCATAAGAGATGGCAGAGTATTCCTTGTCTTGGCCTGCTTCTTGTGCCATGTGCCAAGAAACTTCATCTCCTGCTTCCATGACTTCAGTAAAGTCTCCAGTGTTCCGAAAGTGCTCCTGGTGACCCCATGGAAAATGAAATTTTTCCGTCTGGGTGATGTCCCACAAAGGTGACAGAGCTGGTCTGTGGGGCTGAGCCTGAGAAAAGGAAATGGTGTAAAAATCTTCACAAATACAGGGTGTCTTCTGCACATCTTGCCCATGGTCTGGGATCTTCTCCATGCACCCACTCCAGGGTATCCAGGGCTGATCCCCATGATGGGCAGCAGGAAAGGGGGTTGGGATTGTGCCCCTGTGCCCTGCTCAGGTGAGACCCCACCTGCACAGCTGCCCCAACCCTGGGGCCCAGCACAGGAAGGAGCTGGAGCTGCTGGAGAGAGCCCAGAGGAGGCAGCAGGGTGAGCAGAAGGATGGAGCAGCTCTGCTGGGAGGAAAGGCTGGCACAGCTGGGACTGTTCAGCCTGGAGGAGAGAAGGTGTGGGGTGACCTCACTGTGTCCTTCCAGTGCCTGAAGGAGCCAACAGGAATCACGGAGAGCGACAATTTCCAAGGGCCTGGGGTGACAGGACAAGGGGGAATTGCCAGGACAAGTCTTCCTACTGCCAGAGGAATGTTCATTATATGGGATATTGGTGAGAAATCCTCCCCTGTGAGGGTGGGGAGACCCTGGCACAGGGTGCCCAGAGAAGATATGACTGCCCCTGGATCCCTGGAGATGTTCCAGGATAGGTTGAATGGAACTTGGACCACCCAAGGATAGTGGAAGGTGTCCCTGCCATGGCAAGGGGTGAGACTGAATGGGCTTTAAGGCTCCTCTCAGCCCAAACCATTCCATGATTCTGTATTGCTGACAGAGGTGCAACTGGCTTTCATTAACTCTTTGCCCCCATTTTTATTCCCTGACAGCTTTTCTTTGGATGTGTCTGTCGTTCCCAGCCAGGCTGTGCCACTGATGGAGCAGCACAGAGCCCCAGCAGCTGCAGTGTCCATCCTGGGGAAGGCACCTCCTTCCCAAACTGGCTCCTCTCCCTGGGGCAGGAGCTTTATCCTGCACATAAAAGTGCAGTTTCCTCCTTCTGGTGAGCTCCATGCCAAGTGGAACAGCCTGAATTTCCTCCTTTCTTTAGTTGTCTCAATGTGCAACACTGTGGAGTCACAGCTGCACTCAACTCACAGGAGTGGGTGCTGTGAGGCTCCTCCTTGGAGGGCTCAGAAAGCATTTCCATTGTTTTTTTTTTCCCCTGCACATATGTAAATACACCTGGATAATGAGAGATGACTGATAGTAAAGGGAGCTTTGCTGAGGGGGGTGTCACTTGACAAACAAATAGGTTTGTAGGGGGCTAAAATAATATTTTCCTTGTTCATCCAAAATTAAACATGAGCCTGCTGGATGATCCCTTGCTGGTTCACCTTTTGTTGCAAGCAAGACAACAGCAGTGCAGCCAAAATTCCTGTCTGATGGCAGGAGTGAGTGTGTTCTATTGGGGTTATCACCCAAATTCCCAGGGAGCAGCCTGAGATTTTGTCAGGACTGCTGCAA
The DNA here is from genome assembly GCA_020466415.1 of Ammodramus savannarum pratensis. Taxonomy (NCBI): domain Eukaryota; kingdom Metazoa; phylum Chordata; class Aves; order Passeriformes; family Passerellidae; genus Ammodramus; species Ammodramus savannarum. The sequence continues at coordinate 18,696,958 of JAHXMQ010012341.1, read as the reverse complement.
ATGCTCTGGAAATCTCCTGGGCACCTCCAAGAATGCTCTGCACTGAAGTTTGCAACTCAAGAAATTGTTGGAGAGTGGAAGGAAATAAAGAGCTTGCTTTGATTCTTTTAAAACAACAGCAGCAGCTGGCGTGTGGTCTGCACTGAGCTGCTTTTGGATATATATATTAGCAGGGGTTGAATGGAATGGAAGCTGCTGGAGAATGTGAGGCAAGGGAAAATGTTTTTCTAAGGAAGAGAAACGGTAAAACTTAAGGGAAAAAGCAGAGAATGTGAGACCTTGAACCGAGCCTCTTTGGGGAGAGGGGGGGATGAAACAGGAAAAAAAAAGTGCCCACTTGAATAATAGACTAACTGGCGACCTTGAACATATATGTGTGCATAATGAGAGTGAAACAAAGGGCCTCTGAATATCAGGCATTCTTAGGCTGCAGAATAATAATCACAAGTGGCAAGTTAAAAAATAAAAGCAAGATATATAATATAACTAAAGTAATGGGGACCTGAACCAGTAGGGATGAGAGGAATGATGGAGGCCTCAGCAACAGCCTGGGCTCCTCAATGGCCCAGCTGCTTGAAGCAAAGCCAAGATTTTCATGCTGCTCCAGGAGGATTTTTTTGGTGTTTTATTATCTTGGACCAAGTGGAAACTCCACTTCTTCCTCAGAGCACGGCCAAGTTTGGGAGAGGGGAGCTTCCCAGGTTGGTTCTGCTCCCCAGGTGTATCCAGCCCTCCTTGTCTGCATCCCAGTTGGCAGGGGATGTCCATGGATGCTGAGGGGTGGCATCAATTCTTGCCAGTGAGGGATGTGGCTTGATGCTGATCACTGGGCTTGTGATTCTGGCAGGCCAGTGGATGTAGTGATTCCCATGGAAAAGTGGTAAGGCTCCAAGTTTGTTCCCAGTACTCCCCACATCACTGTGAAGCAGCAAGTGCTCTCATCCTGCTTCCTGCTGTGGCCTCTTAGGCAATTCCTCAAGTCATCTTGACCACTTGAGGATTGTCTGTTCCTTGATTTCTTCTGGATTGTCTTTGTTTCCTTATTTTAGTGTGAGTGTAATTCAACTCAGTGCTCACCTGCAGCAGTCCTTGTGCTCTGTGTGACCTCCAAGGCTGTTTTTCTCTCTGGGGATGAGGATATTAGATCCCAACCTTGTTCCTTGTTCTTTTCCTGCCCATATCCTGAATGCTGTAGACCCTTTTACTTCATCTTCTGATTAGACTCGAGTACCTCCAGGAGAAATGTTGTAAATGCCTTCTCCAGATCACCAGTGAAGATGTGAGACTCCTCCTGAGGTTCTCCTTGGCATGTAACACTTGTTTGGTTTCTTCTCAGTAACTGGGCAATTCGAGATGGGCATTGAAAGATTTCCTCAGAGACCTCCCCTTCATTTGGGGTTTCTTGGAGGTTGTGGGGGATGTGCCCGGAAGAGTTCAAAAAATACACAGATGTGGTGCTAGGGGAAAGGGTTTAATGATGGGCCTGGTTGGACTTAATGTTCTTAGAGGTGTTTTCCAGCCTAAATGACTCCAGGATGCTCCTTCAGTTCCACCAAGGGTCACTCCCCAACATCCCTATGAGTGAGACACTCCAGCACCTCCAGATCCATCACCTTCCCAAAGTGGGACCCTCACATCAGAGATGGGAATTGTGTGGCCCATTTCTCTGTGGAACTGGATGGGTTTTGGGGCTGAAGCCACTAAAGACTCCTAGAGAAAACTTCAGCCAAGCTTTGCAAGGCTGGACATTTTTTTTGGTGGGCTTCCATCCCCTGAGGATGCCGGATCCTCCTGCTGGAGCACCCATTCCTTCACACAGCCCAGTTACCCTGGGCCTGGCTCCCACTGCCTGGTGTGGATCCGTGTGTTGTCCTCATTCTTCACACCACAAAAGATTAAAGATAATACTGATACTAATAATACAAACCCGCCCTTGTGAGAATGGGCTGCCGGAGGTATTATGCCAGAGAAAGGCTCTGTGAAATGGCTTGGGTAATTTACACTCATTAGGAGGAGAATGCAGTAGATTAAAGGTAGCAAGGGTGAATAGCTTCCCATTTTTGTCAAACTTGCCTAACCTTTTATTCACCTGCTGAAGCCATTATTTTATAATAATAAAAAAGAGGAGAAAGAGCCTTGCATGAACTTGGGGAGAAAGGCAGAGAGTGCAAGCTAGGAGCTATTTTCTCAAGAGAGAGAAATGCAGCATTATAGATTAAAGGTGAAAAGACAGCCCTCATTTAAATCAATCCACCTCTCCGAAGCATATTTATTCACAGATTAATTAGAGTTGCAAATGAAAATGATCTGGTTGGTGGGAACATTATTGAGGCCTTTAAAGTGCGGGAGTGAAGATTAAAAGGAAGCACACTTACCCTTCCCTTATGATCTGAAGAGGAGATCAAAAGAGTTGGTGTCAAATTAACAGCCCTGATGATTTCTCTCTTCTTCTAGGCCTCGTTCATTATCTCAGGCTCATGTTGGTACATGCAGGAGGAAGACCTGGTTTCCTGAGCTGCTGGTGCGGGAGGAGTGCGGGGACCCTTTGGACAATTCAGAACAGAGGGAAGGTTTGGAGCAGCCTGGCCAGGGAATGTGTGTGTGCAGGGCAGCAGCATGTCCAGACCTGGCCTGATGGACAATTCAGACCAGTGGGAAGGTCTGCAGTAGTGGCCAGGGAATGTGTGTGTGCAGGGCAGCAGCACCACCTCCAGACCTGGCCTGTTGGATGTCACAAAGGGAGGAAATGTCCATTTGTGTTTTGGGACGCTGTGGGGAATTGTTCAAGCTACCACTCTTGTCAATTAACCAACCATGGTTAATTGAACACCCAGCCTTTTCTGAGATTGTGGGGCAGATTTTGGGTGTGGTGTTGGATAAGAACAGTGATTTTGCTCTTCTTGGAGGGAAGAGAGACAGACTCCATCCTTGTGAGACTCCACCAGGAGCAGTACAAACACAGCAAAGCAAGGAACAACATTTGGGTTCTTTGGGCAGACACCAGCAGAGGCAGCACACCCAGGCAAGAGTGTTCCTTTGCATGGGATCTGAATGGGCCTGGCGGAGGCTGAGGGAACTCAGTGCAAGCTCCAGTGTAGCCTGGTTGGGAGCAGAGAGATGAGACCACACAGAGCTGTCAGGGAACATCCCAGCAAGGTCCATCCCACTGAAGCTCCTTTCCCATTGGATCACAGGAGCTCACCGGGGGAAGATGGTAACTGGCTGTGTCTGGAGGCAGAAATCATTGAATCCCAGAATGGTTTGGGGTTGAAGGGACCTTAAAGCCCATCCAGTCCCACCCCTGCCATGAGCAGGGATACCTTCTACTATCCCAGGGTGCTCCAAGCCCTGTGCAGCCTGGCCTTGGACACTCCCAGGGATGGGGCAGCCACAGCTCCTCTGGGCAATCTTTGCCAGGGCCTCACCACCCTCACAGGGAAGAATTTCTTCTCAACATTCCATCTAAGCCTACCCTCTAGCAGAGGGAAGGCATTCCCCCTTGTCCTGGCATTCCAGGGCCTTGAAAATATAAAAAGGTCAAGGAGGTATATTCTGAGAATTTTCCCTAAGCATGGCTCATCTTTTTTTTTTTTTTTTTTTTCATGATATTTGAAGGCTGGAAGAGAAACATCCCCCATAATCCTGTTTTTCTTATATGCTGATCTTCCCTGTGCAATGACTGCTGCATGAACTGGTCTCTGCCAGCAGAGCTCTGCTCTGGTGCTTTGGATTCATTCCCAGCTGCCCAGTGAGGACCATGGCAGTGGCAGTGTAGACAAGCCTCAGAGGATTGCCAAGAGGTCTGTCACTTTGCAAGCCAATATTAGAGGTGCTGCAGGTTTAGCAGGAATGCACTCACTGAAGGAATTCATGATTTTTTCTGAGTTCTATCAAAAAGAAGAAATGAGAAAGGGTTTAAGAGTAGCATCCTCTGCTGCCATGTGGGCACCAGGAAATGGCCCTGGAGCACTGGGGGAAGGAGGAGAAGCAGCAGCCTGAGGTGTTGACTGGCTCCTTCTGCAGCCAGACAAAAGCTCTCATAAAGGACACCAGTTTGGGAGCTTCCTGGTGCTCAGTGCCTTCTCCAAGGGCTCATTATGGCTCCAGAGGAGCTGGAAGGGCACAGAGAGAGAGGCAGCCCAGCAGGCTCAGCTGAGCTGTGGTGTTGTCTCCAGGTCTGGACCTGCTGTGGCTCCAAAGGGCTGAATCCATCCCAAAATGGGGACAAGGGCAGTTTGTATCAGCAAGGCTGGAGAATCCCAATGCACCCAGGATCCCAGTTTGTATGGGTAGGATTGAGCTGTCCCTGTGCTCCAGTAGGATGAAGTGGTGGCTATCCTGACCCCATCCCTGACACCATCCATTTCTCCTTGCTCCCAGTGCTCAGCTCTGTACAGGGGGAGCTGTGCCCTGAACTCCTGGAATTTGATATTTTTCCTGAAAGCCAAAGTGGGAGGTGTGATTTGGGTGCCAGTGGTGTGGAATGTTTGCGACTGGCTGGCTCCATGGAGCTATGGGCACTGCTCACACCAGGCACACTTCCCAGGAAACAGCTGATACGGGATAGGGGATTGTTCCACCTAATGCTTCATTACCACACAGCCCTTCTCATTTGCTGGGTTACCCCTAGGGCATTTGGCATTCCTTGTGCGCTCAGATTTTCCTTTCAATGGAGTTCTTCCTCCATCAGACACCCAAATTCTTCCACTCTCTTTTTGAGGGACAACATAAATCTGGTGGAGGTGGAGGAGGATTGGCCCTAGCCCTTATCTAACCATTTGCTTTTGGGGTTTTTTGTTTTGCTTTGTTTTTGTTTTGTTTTTGGGGTTTTTTTTGGGAACTGTGCTCTGGCCATGCCAAAATCTTGGCATTCCAAGTCTGAGGGAGGATTGGATCCTCAGTGAGGATCCCTCCTCTCTGCCACAAGACAGAGAGCACTGCAAACACAAGAGGAAGCATTTTCCCAATGGGTCCAGCTCCTTCCCAAGCTCTTCTGTGCATTCAGACAAGCCCAGCCAGGAAGATTTCCATGGAAGGGTCAGCTCTGGCTTGTGTTGGTGATTTGGGAATTGCTCTGCATAGGCTGCAATGGCATTTCCAGTTTAAGACATCCCCATGAAGCCAAGTTTGCATTTGGATGTGGATGCAAATGAGAACCTAATCAGGTTTCTTTTCCCATAAATATTTTGCTTCTGCTAGGAGGAAACAAAGCACCTGTGTGTGGTTTGTGCTGAGTTTTCTGCTCTTATTTGGGTTTTTCGATTTCGACCTGCCTGTGTAGGACAAATGTTTTGCATCCACAAGATTTAAATGAGCTGGGAGACTTGTTCCCCTCCCAGCCCTGCTGACAGGTTCCAGGCTGTTTGCAGAGGCTTTCCTGAATTGATGATTTCTAGGTCAAGGAGAGTGTTAGGTTTTTTGACCGTTTGTCTTGTGCTAATCGCTGTCAGCCCTGAGATTTATGCATGGATAGTGACAGCAGATGGGGTCACTTTTATTAGGAATTCACACACCAGGCAGGGAAAGGCAAAGGCACGGGGGCCTTTGCCAGGTAGGCTGTGGATACTCAGGGGCTCCTGCTCTGAAAATATTTCTGGTTTTAACAAAGCTTCAGATTGTGGGTTTTCATTATTTCTTTTCATAAATGCATTTACATATAGGTTTTTTTTTAATTATTGTTTTTATGGGATTGTTTTTATTTTTAAATTATCCCATTATTTCCCAACATCCATGTCTCCTGTGTGTGCCTGAGTGGATGATTCTGAGCAGACTCATCCTGCACTATCAAATGGATTCAAAGGGTCTCCACCTATATTCCAAATATACCAAATATACCATATACCATTCCAAATATACCACCTATTTTCCAAATATACCATTGCTTCTTGCAATACAGACCATTAGAGCCCAATATCTATTTACATCCTGGATTTTGATGGAAAGAAAATTTGCAAATCTGGACTTGCCAAAAATTCCAGAATAAATCACTGTGCCCAGGTGGCATCTTTTGCTGGGTTGCAGGTGGTGCATCCCTTGGCAATCTTTAACCCAGTGTAAAACTTCAATTCCTAGATAATCTAATACCTTAATTCTCATTTTTTCACAGCAATATAAGCCACATTGTGTTTTTCTGTGTGGTGAGGGCGATGATTCTAAGGAGCGGGACCAGCAGAGGCTGTGGAGATGCTGAAGGGCCTGGGGCATGTGGGTGCCCAG
>JAHXMQ010012341.1:18674440-18690642 GCA_020466415.1 Ammodramus savannarum pratensis | reverse complement strand
AGATCTTGTTCCTCTCCTTTTCTTTCTCTCCCACAACACTGTCCCATTTTTCCATACAGCTGTGGGAACACAGCAACACCTTTGCAAGTCCTTTCTTTAAGATAGCCTGAACAAATCAACTTTAACCAAACAATTGTGTTCCGGACAACTTCCAAATGATTTTTGGAGCAGTGCATTGTGATTTTGAGCTGTGCAGCTACCCAAAAATATGTGATGTGGGACTGTAAGCTTGTATTACTGTATTTTCCCAAAGAAACCTCCATGCTGTGCATCAGCTTCTGGTTTTGGGGATGTGCCTTGGTGCAGGTGATGGAATGTGTTGGGACAGGGCTTGTTGGAGGGATTAAATCAGCTCAGCCACCCTGTCACTCAAGGGATGGCAGCCACTAGCTCCCGTTGTTATCCCTGGGACACCTGGAAAACATCCCATCCTCTTCTGGTGGGTCAGGGATGGATGTGAGATGTCCCAGCCAGAACCTCATGCTGAGGAGTGAGGTTCTTGGAGCTATGGGGAAGGGGATGAAACACCCCAGAACAAACATTTGGTGAGCAGGTATGGAAAAAAAAACTCAGGGGAAAAAATCCCTTTGGAAGCTCCTGAGGCCTGGAGTGATGCAGAGCTGTGGTTAATGGCCACTCCCCGAGGTTTCCCCTCCCATGGAGCACAATTGATTGCAGCGAGATTACGATGCCATTAAAATTCACTCTGCCCATAAACCAATGCCGGGGAAAATGCTGACGTTTATAGCAGCTCCTACAAGAGACATATTTCAGGGCAAAGTGAGTCCTAATGCAGGAACTTTATTTAGGTAAAACAACATCCAGGGAGGGGGGGGAGAGGAGGAGGAGAGGTGGTGGCGATTGCAGAGAATTTTATTTCTTTCAACTAATGGGTATAGGGATGCTAAATTTAAAAGACATTTTTAATAAATCTATTGGCCTTTGACAAAATCAATCCAAACCCCATAAACCAAGAAGTCACCCACTTGGTATTAATGAGGCTACATTTGCATTTATTTTTCCTTTACACTAGACAAACCATTAATTTCGTGTTTATGCTTCCTTTGAAGTCTGAATGCTTGGAGATAGATGGCCACATCAAGTCTCCTGCTGCTACATTAATATTTTGCTATAAATGATAAATTTGACCATTTTCTACAACACCCCTTTTTTCTTTAAGAAAGCTGAGAAAATGCAAGCAATAAGTCTTAAGCCCCTGAAAGCCTTGCTGTTTTTTTAAATACTCTGCAGTCATTGATTATTAAAGCAGTCATAGCTTTAACTTCGGCTTGCATTTGATGGCACCCAGCATTCTGCTGCTGTAAATTGAGAGATGTTCATTAACCAATCAGGGGCTCCTTTTTTGCAAATCATCTTTCATTTGACCCATGGAAAAACTGGACAGGGCCAAGTCACCGCTGCCTCACCCCCTCCCTGGCCTCTGAAGGCCCCTCCTCACATCTCTGGGTTGCTTCCATGCAAGTTAAGTACATCCTTGTACTCCACCAGGACATCCAAGGTGCCTTTTCCCAGTTTTGCAGTAATTTACTTTTTTTTTATGGTGGTTATTTTTTTCTTTCAGGATGTTCTATTGCCCATACAGGACACCAGGAGCCTCCCAAAAAACTCGGCTCCTAGAAACAAAGGGAAAGGCCTTCCAAAAAACTTCCAGGATGATGGGAAGGAAGGAGATTAAACTTCTGCAAGGATTCTTGGGAAGGTCTGTAATTTTCCAGAGCCTGGACTTTTCTCCCAAATCCCAGTCTCAGATCCAGAAAAGGGCACAAGTCTGGTGATGCTCCATGTGCCCCTGCCTGATGTGGGTCTCAGGATGGGTTTCATGAGTTCCATGTGAGGACTAAACTTCTCCCAGGCAGAGTGGCTGATATCTGAGAGAATTCCAGCAGCCAGGGCAGGGAGTTGTGTGGCAACAGAGAAAGCTTGTGAATCTCAAAAATATTCCAGATCCTTGTTTTCCTGAGGAGCACAGTGTGAAGGGCAGAGGTTAGATCTGAAAAACCCTAAAGATCCCAGATTCCCTGAAGATTCACAGGCTGTTGTTCGCATCTCAGGGATGTTGCTGGGTACAGTTACCTGGGGTGGGGCACTGGGTGGGGGGGATAAACCCACTCAAGTGGGATTAGGGAAGGGGTGTTCAGCCTTCCTGCTCCCAGCAGGTCAGACCTTCTCCTGAGATGCTCCTAGGAACTGCGCCAGGACTGGCCAGCCCTTGCATAGGACCCCAGAATCAGGGAATTCCAGAATGGTTTGGGTTGGAAGGGACCTTAAAGCCCATCAAATTTCATGCCCTGCCATGGGCAGAGATACCTTCCACTATCCCAGGCTGCTCCAAGCTCCATCCAGCCTGGCTTTGGGCACTTCCAGGGATGAGACACCCTTGCCTGTGTACTCTTGCAAGGATTCTAGGCTATCAGAACCTCAGCTGCCAAAAGAGAGATTTTGTGGTCTGTTTTTCTTGATTTAGGTGCCTAAGTTCTTCCTTTTTACTGCCAGGGAGGTGGGATGGAAGAAGCAAATCTAGCGGGGCATCTCTGGGGTCCCAGCTGAGGCTGCAGCAAGCCCCAGTGTGAACTGTTTTTCTGCAGCAAGTAGGCTTTTGGTTCCCTTCCAAATTCCTCTGGCAGCACATCACTGCTGCTGTGGGATGCAAACATTGCATGGGATGCAGGGATGTCCAGTGCTCTGCAGTGAGACTGGGGATTAAGGGCTTCTTCAGCTTCAGCCTCTTCCCCTTCCCACTAAATCTTTTATCTGGTGTCTGCCAGGTCTCCCAGCAGCTTTGGTGGTGGAGGATCTGAGCTGTGTTTTCCCCCTCTCCCGAATCCGAGCTGCTCTCTGCACACACTCCCTAAACAAGAAGCGGGGCCCTGAGCATGAATTAGCAGATTAAACATCACTTTTTTGGTGGGTTGGTTTATTTTATTATTTTTTATGAAGCATCTTTTATAGCTATGCTGGGGTTAGATTTCATCTAACCCTTGTTTATTTTCTTTGCCAGCCGGAGTTTATGGAGGAGGGAAGGGATGTTATATCAATAGGGGAGTGGCTATTGACACTTGCTGCTATGAAGTGCCTTTATGTGCTTTCAAATGGCAGGATTATGCTCCGGATGGCTCTGTGCTGGAATTGTCTCCTGCTCCATTAACAGCTGAGAGATGGAGGCATGAACTGAACGTGGGGGTCTGACATGAAGGAGGGATGAATATTGAACAGAGAGTGAGTTACACCCACTCTGGCTCTTTTCCCTCTTTTTTTTTTTTGTTAAATGAAGAAGAATTCCTGCTTCTGAGGATACACTGAAATTCAGCCTTCTGGGATTCACACCTCCCTTCCAGCAAACCCTTGTGCAGCACAGTCCAGTGCATCCTTTGCTAAGGATTCCTGAGAAAACCTTGAGAACTGGTTCTTAGCACTTCTAATTTCTCCTCATTCCCATTCAGCTATTTCACATTCAGCTCCCAGTGTCTGGACTTGGAAGGTTCCCATGTCCAAGCTTCACACCAAACCAGTTTAATGAGAAAGACACTTAAAACAGCAATAATGCCTGGATTCAGGTCATGGAAGGATGGGATATTTCAGGAAGAACATGGAGCTCAGCAGAGTCTCCCAGTTTGAGTAGCAGCTCTGCTGAACACAGTCCTAAGACAGGGTTTGTGCCCATGGATCTCCCCCAGCATCCAAGATTTGAAGCTTGATGTTCAGCCCTGTTCCAGCTGCAGTTGCCTGCTGTTCTCCCAGCTGCTCACACTCTGCAGGCACTGGATGTCCTCTGGATACTTCAATGGATTTTTGCCTTGCCCAACAAGTCTGAACATGCTAAAGATCAAGTGAATGTGGTTGGCACTTCCCGCCAATAATTAGAAATGAAAGCAAGCATGAAATAAATGTCTGGGTTATTCTCATGAAAAATTGAGACTCAAGCAGGGATTTCAGAAGCCAGGCTTCTGCCTTTCATTTCAGATTTTGGCCTCTTTTTGCCTTTGAAAAAAAAGGAAAATATAAGTATAGTGTCTGGGAGCTGGGAACCTCTCCTGCCCCAGGCTTCTCACTGTCATTGATGTCTCCTCTCACGCCACAGGGATACCAGAGCTGGAAATAGGCTGAATCTGGTGGAGAGGCTGGATCACTGGGGATCCTCTCCACCCCTTCCACAAGCCCTGAGAAGGGGGAGGTTAACTGAGGAGAAGATGTTTCCCTGTATCCCTTAAAATCTGCCTTTGAACAGAGCTGGGTTTGCCAGCCACAAACCAAAGGAAACCTCCCAAGCCACAAGAACAAATGGAATAATAAAGCCCAGATAATTTGAATGGGGGTGGTTATTAAGGGTTTTGCTGCTCCTTGGACCTGTTAACTTGTCCTGCCCAGAGGCAGTGCATCCTGCTTGGAATAACCAACTTTGGATCACTATTTTTTTCCCTCTGGTCATCAGCTCCTGCTCTGGTTCCTGTTGTGTTCATGAGAGAATAAAGTTACCAGCATCATCCCAGCTCATTCCAGCTTGAATTCTCTGCCAGACCTGGAGCTGGGCTGCTCAGAGGAGCAGCAGGCCCACGCTGGTGGCCCCTGTCAGTCCTGATCCTGCTTGTGCAGGGAAAGGGAGAAGAACCTCTTTCCTACAGAGACCAGAGAACCCCAGAATGGTTTGAGTTGGAAGGGACTCTCAAGGCCGTCTCATTCCACACCTCTGCCATGGACAAGGACACATTCCAGCAGAGAAGGCTGCTCAAATCCCCATGTAGATGATCCATGACCTACAGGATGAGGCACTGGCAGATCACCCTACTCCAGATAATTCTGTGGAGTGGCACCACCAATCAATTCCCTGGTCATTACATGATTCATTATCAGACCTCAGGATCTGGATTTTAGCTGCTCCATGGGTCAGACTCACCATCCCCTTATTCCTCAACTGATCAGGAGCAGTTTTTCCTGTTCCCATTGAACCCTGGAGCTGACACCTTCTCAGCCAAGGAATTTTAGGCATGGGGGAGCTATGAGGTGATCCAGAACACCATGTCTGTGCCCTGCTCCTGCTGCAGATGGCACAGGGAGGGGAAGATCCCAGACACCTCACGTGCTGCAGGCTCAGGGTTGGATCCCTGCCCAAGAAAAGCTGCTCGAGGACTCTGGTGCTGCAAACCTTTCCCATCTCCTCATGAGAATGGTGACCTGGACTTCCATCCTCCATCCCAGACAAATCCCCGGGGTGAGTGAGCCAGAGCCACACAGTCCTGCAGCTCTTCCTGCTGGAGGGGACAACGTTTGAAAGGACGTTCTGCCTGTCCTTTCAAACCAGAGCCAGAGAATTGGGAAGGGAGGGAAATGGGGGAAAGGGGGAGGAAGGAGACACAAAGGATGAGGCTTTGCTAGAAAGGGAACACAGCACTCCCCAGTCTAATATCTGCCCTTTATTCTGCATTACAATATCTGCAGACTTCCAGACTGGACACGATGCCGGAATCAAGGCTGAAATTACTTTTCAGCCATTCATTCATAACTGTTATGTTTGAAAAAAAAAAAAAAAAAGAGAAGAAGAAGAAGGAAGAAAAAAGAGAGAGAAGGTGGGGGAAACAAAAGTAAATACAAAAAGAGAAATGTTAACATGTGTGGCACAGAATGTGTATGGCAGACAAAGCTCTGCTTGTTCTGCCACAAAGGCTTTGAAAAGCAGGTGTCATAGCAGCTGTACAAGGTTAAAGCACAGGGACCATTATGTACAAAATGAGGGAGTCTTTATCCACAGTCTGCTTCAGCTCTTAAGAATGTGCTTCCTATTGTGCCAGTGTTTGCTGGAAGGACTCCATCTACACAATGGAGAAATTTTTCATTCTCACCTTCCCCCCAACCTCCGTTCCACCATCCAAATCTACAGTTATGGATATAATACAGACCTCTGGCATTCAAGGTCCTCATTGCCCCACACTTCTGAAACAAAAGCTATTGTGCTGCACCATGAAAGGCGCCTGCGGCAGAATAAAGCCCTTCAGCAGAGGACCCTGAGAGAGTATTTGTGAGGCTCTCTCCAAAGTTAAAATCCTGGTGAAAACAAAACACTTCCAATTAAAAATGTTCTCTCATTTGTTTTGTGTGGTTCTTTTCCTTTGCTCCCTCTCCCCTTCTCAGAGACGTCCAGAGAGATCCTCGTACAAAAAGGCAAGTGACCTGTCCTTGTTTTCGTTCTCAAAGGGAAAGATGCAACAGCAGGAATGCAGGGCTTGGGAGACAAACAGCATTATTAAAAGAAAGAAGTGGGAAAGCAGGCCAGGAAGAATCTCCTTCCCTGTGGGCAGTGTGCTCTGAAACACAAGGTACGAGCTCAGCAATGACACATAAATTTTTGGTATTAACAAAGGGGTAACAGGACTATCCCATCCCCAGCTTTTCCATATCCTTCCCCACAGCACATCCAGCATGCCTCAGGTGTCTCCTAGAAGGAGCAGGACAGATGGTCCCTATATCACCTGACTTGTCCCCATGGCTTATCTTTTAGGCATAGCAGTGTCACAGGCATGGAGATGGCTCCTGTTGCCTGTTCCCAACCCTACCAAAAATGAACACTCAACCAAACCCTGAAGCCAGCAGAGATCAGTGAGCACTTTGCTGTCACCCCCAGGAGATGCTTCTGGGGTAAACCCAACCTGTTGTTCCAGAAATATTCACAGAATCTCAAAATGGGCCAGGCTGGAAGGGACCACAGTGGTCACCTGGTGCCACCTCCCTGCTCCAGCAGGGCCATCCCAGAGCCCATGGCACAGATTGTGTCCAGAGAGCTCTGGAATATCTCCAGTGAGGGAGACTCCACATCCCCTCTGGGATCTGTTCAGTGCTTGGTCATTGCACAGGAAAGAAGTTCTTCCTCCTGTCCAGGTGGAATTTCCCAGGCATCAGGTTCCCATTGCCTCTCGTCCCTGGGCACTGAGAAGGTTGCACATATTTTCTCTCTTGAGCTGCCACTCCCTTCTTTCCATGGGATGTGTCTCCATGTTTGTGGTGCGGTCCTTACTGGCTTGCACACACTTCCCTGGGCTCTGGAAACATTGGGGTGTAGCTGAAGAGGCAGCACAAGGCTGGATTCTGCTGAGGGTGACTGAAATGAGGGGGACACCCAAGGAATATTGAGCTGGCAGGGAGGTGATGTTCTCAGGGTGGTGATTCATCTCCCCAGAGGATACAGTGAAGTGGAAACTCCTGGCTGTAAAGGCGATGTGTGCAAGGGTGGTTGTGTTAGGCACCCAAAATCTGTGCCTCAAATTTCCTACATTTATCAGTGTCTTTGGGATTGGAGAGAGCAACACAGGGAAAACAGAGACAGTTTGAGCTTGATTTGTCCATAGCTGGCTGTTTTCAGTATGAATTTTGTATTTAGTGTGTGTCTGGTGGGGTGTGGAGCCAGCAAGGGAATCTTTGGCTCAGCAGCTCCTGCAGCCCATGGTGAGCACGACTCGGTATAAATAATGTCCCTTTGAGAGCACTGCCTGGCCTGTGACACCAGCCCTAGCCAGACTGTGCAGCCAGGGGCTTGCACAGATGAGGATGAAGAACTAAGCCCCAGGACCCCTTGCACTCCAGCTGGTGACAAAGGCTGGAGCTGCTCTTCCATCTCTAGGCACTTGGGTGGGAGCTCAGGTGCCAGCTGGGAGTCCCTAGATAAGGATCCCCCCTCTGGCTACTGTCCAGTGTCCCCCATTCCCTGATGGCTTCCACTGCAGTAGGAATGTCTTTTCCATCAGCAGCAAGGTTTTTGCACTGCCTGGGACATGTGTGACCAGGTGCTGGTGTGACACACTGGTTGTTGAGCTCTGTGCATGCACAACCTTGGTCACGTCTGCCTGGGTGTGATTCAAGTTATAAATGCCAGGAGTTGAGGACAGGGACCAGGATGGAAAACCAGAAAGGATGTGTGGAGGATCGCCACAGAATCCCAACATGGTTTGAGTTGGAAGAGACCTTAAAGCCCATCCAGTTCCGCCCCCTGCCGTGGGCAGGGACACCTTCTACCATCCCAGGCTGCTCCAAGCCCTGTCCAACCTGGTCTTGGACACTTCCAGGGATGGTACAGCCACAGCTTCTCTGGGCACCCTGTGCCAGCACCTGTCCACCCTCACAGGGAGGAATCTCTTCCTAGGAACTCACCAGCTTCTCTTGACACTTTGCCATCAAATGAGTTATAAAACTCTCTGAGGAACTTTGTTCCCAAATTGTGAGAAGCATTTGAGCCTCTCTCTGTGTGCTCCCGTAGGTGTTTTATTTATATTGTATTTTAATCACCTGGGTGCTTTTTGAACCCTGCTTTTAGGGAGCTGTTTATGTCACTGTAACTTTATCAGGTCTATTCCCAGCTGGATTTTCCTCTGGCTCTGGTGTGAGCACCCTACCCTTTCCAGTGGAGTGACAGTGACACTGTGATCCTGGAGGAGTTAATCCCAGCTGACAGCTGGACCATTTCCATGAGCCCAAGAGCTAATTAATGCCAGGTGTGGGGGAAGGCTGGACATCATGACTTGGCTTCTGGACCCAGAGAGGGTTTCAGTATGAAACCCAACACATGGGGCCACTGAGGCAGAGTGACAAAAACTGCAGTGCCAGTTCCTTCTTTGTGACACAATCACCTCCCTTTCAAGGGGTAAAAATGTCCCCTAAAACTCAGATCCAATGCCAAATAGCTCATGAACAGTTTTTCTGCCTCTTGGCACTCTCACCTTCCTCAGCAGAGACTTGGATTCACAGTTCTTGTGTGGTTTGTGGGCAGAGGAAGAAATGGAGCCGGAAAAGCAGCTGATGTCAAGAAATGAGCTAATGAAGGGAGATCACAAAGTGTGCAACCCCAGACGCTTCTATCTTTCTCTCCAGTTACCTTGGTAACTGGGTAGTGATATGATGTTGCTTGGTTTTGTATCCTGCAAGTAAAAGAAGCTCAAAGTACCCACCACTGGCAAAAATATTGGGAAGATATCACATTCATCTACAAAACAACAATTAAGTTGTGGCCTTGCTAGATGCTGTACAGAAGGGGGGATGTATCTCCCCCAAAGCCTGGATGAAATGACTTCTATTTTCCTATGAGCCAGCAATTTAGTGCAGCTTTTGATGGGATTTCTCAGGGCCAAATCAAAGGGATCACCCCAGGATGGCTCTTTTCAGGGACATGGCTCACTGAGGCTCTACATCCTTTCCTCTGTAGGCCTTTCTGCTGATGATAATGTTGGTTAAAGGCAGATATGGGCTCCTTGTGAACAGAAATGGGCTCAGACTCTGTGTGATGGACTGTCTGAAGGGGGACATGGAAAACCCAGCAGCTCCCAGGGGTGTGGAGACATGTCTAACATGAGGAATGACATTTGGTGTCAATAGTGAGGCTGGACAGGGGTGCCCCCAGTGACCTCTGTGGGCAAGGGTGGACTCACTGCAGCTGCCAGGAGTTCAGTCTTTCCCCCAGTTCTCAAATATTGATGCATTTATTCTCTCCAAGGAGGTCAGTAGTGCTGCTACATCCCAGTAACTTTCCTCAACACTCCTCCAGCTCTACTCAACCCCACTGGGTGGGATGGTCTGGAGTGGTCACAATGGAAAGGGATTTTTTTTCCAGCTACTCTACCTGACCAACCAGCAGTTCTTGCTGCTGTTTTTCCCTTTTCCAGCCTCATTTGTGGTCCCCAGCCCCGAGGTCTTGGGTGTCACTCAGTTGTGTCCAGGACATGATGCTGTCACACAGTCTGGAGAAATCCAGGGTCTGCTTCCCACTGCTTTGCTCCTCCTGGTCCAAGCATTTCCTTAGTCTCCTTACAAAACCTGCAGCAAATTGTTGAAACTAAATTCTCCCTGTAAGTCAAAGACTCGAACAGGAAAAGGAGGTGAGGAAAACGGTTCAAAGGGGAAAGATTCACCCAGGAAGGGAGGAAGCAGCACTCCTCTGCTGAGGGGGAAAAATGCCTAAATAACTTATTTGATTCTGAATATCATCTCCTTCCCAGACTCTGCACCTGCAGGCATTGAAATGGGAATGGAAAAGTTAGGCTGGGAATCTTGTCAGCTCTGGATGTAAAATCTGGACAGCCAGAATTTCACAGCAAACCCAGAGCCCCTGGGGAAAATGGGAATGGTTTCTTTGCACCAGTCTCTTTTGCTATTCCCATGCTTCCAGTTCTGCAAATCCCTGGGAGTGGGATCTGGAGACTTGGATACTCAACCAGAGGGAAGTGATTGGTTTTAAAAGAGGATGTCATGGAGAAGGCAAGACTGGATTCAGGGAGCTGTCTCCTTCTGCATCCAGGTGGAACATCAGAGGCACCAGTGGGGCTGCTGAAGGTCTGTAACTAAAAATTCCAAACCTGGCTTCAGGAAAAGCACATGGCTTGCTTTTGGCAATGCTGCAAAAAAGTTAAATTTGATTTAAAAATCAAATAAACCACATTTCTGGCTGGATATAGTTTAGAGACTGTCCATGGCTTTAAACAGACAGAGAATAGGGTGAGATTTGACATTAGGAAATTCTTCTCTGTGAGGGTGGCAAGGCCCTGGCACAGGGTGCCCAGAGAAGCTGTGGCTGCCCCTGGATCCCTGGCAGTGTCCAAGGCCAGGTTGGACAGGGCTTGGAGTACCCTGTGATAGTGGAAGGTGTCCCTGCCCATGGTAGGGGTGGGACTGGATGGGCTTTAAAGTCCTTTCCAACCAAACCATTCCATGATTCCATGAGTATGGGATATCTGTATGTATAATTTAGATATTTTTTCTTTTTCCAAACACTGACAGTTGATCAAGGTCCCCAAAACATGGAAAAAAAAAAAATAGTAGAACAGTTGTAGTGCTATGGTTACCAACCTTATTTGCCTACGTACATCCTTAATATTTGCCTTTTCAAGGCAAAACTGAATTGCTATTACAGAGACAGCAGGCAGAAAGACAGGGCAGAGGCAGCAGCAGCAATTTGAAGTCTGTGAAATCCCTGCACTCCTGGCACAGCCCCAGCCACTCCTGTGTGGTGAAGCACACGGAAAATGCAGATCAGACATGGATGGAGTGGTCCCTGCCACGGCTGGAGGGTGTTTTCCTTCCCCA
Organism: Ammodramus savannarum pratensis; assembly: GCA_020466415.1. Taxonomy (NCBI): domain Eukaryota; kingdom Metazoa; phylum Chordata; class Aves; order Passeriformes; family Passerellidae; genus Ammodramus; species Ammodramus savannarum. The sequence goes on along the minus strand of JAHXMQ010012341.1, from coordinate 18,679,566 downwards.
GTGCCTGGCTGTGCATTCAGGGCTGCCCAGCCCACGGCCACTGGCGACAGCTCAGCCTGACAAGTCAATAAAAAGGAGGGAAGAGGGAGAAGAGCAACAACGCACCTGAAATGGGCTGGAAAGGCTGGAAAGCCTAAGTATGTAAAGCTTGGCTAAGCAGAGTTTGAGAGGAGGGAGCAGTGATGAGGAGGAGGAAGGTGGACGAAGAGCCTTTTCAGAAATATATTTATTTTTTAATCAGTGTTTGGGGGTTGTGCACTGTCTCAGAAGAAGCAGCAGAGTTCTCCCACCAATTAACCCCAGCCCTGCGCTGTGCCCTCAGGGGTGCCCGGCTGTGTGGGCACCCTTATCTTTGTGCCATCTTCTCCGAAAGCCAGAGCAGGGGTCTGGCTGGAAAACCGGAGAAATTTCCTCCAGACAATAAAACGATTCAATTTACTGCCCATAATAGAGAGAGTCCATCAGGCAGGGTAAGGAGTCTAGCTGGTGCTGCATCGCTGAGTTTCTGCTGCCATCCTGTGGCAGCACCACCGCCCTTATTTCATCTGAGAGGATTTTTGGTTTGAGGAAAATCCAAAAATCACAGAATCATAGGGAACAGATCACAGAATCATGGAATGTCATGGATGTGAAGGCACCCACAAGGGCCATATGTCCCTCTTGTCCCCCTCTTGGCCTGCCCTCAGGCCTGCCCTTAGGCCTGTCCTTAGGCCTGCTCTTAGGCCTGACCAGAGGCCTGGGGCTGCTGCTGTCACCTTCCTGCCTCATGCACTCAAACTCTTGGTGCTTTTACCCTGCCAAACGGATGGTTTTGAGAAAATCTTTCGTTGGGGAGATTCCCTCCTGAGTTTGCAGGGTTGATCTGTGCTCTCTTCTCCACTGTAAAATGTCCTTTTTTTCCCACCTTAGCTCGGTGTGTTCCCATCACTCCTGCAAATCATGAAACCTCCACGGATTGTGCAATTCCCAATGAGACAAAATAATTTTAAATCTTTTTGTATTCAGGTCACAGCTCAGAGATATCTTTTTTTTTTTGATCAATTTAAAGCCAACACCTGCCAGACATCCCATGCAGGGTCAGGCAGTTCCCACAGTGACACAGTGACAAAGTGAGAGGCTCTGGTCACATCCCATCCTCAGGGTCTACAGGATCTCCACCTTTTCAGGGGAAAATTAATTCCTCAAATATTTGTGCATTGCTTTGCAAACACAGAACCCTGGAAATACTCTGGATATGACCAGTGGCAATATTTACAGGGCTTTTTTGTAAAAGTGATTTCTGCAGGAGAAATGTTGTCATTACTTTGGATGTCAAGGATTTTAGTAGTTCTGCCACTTGAAAAAAAAATGTAGGAAGAAGAGAGGAAAATAAGGAGAAAAGAATAGGAAAACCCAGGAAGGACTCTGGAGTTTTGTCTTGGTTTGCCCAGTGAAGAGGAGGAGGTGGGAGAAGGTACCTGGGAGGAGAACAGGATGTCCAATACAAATAAAATAATTTGACATTCCTGTCTTTTCTTTTTTTTTTCTGGAAAATCAACACAGGCTGTGTATTAAACATCCTAAGGCTCTGAAATGGGGTTCAGCCAGTTTTGCATTAAGGGGATTGCACAGACACATCTCCTCTCTGGAATTATGTGCCAGCCCCACTTTGATTGACTGTCCAGAAAAGTTTACCCAAAAAACTGAGTTGAGGAATTTTATAAACAATTGTTTGTTTTCCCTTTATGCAGAACCCTGTAACACTGACTGAAAGGCACCTTGAGAGGTTTTCAGTCTGGGCCACACAGGTTTTCTTGGGAGTAAGAAGGAAACTCAAGAAAATAATTATAATAATAGGATGATTTAGAGGACTGCCCATGCTCTTTCTGGCCCCCAGTGCAGGAGAGCCTTGCCAGGATAAATTTTGTCTTTCCAAATCAATAAGAGACACACAATTGTTCATTTCAATGCCAGGCTTTAGGTCCTGGGAAAGCTGAGGGCTGTATTATGTGCAAGCACAATTCCTGAATTTCCAGGGGGAATCTGTTGGTGTGAAAGCAATGAGAAGGAAACAAAGGCTTGGAGAGGAAAGGCTGGGAATGCTGTTTGTGACAGATGTGCCCAAGCGTTTCGATTACGGCCACAAAGCCTGACACAGGAATTTGCCATCTGTTTGGGCTTTGGATGGTAAAAATCACCCTGCTCCTGCCCCCACAATGATCTGCTGCTGCTGGAGCAGGTTTAACATGGATTTCTGTGTGTAAGAATGATGGGATTGGCTTGTGATGGCATTCCAGCAGGTCATCTCATGCCTGTGGCATTCCAGGGGTGGGATGGAGCTGCAGGGGTCGTTCCTGCTCCTCTGGGGAGCTCTTGGCTGAGCAGGAACACTGATCCATGCTGGGATCTTGCAGTCAGGTGAGAGGAGCTGGGATGTCACTGTGCTCACTCTGGTTTCCCTCTGGGAATCACCTCCCAGGGAATCTTTTCAGACTTCTTGCTTTGGTGGGAACTCATGTTACAAAGGGAGATTTGGGAATAGAGAAGGTTTTCCAAGAAGGCTAAAGATGAGGATTTGGTCCTGGGATGGCTCAAGTGGATTTGAGCTCAGAGATGGCTGGTGGTGGCCAAGAGGTTGAAAAACACTGTGTTTTTGGGAAATCCTGGAGAAGCAGAGCACCAGGACACATGGATGAGCACAACACAGAATTGTGTCTCTTGTGAGCAGTGGGAAAAATAATTTTGTATCCTGGAAACCACTGAATGACAACCTCATCCCTGTGATAAGCTGATCTCAGTTCAATCTAACCTCTGTTCCTGCCTTGGATGTGGCAGCCAGAACACTCCAGCTCTGGACTCCCTGCAGCCTCTGTGCTTCCAGAGCTTTCCAACATCCATTTCCAGAGCTGGGATTGAAAAACCATTTCTGATTCCTTCAATACATAGAAGCTGAAAAACATCAGTGCCCTCTCACCCAAAACTGTGTTGATCTGATTTGTCAGGTGACCACTGTACATCAAATTTATATACTTTAGTTTTTATAATATGTATTTATTTATTTTATTTAGTTTTTCCTGTCTACCTCTGACAAACAGAAAACTCTTCCATGGCTTGTTTCCAGTATGAAAATTATTGAAGATGTCAGGATTCAGTACAACAGAATGCCTTGGAATGTTTGAGGAGCAGCGTGACACCACCTCTGACATCCTTTTGTGTGCAAAATGGGACTTTTCAGGCAAGTCCTCCTTCACTGGAGACGATGAAGTCTGAGTGTCTCACAACAAGATTCTGTAGTTTCATTTGACTTTTAACCTCAGCCTCTTCTTTTCTTGGCGTTTAAGTAATTAAATATTCACCCTCACTGGTTTATCAGCACAAGAGGGTTTGTAGCAAGGGATAACAACAACAACAACAATAATAATAACCAGTGTAGACTGGATGGGGTTGAAATTGTATAACAAATACAAGAGTAGTGAATATGATTTATGGAATGACATTATAGAATCATCAAATGGTTTGGGATAAAAGGGACCTTAAACAGCCTTTTGTTCTTCACCACCTGCACTAAACACCTTGCACTAGACCAGGTTGCTCCAAGCCCCATCCAGCCTGGCCTGGAACACTTCCAGGGATGAAGGGATAACTCCTGTGTCACCCAGAAGCATGACAACAAAAGCGGTATTCATATACAAATGTGGGAGGAGAAATGAAAAAGTGATCAATAAATAATTTCAGGGAGAAAACTCCTGTCCATCCAAACCCAGGAAGGAAAGGAAATGAGGCTGGATGGCATCAAGAGCATCCATTTCTGGACTAGGCGGTTATGGAAAGGCCCTTTGTGGTTGTAGGAGCTCATCCCTGGGACTATCCTCCCATGCTCCATCCAGGATAGTGGCACTGTTTGGGTCACACCACTCTTGTTGTCACTCAGAGCCATGAAGTTAAAGCTAAATACACACATGAGTTTGGGCAGTACTTCCATTCTTCCTTGGAAAGTGCTGCTCCTGGAGATCCGCTGCTCAGGGATGTACTTAATTACAGTTAATTGCATGGATGTTTACCTTGTAATGGTGTCAGTGACACAAGGTCCTGGATGTGCAGCCGGGTCCTTGTTCTTTCTTGCAGGCTTTAGGCTTTGCTTGTAGATGTCTCTGTCTGGGTTGTCTCCATCCAATGACTTGATTTATTCCCAAATCTCCTGTTCCCAAGCACCAGCAGACCTTGGAACAGCCCAGAGAAGCTGTGGCTGCCCCATTCCTGGAAGTGTCCAGGGCCAGGTTGGACAGGGCTTGGAGCAACCTGGGATAGTGGAAGGTGCCCCTGCCCATGGCAGGGGATGGAACTGGATGGGCTCCTTCCAACGCAAACCATTCTCTAATTCCATGATCCAGAGAAGGCACGTTGGCCAAAGCCCTCCCAACTTGGTCTGTACATGTGTCCAGGTGCCAGTTCTGGGTACTGCAGCCCCTGGAACACCCTGTTGAATGCACCTGAGCTGGGCAACCTTCAGTAGGGGGCAGTTTTAAGTTCTCTGGTGGAAACATAAAAGGCTGCAAAGTTGAGTTTAGTTGAGGTTGAGGTTCCCTAAACCTCTGATGTGGCTCCTCCTTAATGCAAACCAGGGAAACAACCAGTGATTCATGATTCTGCTGAGCTATTTGTGGCGGACCAAAGCTCCTCCTGCCCACACATTTCCCCCAGCTCCTCCTGGGGATAGGCAAGGGAGAAGCAGTTGAGAGACTGTGTGAAGTTCACCCTTCCTGAGAAGCTGCTCGTGCTTGGACTTGTCCAAAGAGCTGTCGTGGTGGAGCTCATGAGCTTGTGCAGGGAAAGTGCTGCTTGTAGCTCCTTGAAGACCCTGAGAGCAGGAAGGTGTGGGTGTTGTTGTGATGTGTTGGGACAAGCAGGGTGACACTGCTGCCTGTCTGACCCTACCCCTCTGAGTCACCCCCTCCACCCAGCCCTCCCTGCAGAACTACAAAATATCCTCTCTCTAAATTTCCTGGTGTGCCCAGCATTTCTGAGACAAAGCTGGATGTGCCATTCTGTGTTGGAGGTCACATCACATTGGAAGGAGTGACTTTTTGGTGTGGTCTGAGTCTTTTGTGGCAGCTGCCTTTCTCACCTCATGACTGACACTGCCAAGT
>JAHXMQ010012341.1:18648921-18672072 GCA_020466415.1 Ammodramus savannarum pratensis | reverse complement strand
TTACTCCACAAAAGCATTTTCTGCAATAAAGCCAGGTCCCTTAGGGTGCTCTGGTCTCACAACAGGTCTGCCCTGCCATCTTCCTTTGTCCATGAAAACAAGCCCAAATTCCTATTTGGATGAGAGGTATAAAACAATAATAAATGAGGATATGCAGCTTTGTCTATATTTTCCCCTGGGTCCTCCCACAACAAACTGCAGGTTCACACCTTTCACACTTCAGCAAGTGCTGCCTTTCCTGTGGGCTCCCAGCCCAACCTTCCTGAGGTCTGCCCAAACACCCAATGCTAGAAGATTCCCTTTTTTATACATTAACCTTGGCTTAAATGTTTTGATTGAGCCAGATGGAGCCATGCTAATAAATCATGGAATCATTTAGGTTGGAAAAGCCCTCTAAGATCATCAAGTCCAACTGTTACCTCATCACTCCCAGGTCAGTCATGTCCCCATGTGCCACATCCACACATCTGTGAAACCCCCAGGGATGGGGACTCCACACTTTCCTGGGCAGCCTGCTGCAACACTTCACAACCCATTCCATGAAGGAATTTTTCCTAATATCCAATCTCAACCTCTCCACTTGGCTCAAAGGCATCATCCTCGCCAGGAAAGGATTAGCCTCTCCATAATTTTTGTGTTTCATGCAATATAAGCCCCTCTGTGCTCGGTCTCCTGAGGTGCCCTGGTGTTCCTGTGGAAGCTCTCCAGCGGGACCTGCTGGTCCCGTCTGGCTGTGCCTCTGCCTGGAGGGAGAAGGTAAACAGAGAGCGAGCTGGAACAAATGGCTCTTGGTACCGAGCGAGGAAATTATCTCACCGAAACAGATAAAGGCAAGGGGAGGTTTGCGTGGTGCACCCAGAGCTCTCCTGCCTGCTGCTGTGACGTAGGCACTGCCTCCAGCTAAAAGTCCCCGGCGCCCTGGCTGCCTGCCCCAGACCCGGCTTGTGGAGGCTCCCGCGCGCCTGGCACCATGTCGGTGACAATCTGCCAGTCCATGGGCTTCGTGGTGTCCGCCCTGGGCATCGGGGGCATCATTGCCTCCACCTGCATGGACCAGTGGAGCACCCAGGACCTGTACAACAACCCGGTGACGGCCGTCTTCAACTACCAGGGCCTGTGGCGCACCTGCGTCCGGGAGAGCTCCGGCTTCACCGAGTGCCGCGGCTACTTCACCATCCTGGGGCTGCCAGGTAGGGCCTGATGGTGCCAGGGAAGAGTGGGAGGGGGTGGGACACAATCTCTGCATGAGCAGTGGGGGATTTCCAGTCAAATTTCGGCCGAAAGACCTCGGGTGCTCACCCTGTTTGGAAAACAGGTCCTTGGAGGTACCTCAAGGCAAACCCATGGCCAAGCTGAGGTTCAGCAAACTCGTTACATGCATCCTGAGGTGTTGTCCAGGCTGCTCCATGAGGAGATTTGTCCCCTGTGCCCTGTGTGACTCAGATTCCTGCCCCAGCTGTGTGGCTGTGTGTGGCTTCCCACCAGAAGCCACTAATAGTCTTGTCACTGGAGAAGATCCTTTCCTAAGAGGATATGTCACAGTTCAGCTCACTGTATTTCTATTTGGGCTAACACCACCAGGCTGGATTTCTCCCTAATTCTCCTTTGGTTCCAGTTTTTTCTGCCACGGGAATAATTCCTATCCTGGTTGTGCCCAGAGTATCTCAGGGTGCAAACAATTAGGTTACAACAGGATTATCTGGGGTTTCTTCTTGCCTTAATACAGTGAGAAAAAAGACACTTAGATTCATATACCCATCTGGCCTCTGTGCTTTGATACAGCCAGAATGGAGGGAAGAAGCCAATTATATCAGGAAATCACTGCAGAACTTCTGCAAAATGGCATTTCCAAACACACAGAAAGGGGCATTGTGCACAAAAATTGCTTCTCTCAAGAGAAGGCACAAATCAAACCAATATAACCCAGTGTGGCTGTGGCCTCAGACACCAGCTGGGGAGGTGTTTCATCCCCTGAGCTGTGTTTTGTGTTGCTCTTCTCTGGATGCTCATTCCCAGCTGCTGTCTGGCATTGGCTGTGCTGTGGCTTCCCCACACCCTGAGCATTGTCCACCTGCTGGTTGGACTTGATTTTAGAGGTCTTTCCCAACCTTAATGATTTTAGAAAGAGATTAAATTTATCATGTGAAGAATAAATTGAGGTGTGAAAACCAAACCCTCCCCACACAGATGCTCCCACAAGACACTGCAGTTCTTCCAGTTCTTGCAGTTCTTCCTCAGTTCTTCTGCTCAAAAAGCTTAAAATGACAAAAACTGTAACTCCATGAAAGAAGCAATTAACCTTTTCAAGTGCTCAGCTCTGAGAACTACTCTAATCTTTGAAGAAATCAGAATCCTTGAGATTTGGAGGGTTTTGTTCTTTCACACCTTTGTCACTGACCTCAGCCCTACAGCAAAAAGCAGAAAACCAGGGATGATTTCTTTGCAATTCCGAAACCTCCAGACTGGTGTCTGTTGGGCAGGTATTAATGTCTAAAATGGGAATGTTGAGGAGATGGATTTCCTGCATTAGCAGGATTTTCCTGCATTTGGAGGAGCTGGTAGAGATCAGTGTGCCCATGGCTCTGCTCACAGAAAGGGGGTGGAACAAGGTGGTCCCTAAAGTCCCTTCCAACCCAAACCATCTTGGGGTTCTCTGTTTCCATGATTCCTGAGCTCCATCTCATGATCTCTGTGGATCCCTCCCAGCCACGGACAGAAATGAGCATCCTACCCTAAATATTGGGGTTTTCTGATGAAGTCCTCATCTTAGAGCAGAATTCCCACTTGTGTTTGCCAGATTTACTGCTGTCACCTACAAAAAGGGATATAAAAAAGCCCAAGGAATTAAGGACAGGCATAAAAAAGAGGGATGGTGGATGCCTGAGCCCCCCCAAAGTTGCTGTCCTCACCCTCAGTGGTGTCAGGGAGATGGTCTGGGCTCCGTCTGAGGGAATATGAATATTTATGTGCTCTGTCCCAAATGATCCTTTTCGTGACCAGTGCTATCAGCACTGCCCTACAAAACGAGGTGGAATTTTTCCCTTTCTTTTTAATGAACTGGGCTTGTTCTTCTGTAGTCACCCCCCCTCCCTGCTCCTGTTTTTTGTCCTGTTATGGATTGTCTGACACTTCCAGTCTCTGGAGAAGCTGGAGCAAAGCCTCACATCCTGCTGCTGTGCTTTATGGATTGGCTCTGTCTCCTGAATCCAGCTGCTCCTATGGGCATTTCTTCCCACCCACCACCAGCAAAGGTGGCACCCCAATCAGAGGAGGGGAAACGATGCTAAAAATCCTATTATTAATTTACTCAGATACTATTTAAGTGCATCATCCCCATGTTTATTTGAAGTGTGTGGCACTTTGATCCCCGTGAAGCCTCCCTCACAAACTACCCCAGAGTTAATGGTTTGTCAGCATTTCCATTATCAACCCCTATTTATTATCCTGACAATGGCAATTTATATTGGGAACAATAGTGCCAGAGTGAATAAAAATAATAGGACTCTGGCAAAGCAGCGGGGTGACCTGAGCACATCGAGGAAGTTTTGGGTTCCAAGGTTTTTTTCACCTCAATCCCTTGCTCCCACAGCAAAGATTAGGCTTGTCTTGCCCATCATCTATCTTCAATTTAGTTGGGAATTTTAATTTCAAATAGATTGAGGAAAAATCAAGATAATAGGTAGAAATGAGAAATTACCCAGGCAGTTTGTGGCTCTGGCTGTTGAGCTATAAACAGTTGCTCTCTGGTGAAATGTGGCACTGGAGGACTGGATGTATTTGTTCTGATTTTGTTTTCTCCTGTTATTTTTTGCTTCTTGCTTTGGCGTAAGATGGTCTGGAGGACATAGTTGGAAACTGAGCACACAAATAATGGAGAAATAGCAAAAGCTGAGCTGGGCAAGGCTGGTGGTTTCACCTTATGTGGAGATCATGAGGTGATTTCTGTTCAGAGCAGAATTTTGCAGTTTCTCCCAACTTTGCTAAACTACAATAGCAAGGGCAGTGATTTCCCTAGTTTCTGTGTCAGTGTCTTTTTTCCACATCTCTTCAGGGAGCCTTCTCCAACAATTTTTCCAAGGACATTTCTCCCTCTGGTCCAAAGCTCTTTTTACCCCTTTGAAATAGGAGAATATTCTTGCTTTTCCAATGGCAAACTTTGATAGTCTGAGAGCAGAACAGAAGTTGAACAAGTCTAACTTGTTCAGCTTCTCCAACTGATAAAATGCCCATGTTCTTAGAGTGCTCAGAGGGAAAAGAGGCCATGGGAATGCAACCACGACTGCCCAGATTTTCCATAAATTTCAATTTGGCTGGTGCACGGTAGCAGCAGTGCATAGATGTTTCTTGAGGGGAATTCATGTCCAGGAAGAATCAGCATTGGCTTCTCTGGATTTTTCCCTTGTACATCAATGCTCTGACAAAGTTTTCTTTCATTTCATCTAACCCACAACCATTTTGTGGCATAACCATAGCAAATAACCTGATTTTAGAGACAGGGCAGCGGCTGGCCAAGGCGACAGCATCTCTACTCCTTGGAACTGTTCCATGCCCAAAGTTTGTAAGGATGGGAAGTGCTAATTGCCATGTCATGATCCTCCACCAGTGATGGCCAGGGCAAAGTCTCTTTCAAGGTCTGTTTGCTGCTTGAAATCCTTTCACCCAGCCAGGTCAGCTCTGAATTTTGAAATATCTACAGGCAACTGCTGTAACCTGCTTAAAGTCTTTTGAGGTCACGTTTTGGGTGCAGAAGGATTTAGGTGGTCCAGGTAGGCTGGAGACTTGATATATCCTACCAGGACATTTGTGAGGCTCTGATGGGTTTGCACTCACAGCTGGAGCTGAGGGAGGTGTGGGGATGGGGAAAGCACCAATGGGAGACCTCAGGAACCCCAGGAACACTTAGGGTGGGAGGAGGTGGCAGGGAGATGGATACGTGTGTCATATTTATTGTTTTGTGCCTTTACACCATGACAGGATGAAAAACAAGATTAAAAAAAAATCCTAAGAGATTTGGAATGACAGCCAGAAGAGAAAGGAGCAATGGTGTGGAGATCTGGGGCTGGGCTATGGCTTATAGATGTGAAGGCAAGTTCAGCCTCATGCACCCCAGCTCTGCTGAGGCATCTCAGAGCACCCTCTTGACCACCCCCAGTGGTGTGGATCTGAGCTGGGATGGGGTCCTTCCATGACCCACTTCCCTCACTGAATTCCAGAAAGGCCATTCAGCCCTTCTTATTGTGGACCACATTCACAAACCCTGAGGTGGTCCTGACAATGGAGGGGCAGGAAGAGAGGGTGGGTTTGCTTAGTCTGGGCCTGAGCAGGCTGAGCTGGTGTGGGCAGCTGGCAGGGTGTGAGCTGTGTTTGCAAATTTGAGAGCAAACATGAGCTGGAGGTGATTTTTGTGGGAGAGGCAGTGATAACATTCAGGAGCTGCCTGGGCCCAGGGACCGGTTTTGAGATAACACAGAGTCAATGCCTGGAGAGATAAAGCAACTATGAGTTGGAATAAAGGGGCACAGGGGAGTGGCCACAAAGCCCCCTTCTTTTCCTCATTTGGGTAAACCACTGGAGCTGCCCCAATGTTCAGTGGGAGCCCTGTTCTCTGCTCCTTGGTGAGCTGCAGCCTCGCCATTCTCTTTCCTCGGACACAACTCAGCATTTCCACATGGATTGAGAAACCCTCTGGCCAAGCATTCAGCTGCTGGAGACAATCCACAGATTGTTTGGAGAGAGATTCTCATCCTTCACCCAATCCTGGCTGTGGTCATCTCCATGGGGTGGTTGGAGAGGAGCATAAGGTTGTGATGAAGATGCTCAGACTTGCTCCACAACTTTTGTGTCACCCAACCCCTTCTTGGGTTGTGCTCTGAGCCAACAGTTCAGATGAAACTCCCAGGGGATCTTGTGTTATCTGGGAAAATGGGATGAATGTATTTTTTTTCCTTATCATGGGCAGCTCAGAAAAAAAAACCATTAAAATAAGCTTAAAATCTGGATATTTGAGAAAGGCAAAGGAAATGTGCTGGGGAAGGGTTGGGAAGCAAACAAATTTGGATTTTGTCTCCAAAACTCTGCTTCAAGTATCCACTGAGGAAAGTGTGGGAGTTTTGAATTCCCACTCTTTCAAGTATGTTCTAGTCAGAGCAGGAGAAATGGCAATGGGATGGCTGGAGGACACTTCAGCCAATACTTTTAGGGATGAGTGAACAGAAGTCCCCAAACCACAATAATTCTTCAAAGATGGCAACATGTGGAGTGCTGAGCATGGCTGGGTGTTTAACTCTTAACCAAGGAGTGCAGCATGACCATTAGCAGCAAAATTCCTTCCTTGACTCCATTTTTGGGGACAGCACATGAGTGGGGAATGTCCAACCTTGTGTTGGTTTCTCTTCTTTAGAGACATGGTTCCATCTGGTCTTGCAAATCAAAGCCAGGCTGGTTCTCCTGGACTTTTCTGCACACTTGGAGATTTTGATGTTGTTTTTTGACTGCTCCACCATTGCTTTTGGGTTTTGATGTCCCCGAGTAAGGGTCATGACGAGAAACAGCATTTCCATCCACAAGGGAAAATTCCATTCACAAGGAAAGGTTACTGAGGTGATGGACTGGACATGGGCACATCCAGGGGTGGCCCTCTTTCTGATAGAAGGTGTCTTGAGGGGATCAGCAGAGCTTGGGATGTGAAACACGAAGGAGAAGGAGAAGGAGAAGGAGAAGGAGAAGGAGAAGGAGAAGGAGAAGGAGAAGGAGAAGGAGAAGGAGAAGAAAAGCTCCCTGTTGGTTTGAAGAGCAGTTCCTGCTGCACATGGCCAGAACCAGCAGCCAGGGTGGAGGAAGGAGTGGTGTGTCCACTCCCACCAAAGCAAATGTGGATATAGGGATGGAAGGGCCACCACCACTGTTAATTCCTGCAACCACCCAGATGTCCAACTGAGCAGAAAAAACCAATCATTTAAAAGGTGGCAGAGGTGTTTGGGGGAAAAAAAAGCTGGGAAAAGTATCTTCACCCATCTAATTCTCCCTCTTTCCTTCCCTTTTCCTTCCCAGGGATTATTTTTAGCTATGGCCAGTCTATGGGTTCATTTCTCTGTGCACTGTTTCATGCACTTGGGAATAGGGGTTATGTCTCAAAGGAATATCACTCCCTCTGATGTGTTCTGATGAGGTTCAGTCCAGAAGAATATTCTCCAGCACTGATCTATCACAAATCATTATCCAAAATGAGGAATTCCCTCATCACTCCTTATTCTTCACAGAGGATGAGCAGCTCTTTACCACCTCTGGTTCTTGAGGGTTCCCTTCCATGGTTTTCGTTCACTTTATTATTTTTGCTGGCAACTTTAGGTAAGTCAGAACTGACTCTTCCTATGATATAAACTTGCCAAAGTGAGTGAAAATGATGACAGTTGAATAAAACTGATAGAAGCAAAGACATCTTGTGCCTGACCTGAGAGGGCTATGATTGCCACCAAACATGGAATTGTGCTCTGGCTGCCCCAGCAGAGCCCCACAAGACAAGGGATGTCCTGGATGGCTGTTCTCCAGAAGGTAGGAGAAATATCCAGGGTGCAATAACCCCAATGTAGTTCCTCAGGGACACAACTAAGCCTGTCCTCTCTTCCTGGTGGCTCTCACATGGGTTCACATTCAGGTGCTGTTGTGGATGGTGCCTGTGGTATGGGCAGTTTAAATTAGGACTTTGCTTCTAGGTCAGGACTGAAGTGAATCAGTTGGAGGGAGATACTGGATGAGAATGGATGAGTGTAAAGCCTGGAAAATCCTTGTACCTCACTGGCTTAATTGGCAGAGTGGCACAGTAGATTTATTTTGTTCCCACGAGCCTAGACCATCTCTCCACTGTGATAATGATTTTCCCACTTTTTACATGCCCCATCCCTTTCCCAGAACCATCCCTCCAGTGAGTACAGACAAGCACTCCCTCAGAAAGGCCATTTCCCAGTGCTCCCTGTGCTCTCCTCCCTCCCACATGGGTTTCAGTGTCCTTGTGGTGGCAGTGGGGATGTGGGTGTGTGGAGAACAGGGCTGGAGGAGGTTTGCTGGATCAGTTTGGGGCTCTTGGCTTGGTGCCCTGGGCTGTGCCATGGTCAGCATTCAGTTCAAGTTCAGTGATGCCCGAGAGCACTGAGAGCAGCAGCCACATCCCTGGGCTGGGCTGGTGGCCCCACATCTCTGACAGAGCCCTGGCTCTCATCATGCCTCTTGTGAGGACACCTCCATGGGGGACAGATTGTCTGGTGGCATCAGCAGAGGGATGGGGAAGTGGTGGCCTGAGCCAGCTGCTGAATTCTCCATGGAAGATGGTCCTTGCCCCGTGCCAAGCAGGCAAGAGAGGCCCAATGGGCAGCAAAGGGTTTCAGGGGGCTGGCCAAGCCCCAAGTGGGTTACCCAACACTCAGCAGAGCGTGGCTGCTTAAATGTGGAAGGACAAGCACTTCTAAAGGACAAAAGCTCCTATCTCCAGGCCCTGCCGGCACAGACCTCACCGGCAGCGAGAGTGAAACTGGACTATCTTGCAAAAACACTTTGAGCAAACAGCGCTCAATGGAAAGCATCTGATAAGAGCAGCTGCACTGCTGGTGGCTCAGGCAGGAGGACTCGGGTGCCCCAGTAGGACTGCAGCTCCCTCGGGGCCGCGCCACCTCCGCTCTCCGGGCACTCACCATGTCCACCACCATCTGCCAGGTGATGGGGTTCCTGGTGTCATCACTGGGCGTTGGGGGCAGCATCATGGCCACGGCCATGGACACGTGGAGCACGCAGGACCTGTATGACAACCCAGTCACGGCCGTGTTCCAGTACCAGGGGCTGTGGAGGAGCTGCGTGCGGCAGAGCTCCGGCTTCACCGAGTGTCGGCCGTATTTCACTATCCTTGGGCTGCCAGGTAAGGGCAAAACACTCCAGGTGTCACCCAGGGGCTCTCCTGGAGCTCTGCATCTGAAAGGAGGAGCAGGTATCTTAAAGCACTTTGTGAGGAATAACATTTCCAGTGTTATGTTAGGAGCATAAAAATAGGAGCATATTTGTTGCCAAAATGATTTTTGTGGTGGGGGTTATTGGTGGGGTTACAACCTGGTGCATGTGCGTGGTATGTCTGGTGAGCATCGCGGGTTCAGCACCACTGCTGGCATACATCAGAGCAGCTCCACTGAGGTGAAGAGAGCAAGGATGTTTAATCTCCCAGGTATTGTCTCTGGGAATGAAAACCCAAGGAAAAGGGCTGCGTGCAATTATGTTGTGTTATAGGATGATGGAAATAATTGAAATGTACTGTTTTTCCAAAGATAGAACTGGAATGGGAGAAATCTGTCTGTGAGAGGTGTGGGTAGGAAGGGCACGAAAGGGAAAGGTATGTTTTCAGTCACTGCCCATCACCTGGGCAGTGTTAGTGCCTACAGAAGCAGAGTGCAGAGGCGTATTGCTGTCTTGTTTGCTTACTCGTATTCCCAAAAGAGCTGATTTTCCTACCCCACTGCATGTCAGGGTATCCCAGTGCTCCCAGCCCAGAGTAAATTTGGCCCTGGGAGCGTTCCTCACTTCTGGTGCGTGATCACAAAAAGGTCCAAGCAAGCCCTGCTGTGCACAGGCCTTTTGCAACTGTTGATCCAAGTGTGATGTGGGTTCCAGCCCTGTATCCTCAGGGATATCATCCTCAGGGATGCCCTCAACCTTTGCTGAGGACCTGTGACTCTCTGAGGGGTGCCATGGAGTAAATGTGTCTCTATGTATCCAGTTTCAGGATTGCCAGGTGAATTCTTTCCCATTTGGAAGAGCAAACCTGATATTTAGAGTCACCTTTCCCATGGGGATATTTTTTTTAAGAATAAAAATTAGATTTATCCAACTATCTCTACAAAATGTTGACCACAATATCTCTTCATAATGCTTTGGGCAGTTGATTGTGTTTTAAATGAGCCATAAGGAAATGGGGACCATCATTTTGATGTCAATTTATCCTAATCAAGATTTTACTTTTTCCGTTATTTTTAAGTAATATGGCAATAAAGAAATGTGCAAAGCATTCATGGACAATTTCTGTTGTTAGAGATATCCTATCAGAGTTATATTTGTGAATCCATTTAATTGATTTATTCCTTCAAGCATAGAGAAAAAAATGTCTCTGCTGGAATTTGCTTAACTTAAACACCTGCTGGATGTACTTACTTTCCCTAAAATTTCTATATTCCATCAATTATTACTGGTCATAAAGTCAGATTCCACCTTTTTATTATGTATTAGCCTCAGAAATGCAGATGATGGTCATTTAAATGACTTAAAGTTGTTTTATCTCACTCACCTCTTACTATTCACATGGGGGAGGAAGACAACTATCCAGTTTCCCTTACCTCTGGAAAACAGGGATGCAGGTTGTGGTTTCACATCACTGCCATTTATTTTGGTGGAGAAGCTGTTTCTGTTGGTGCTTTTGCTATTCCCTTGTTATGGAACACCAGCCCTTGTGTGGAAGCCAGGTTATCCTCCCCCAGGTGTGTGCAAAAGGCAGGTTTTGTAACTCCAGGGCTGTTTGCTTCCTATTGCTCCTGATACCACTTTTCCTTAGTCTCCCACTTTGTTTGTCTAAGCCCTTCCACTCCTTCCTCCAAGCAGAGGTCATTCACCTTTGGAAAAGCAGTTCTTTTCAAAGGACTTCCAATGGATGCCAAAATTCCCTTGAAACTGCAGTGCTGCTTTTCCAAACAGCTCCCACTTCAAGTCCTGGGAGCCAAGTGGAGAGGTCTTCATGCCACAGCAGAAACAACTTCTTTCTCCTTTCCACCTCTTAGTGGAGATGGTCAGTCTCATGGAGGCAGGAATGGTTATCTGGCTTTTTTTCTGTCATGCCCTGCTGTGCTCCTCTCCCTCCCCTTTCCAACAGCTCCTTTCAATGGAGATTCACAACAGTGCTCCAGCAAAAGCAGAGCATCCTTGGCTGCTCGGCTTGGCCCCACCTATTGTGTCCTTCCATAGAGGCACTGGGAACACCTCTCCTGAGAACCAACAAACTCTCTGTGGGATCTTTTTGGGGTCACTGCTTGATGGGTTCAGAACAGCCCAGTGATGACACCCAGGAACGTGCAGGGAACATCCAGGAATGAGGCACTGTCTTGGGGACACGGAGCTTCCATCACGATCCGTGTTCTTGGATTATCAGCCTCTCCTGCCTGCCCTGAAACAAAAGCATTTGCAAAGAAACTTTGGTGGTTGCAAAGACAAACGAAGATTGAAATTTCCTCCTCTTTCTGCTTCCCATCAGGTGCTGCGGAACAACCTCCGAGGGCTGATAAGGCGTATCCGCCATCCCCTGATGGATCATAACTAATGAGCTCCTACCTGGGGGCTGATGAATGGGAGATTGAAAACCCCCGGCTCGTTAGCACTCGTTATCAGCTGATAAGGGCAAATTGAGTCATAAGAGCTGAGGCAGTGGGACTGCTGGATGGGAGAAGGTGGTGTATTCCCGGCCTGTGGAATGGCAGCCCGCCCGCTTCCGTGTGTGCCGCGGTGCCAGCATGGTTCTGCTCCGCTTCCTGACACCCCACAGGCCAGGAAAGCCACCCAGGCACCCAGCACCCTCCTGGCAAGGGTTTATAAACCCTTCTCCCAACCTGTGCAAGGGCTCTGTGCTCTCCTGCACCCTTGGGCACCGCAGTCACCCAGCAAAGGGGTGACAGCCAGGGCAGAGATGTCCCAGGGGCTGTGGAATCAGTTTTCCACCTGTTTCACTCCGTCATGAGCCCACTTTCTCTTTCCTGAAGAGGGGCAATCATGCTTGGGGAGCACCAAAGCCAGACCAGGGCTGTGGGAGCTTGTGGCGGGGTAAGGAGAGGCTGCCAAGTGTCCCAGCCAAGTCCCAACAGCCCTTGAAATACTCCCAGCACCCCTTCCAGGGCTCTGCCGCCTCCCTGTCGCTGCCAGGGACTTGTGCACAAGTGGGGAGGGGAAGTGTCTGGAAAAAGATGGGATATGTGCCACCTTATTAGAGAATCACCTTGGTATTCAAGTACTCTTTCCCCCACCACTTCTCTAATTTTAAAGGTGCCAGTCTCCTTTTACTTCTCCTTCTACTTTTCTACTCCACCCAAGAGGAGTCTGAAGGGTTTTTGCCTCCTTCAGGCCTCAGGTCCCATGGGCATGACCCACCAGCATTCCCAGCTCATGGCACACTGCTGCCAACTCAGGATGGGGGTATTTGGATGTTTTATTCATGAACACGGACAGACTTATGCAGGACTGGTGTTCCAAACAGCCCTGGGAAGGATATGGTGAGGGAGATGGTTGCCAGAGCTTAGATGCTCTCTCCTCCTCTCTATGTAATGTTTGATTTTTCTTTTGTCCATGTGCTTTACTGGGAAGCAGGAATATACAGAACTGCATTTTGAGTTAAGCACTACCTGGAAATATCCTGGTCAGGTGGGTGGAGCTGTCTGCTTCCATTGCTGACTGGGGAGGAAAGAAGAGCCCTTTCTCAACCTCTGTGGTTATGGAACAATCCATGCTTATACCAGTTCCTCACTAACTCTTCTCCATGAATTTCATGACTGCTGCTATTGAACATTTAAAAAAAAATGCTGCCTAAACCATCAAACTCTTTGGGAAGTCAAACAGCTGTACTTCCAGAGGTGCCACAGATAATAAGGAGTAGATCCAGTGCTCATTTTCCAAGGTTTTATTCTTTAATTTTTCTATTTTCAGACAGAGGCAATCTTTGAAAATCCCCCAGGCTCTGACAAATCCCATTTCAGCCACTCATTGAGACCCTTGCTGTTTGTTTTGCAGCAATGTTCCAGGCTGTGAGGGCCCTCATGATCGTGGGCATTGTCCTGGGACTCCTCGGCCTCTTTGTGTGCATTTTTGCTCTGAAATGCATCCGGATTGGGAGCATGGAGGACACTGCCAAAGCCAACATGACCCTGACCTCTGGCATCATGTTCATTGTTGCTGGTAAGTGGGAACTGTCATGTCTTCCATGTGGAAGGCTTTGCATTTCCCTGGAATTGAGAACTGAGCACGTCTTGGTGCATTTCTGAAGTTATTGGCTTTATCCTCTTGCCTGATTTCCTGGGGTGAGGTGTTTTTTACCTCTGATTAGAGAAAAAAAAAAAAAATATCTGGAAACCAGAAGTTTGCACGGACAAAACATAGAAGGCTGAAAAAACATCCCACAGATGGAAAAGGAAGTATATCTCTTGATTTGTTTTATAAATGTTGTTGCCATATATTTTTATAGCCTTTATTTATGTAGAATATTTCTTTCATTTTCAGGCTTTATCCATAATAACTTTAGGAAGATTCCCAGGGTTGTTGTAGCCGGGTTTGTAGGTTTCAAATACCAGCCTACATGGCTGTAGGAATGCCCAGCTTCCTCAAAACTGCAAATGCTTAAAACATTGCTTACATGTTTTCCTACATTATTTATGAGATAGGAGTCAAATGAAATCTATATCCTTACAAAGGGAAGGAGAATGTCCCTAGTTAAAATCCTTCAAATACCAATGCTTAACTTTTGCAGGGATATGAGACATTCAACACAACTTCAAAAAGTATAAGCTGGAAAGAGGAAACCACCTTCTGCTAAAGAGATTTAATTTTGTATTTTGCATCTATCATTTTAGAATAATGGAATGGGTTGGGTTGGGTTGGAATGACCTTAAAAATCATCCAGTTCCACCACTGCCATGGGCAGGGACTCCTTCCACTGGACCAGGGCTCCAAGTCCCATCCAACCTGGCCTTGTACACCGTGGAAGGAAGAACAAAGCAAAACTGTCATGTGAGGGTTTTCGGCCAAAAGTTCTGGACTTCAGCTCTTCTGGACGCCCCAGCTCCTTTCTATCCTTGGTCTTTAAGGCCCCTTCCAACCCAAGTCAGTCTGTTAGTCCATGTTCAAGTATTCTGTGAATTACTCTGCTGAGAAAAACCAAAGGTTTGACATTGCAGCCAGGATTGTTAGGGATGGCCATCCCAGACATCTCTTGTTTGGATGAATGGAAGAAGTTCCCACATCCTGGGGCTGGTCTTCCACATCTTGTGATAAACAGGCTGTGAGGCAAAGACATCTCTTCTGTCATGTGACAGAGAACGTGTTTTCCCATTAAAAAAATTCTGTCTGGGAATTTTTGGTGCATGTTTTTCACTCTGAAACAAATGTTTAAAATGAACTACTGGGTATTTTGTACAATGACCTGTTTGTCAAACTCATTTGTGTGACAAAACACACCAGGAGAAAGAATCCTGCTGGTTTGACTTGGGAATGTGTTGTGCAATATTGTATTCCTGGTGTTGGATTGTAAATGCAAGGAAAACCTGGAAGAAAAGTGTGACACATTGTGGGTCCCCCTTTGTGCTGATGGCCACAGAGCAGTGTCTCACCCACCTTTCCAGAGGAGTGAGATGCTTCCCTGAGGCCCCAGGTGACTTCTTGCACTGTGTGGCTCTCAGTCTGTCCTTCTGTCCCCTCTCAGGCCTGTGTGCCATCACTGGAGTGTCCGTGTTTGCCAACATGCTGGTCACAAACTTCTGGATGTCCACCACCAACATGTACCAAGGAATGCAGAACGTCCAGAACAGGTGGGTGCTCAGCTAACTCTGCATGTTACACCGTGGAAATCTCCCTCAGGGCTGCTGCTGAGGGATTGGCAAACTCTGGGAGTATGCTGGGATGGCTGCAGGGCTTGGAAGATTATTCTTAGGAGAAAGGGTCTGGGCTGGAGATCAGCAAATGGGCTGGGATGTCTCTGTTTTTACAGCTCAAGAATGAGATGGGGGAAGCTATTGTGGTTCAGAATGCAGGTGGGACTTCTGGGAATTTCTGGGGACTTCTGGGTACACCTGTAGGGCCAGAGGGAGTATTCTGTGCCAGTGTTCAGTGTGTCTGGGCAGCAGCAGACAGGACCTGTCACACCCTAACCAGCCACGCCTGTTTTGCAGGTACACCTTTGGCTCAGCCCTCTTTGTTGGATGGGTGGCAGGGGGCCTGGCCCTCGTGGGAGGCATCATGATGTGCCTTGCTTGCAAAGGGCTCATCCCAGAAGAATCCCGGTAAGCTGGGCTGGGTGGGCATGGGAAAGTATTGCAGGAAAGCTGGGTGCACAGGATGTGTGGGTGTGTGACACCCTGTCATGATAGCTGTCATGGTGAGGGAAACACAGAGTCCTTTAGGCTGGAAAAGACCTTTAAGATCAGAGTCCAGCCATTAATTCAGCACTGCTGAGGCCATCACTACCTGAAGTCCATGATTATGTGTTGTCCTCTGTGGATCCAAAGTGAGCATTTCCCCTCCCTGACCCTGTGACTCACACAGGAACAGAAAGGACATGAGAACCAACCTCAAAATGTGACATTTGCACTGTGCAGGTAGGTTCAGGCCCATGAATTGAAGATTGCACAACAGATCATTAGCAGGGGTAGATTGCATCAGCTGAGCCATGATTTACATGGAATTGTAGAACTCCAGAGCATTTTGGGTTGGGAGGGACCTAAAGCCCTTTCCATTCCACCCCTGCTGTATACAGGGGCACCTTCCATAGACCAGGTAGATCCAAGCCTTGTCCAACCTGGCCTGGATGGTGTAAAATCACCAGGAATTTGTACCTCAACATATCTGGTTATTGCAGGTGGGTCCATGATGCCACAAATGGTTTACTTCAGGGAAAGAAAGTACTAATTTATGAAAGAACCTGAAAAGGACTTGCAGCTTTCCACAGATGGTGGGCTGACCTCTCTGAGTGCCTCCAAGTGATGACACAGCACAAAGCTCCCTAAAAGCCACCATGAGCACAGGGTGCAGTGCTGGGCAGTCACAGCCCCTCCATCAGAGACTGATGTCCCTCTTGTGTCTCTTCCAGCTACAAAGCCGTGTCCTACAACGCCTCAGGCCGGAACATCTCCTACAGGACGGGGCCCTACAAAGGTGGCCCGGGGTATGAAGCTGACCCAAGGACCAGGAAGGGTGTGGGATATGAAGATGCTCCTCGAAGTGAGGATGGGAGGCGCCCCTACCCTTCAAAATACGACTATGTCTAGCAGATCTTCTGGCCTTGAGTTGTGCTATCAGAAATTTTTAACTTCACAAGCAAAAAGTGCAGCAAACCAAGCAGTCTGTAAATAGGATTGTGTTTTTTCTAGCAGGTTTTTTCTACTCTGAGGTTGCATCTTTGTTGTGAACATCAGTTTTACTCGACTGCCCGTTAGTATTAACAGCACCAGGAGGTCTGTGACCAAAGTAATGCCTTGTGGTGCTCTCAGAGTAGAACATTTTGCTCCTATTTTCTGTATAAACTGATATCCAGGAGCAGTGCCTTGCGTCCTTTCTTAATTGCTCAAATAGTGAAAATTCCCCTTTGATGATCGCTGTGTATTTGAAGTAAATTCTGTTGTGTCCCCTAGGCTGTGCCCAAAGCAAACAGAGCCTGTAGTCAGGGCATTTTCCTCCTTGGTGGCTTCTCTACCCAGTTCTACCTTTGCTTTGCTGGCTGTACTCTAATGCTGATCTGCTGTGATATTTAATCTGATTTCTGTTACTAAGACGTTTGCTGGAGCCTGTGATAGCAAAGTGTATTTATTTCTTTGGATCTCTCCAGGGAATGTGCATAATCCATTGTTATTCCTGCACTAATAGCTCCCAACCTCTGTGCCAGTGGTGTTCCCACAGATGTCATCTTTAATGGAGCCAGGAGAATTTCTCATTTAGAATTAATTAGAGTTACCTTTGGAGCAGGACTCTCAGGGAGCATTAGATGTGTAACTCCACACCGACATCAGGACTTCCCTGTGGTAATTCTCCCCCCAGTGATGGGAAGATTAACTCCACAGTGGAACGTTGCCTCCTCCATCCAATTCATCAGAGAGGGAGTTTATTTCAAGGGGGAAGAGGGAGACATGTCAGAACTTTTGTGGGAAGAGAGAGCTGAGAGCTCTTAGCAGGTCCTCCCACCAAGTGTCAGTGCACATCCTAAAAAGCTCTACACAATGCCTATGGATAGAGAAAAGGGGTAAGTTAGAGAGAAAAAAGGGTTCCAGAGCCTTTAAGATAACCATTTAATGGCATCTGCAGTGGGCTTGAGCACCACTCCTCAGGATTACAAGTTCTCTGATGGAATTCAGTTCAGGCACAATTATTTTGGTGAGATGCTGGTGTTCCCTGAGTGTTTGGTGTCTTGGAGGGATCAGAATCTGCGGCTGAGCATTTCTGCAGAGTTGGACCTTTGGAAGGTCAAGTTGCCACCAGCTGAGCTGGCATCTCTGGTGGCTCTTAGGATTAGGGGGGGCAGGCTGTGCTCCCAGTGAGCACAAACTGCATCCCCGTCCTCCCCATGTCCAACAGTGCTCCATAAACCTCAGTTTCCATGACCACCAGATTTCCACAACCATCACCTCTCCACCACCACGTGGAGCCAAATCCCCAGCACAGGTCCAGGAGATCCTGGGGAAAGTCACCAGGAGGAGGAGGGAACACCTGGCAGCTGGGTGGAGGGAACAGCCACCATGCAGAGGGGTGGGAAGAGCTTCCAGCCACCAGCAGATCAGGCTGGATTTTGGCCACTTGGGGTATACCCCTGTGGGATGTCAGTACTGACCCTCCCTTTTGTTCCAGCAAAGAACTTGTTTTAAGGACTTGTTTTTAAAGGAGAATAATTTCTTTTGCAGAGGTAGATCTTGTTCTATTTTAAAAACATTGCTACTCTTTTCCATGGTTTGTATCTCATAGTATAAAATAAGATTTCTTGCCTTTTTTTTGCGTGCTGGATTTTTTTTTGCTTAATTGTTTTGTTGGTTGTTGTTTTCTTTTTTCTTTTTTTTTTACGTGAATATTAAAAAGGATAAAATCTTAAAGACCAGAATCACAGTTTCCAGTTGTTCTCTTCTTGTCAAAATCATCAGCTGCAACCTTTTTGCTCAGCCAAAGCTCCCAAGCTTGTGTTCTACATGTTCTTGGGAGGAGTATGGACACAAATGGGTGGTGGAGGGAAAAAAGAAAAGATTGGGATGTTTTATTTCCTTATAAAAGTCACACAATGAGAGAAAATTTCAGACAATCAGAAATTTAATAATATTATAGAATATAATAATATAAAATCAGAAATATAATAATAATAATTAATGGGGGACCCCAAATCAGTGATGTGATGGAGTCAGAGTTCCTTGGTGGGACCCTGAGCTTGCTGAGGAGTAGAGTGCAGCAAGTTTCAGGGTAGAGATTAAACACTTCTGAACACTTCATTGTTCTTAGGAGGGCAGAAAAATGGTGGGTATGCTCTCAGGCTCCACTGGAAAGGGGCTGAAAAGCCCAGGAATGTTTAATTTAGATAGGAAACACATAAGTGGTGCTGAGGGAAAGGTACACAGTGGAATGTGAAAAGCAGGAAAACACCCAGAAAAATTCAAAATGCAGGTTTACGGCTGAGTTAGAATTAAAAAAAAATCCCAAGGAAACAGCTTTGAAAGTTACATTTTATTTTTCTGCTACACAAATGATGTGACAAAGTCCCCGAGCCAGCTATCTCTCGGTCACACTTTGATGTGTGCAGGCGTGTAGATGACAAGATTAGGGCCAGGAGCCTTATGGGGAGCTGAGAGAGAGCTGTATCCAGGAATTCCTGCCCTCGCTGGGCTCCTAATCTTCCAGCATCAGTTTTCATTTCCTTGCCTCGGCCGAAAACTCACAGGATGAAATATTTTAATGCAGTGAACTCCGCTGGAATAAAATCCCATTCCCGAGCAGAGAATCATTTATTTATGAGCCTGGTTGTGGCATAGCTACACTTGGTGTTACAGCTGCTCCTGTGTTTGTGGCCCTAAGGGACCTTATCTTGTTCTCAGCACCACGCAGGGTGGTGAACATCATTGCTGGGAATGACAGCACCAGGAGAATCCACAGCCATGGAACGGCAGCTCCTGCTGCTGGGAGAACTCAGGATTTGGACACAGAGAGTCCAGGGGAGCAGAGGGATGGAGCAGCTCTGCTGGGAGGAAAGGCTGGCACAGCAGGGACTGTTCAGCCTGGAGGAGAGACCAGGGGTGACCTCACTGTGGCCTTCCAGTGCCTGAAGGAGCCAACCAGAAACATGGAGAGAGAATATTTGCCATGGACAGAGACATGGAGTGACAGGACAAGGCCTCAAACTGAAAGAGAGGAGATTTATGTTGGGTATACAGCAGAAATTCTTCCCTGTGAGGGTGCTGAAGTCCTGGCACCGGGTGCCCAGAGAAGCTGTGATTGCCCCTGGATCCCTGGAAGTGTCCAAGGCCAGGTTGGACAGGGCAACCTAGGACAGTGGAAGGTGTCCCTGCCCATGGAGGGGTGGGACTGAATGGACCTTAAGGTCCATTCCAACCCAAACCATTCCATGATTCTATGATTCCTTGTTTTGGACACAGACCCAATATCCCCTTTTCAGCTGAGCTGATGTCTCTTCTAATTGCAAAATTATCTCTTTGGGAAATCTCTGTGCCTTTACCAAGGCCAAAGTTTCCTTTTCCAAGCTTTCCTCTGTAGCCCAGAAGGCTAAAAACCATAATTGTGATACCCTAATTATTCTTTGGACTTAGAGACCCAGAAGAACCCTGCGGATGACCCAGTGTCTTGGTGACAGCTCATTGTGTGTCATCCTGTGAAAAATGCATTTCCCGTTCAGATGAGCTAATTAAATCTAGGCTTGTCTAATAAAGCTGAGCCTGGGTGCATTATCTTACAGCTCTGAACAGGCTCTTTCCAAGCCCCTGCAACATCTGGAGTGTGTGAGAGCACGCTGGATTTGCATGGAGCTTGACCAAGGGACAAACTGGAGCTACAAATTGGACTAGGAGATAAGAACTCTCCTGAAATCTATATGCAATTAAAAGCCCAATCGTCCTCCCTATAGTGACAAGGTTATTGCTTTTATAGAGTTGAACAGAGATGAATGAGTCTATGGATTAATGGCACTAAGATTTATGACACTGTGCTTGCCCCAAATATTATGGGAGAATAGCTCTCTGGGTGAGATATTCCAGCTGAATAAATTTGATAGGATTTTTATTTTCCTTTATTATTTTTTTTCAGCTTTGGGAGAGCTGTGCTGCATTCAGAGCTCGTTAGTGCTGTGGGTTGAATTTTTACTGATATTCCCTTGTATATTGATGATTTATAAAAGTATTGCCAGTAAGAGGAGCCCATCAAGAAAAAGTCAATGGGAAAAACAAAACCTACAAACCCATAGTGATTTGTGTGATTTCTCCTTAATTTAATTGGCCAGATCTTTATCTTGCTGGCTCTGGGCTTTGTTTTACTGTTCCCAGAGACTCCAAAGAGGATAAAGCCTAAGGAGTCACTTCTGGCAGGAGAAATGAGGTGGCAGCAGTGGGTGGAGACCATGGAAAACCCTCTGTGCTGTGCTGCACTGTGCTGAGCTAAACACAAAATTAGGAGGAGGAAAATAAAAACCTGTGGGATTTTAAGGGGAGCAGTTTGGAAGGGATGGAGTTACACACTCAGGGCAGGGCAGAGGGGTGAGGACTGAGGGAAAACCATGTCCAGGGAAAACCAGAGGTGTGGGACAGGCCCTGCTCCTCCAAATCCCAGCAGGATGCAAGGATTGCATCATCCATCACTTAACAAAACTCTGGGAGTTGTTTTAAGCCAGGCTGGAGAGGGCTTGGAGCAAGTTTGGAGGAAGATGTTCCTGGTGGTGGAAAAAGATGGGCTTTAAGGTCCCTTCCAACCCAAACCACCCCGGGATTTTTGGACTTTGAGGCAAAGTCTCTGGGGGTTGAGCAGCAAGGACAGGGATTTCCATGTCAGATTTCACTGGGATTTCCCAGATTTCAGTGGGAAACAGTGTTTCCCAGCCTATGGGCTGAGCCTGACCCACCACCCTGCAGGGCCCAGCAACAGCATGGACTTGATCCCAACTTCCAATGGAACACACTGGCTCGAGATGCCCAGTGTGGAACAAAACCTCTTTCCACATCTCAGCTCCCTCACTGGTCAGAGGATGAGTGCCACTGTTGTATTTGTGGGGTTCCCAGACAAAGGAAGGAACGATGAATTTGACTCCATGTTCTTAGAAGGGTAATTTATTATTTTATGATACTACAATATATTGAAGAATACTATACTAAACTCTACTATAGAATACAGAAAGGATACTTACACAATGCTAAAAAGATAATAATGAAAACTCATGACTCTCTCCAGAGTCTGACACAGCTTGGCACTGATTGGTCTTTAAGTTAAAACAATTCACATGAAACCAATCAAAGAATCACCTGTTGGTAAACAATCTCCAAACACATTCTAAAGCAGCAAAACACAGGAGAAGCAAATCAGATAATTATTGTTTTCATTTTCCTCTGAGGCTTCTCAGCTTTCCAGGTGAAAAATCCTGAGCAAAAGAATTTTTCCAGAAAATACAGCAGTGACATGCCACCCTCATCTTGGCACAAGGCTCTCAGCTATTTCTGGACTTTCCCAAACTTAGGAGAAGTTTCCCCCCAGTTTTCCACCACCATTTGGACTTGGTGTTTGTAGCTCACCAAAAGCACCTTAGGCAGGGAGACTGCTGAGAAATCCATCAGGAAAGTGATTTTTGCAGTTGCTGGCAGCTGAATGAGCAGCACCTGCCTTGGCACCAGGTTTGCCACGTCGACAGGGCACAGCAGCTCCTCCTTTCTGCCCTTTTCCTTCCCCTGTTTGCTCTTTGGGGCAGGAATTTGTTCTCCCATTAGTTTTGGATGGTGCCAGCACCAGTGCCCAGCCAGAATTTCCTGTCAGCCCCTCCATGGAACAAATTCTCACTGCCACCTGGAACTTTTTACAGGTAAAAAGGGGCTTTCTATCTATTTCTGAACAGTTGTCCAGAAAACATTTTTTTTCTTTTTTCAGAGGAATTAAGTTTGTTCCCCTTGTTCTGCTCAGCCCCACTTGGGTTTGTCCTGCTTCCTAATATAAAAACCCACCTAGAAATGTGGGAAATAAGGAAGGGTAAGAGTCTGAACCAGAAGTTTTCCAGCCCACTCTTTTCCAGTGGATTGGAAAAGAGAAGAGGAAATGAGTGCCAGTTTTCCTGTTTTGTCTTCCCAAATTTCATACTTTGCAGAGACCAAGTTCATCAATTCACTGCTAGAAATGTCCAGAATACAGAGAGAATTAGGAGAATTAACTTAATTTACACTGATGAGCTCTGGAAGGGGTCAAGCTGACATTGTCATGTCCACAGTGCAAAGAGTCATCCTTGGGGTTGGATTTTCCCACTGATTCCAGAAGGAAGGGAGGGAGGACACAGTAGCTGGGCCTGGGTTTTCTATCCAAGTGAATTTAGGCCAGGTTTCACCTGCAACAGAAAATGAGGCTTTTCCCATCACCTTCTGCAGCTTGGGCAGAGAGGAGAGTGAGGAAAGAGGAGAATGAAGAAAATGAGGAGAAGGAAAGCTGCTGAAGGATCAAGAATCCACACACGAGTGTGTCCAGTGTGGAAAGCTGCCCCCAGCATGTGGGATGCCTCATCCCATGGGAATTGGGTCATGCTTATGCCCTAAGGATGTCCCAGGAGAGTTGCTGAGGCTCCTGGCACTATCAGCCCCTGGTGTTGCTCACTGTTGTTGTGTGATGAAGGGAGAGGAGAAATCACACCTGGGAAATGTCATTTATCCTCCTCGGTGGCTGACCAGGCAGGTTGTCACCTCGGGAGAGCCCCAGCACTGGGGTATTCCCAAAAGGAGCAGCCCTGGGGGGATGCAGAGCGGCTGCTGCTCGTTCCTGGTCCTGTGGCACCATCCAGTGGCTGCTGGCAGAGCGCTGCCACCTCCCTGTCCCCACCGTGTGTCCCCTGCCCGGCATCACCGAGCCACAGGGAAGGGCTCCAGGTCACTGCTGACAGACACGGAGAGGCAGATTTGCTGGAGAGATCCTGAAAAGCAATTCCAAAAATCAGAGCCAAGAGGGGCATACACCCTCGTTGCATCAGGACACCACACAGAGACCATTCCTCGACTTCCATGGCTTGAAAGTTGTCCCCCAAATCCTCATTTCTAATTTATTTTGAATTTGCTGATGAATTTATTTCTATTTTTTCCTGTAATTTCAGGCCTGTAATTTCATTTTAATTGCAATAAGGAAAAATAAATCTTCCCATTGTTTGTGCCAGGCCTTCCT
>JAHXMQ010012341.1:18636968-18648821 GCA_020466415.1 Ammodramus savannarum pratensis | reverse complement strand
CCCTGTTTTTATGCAGATAACAATTGGCATAGTTTGAAGGAGGCAAGGTGATCCCTTTGCTGTGAAAGTTGCTGGAAATCTCATTCCTTTGGGATTTGGCTGCGATGCTAAGGGACAGTTTTGGTTTGTGAGCTGTGCTGGCAAGTGGGAGGAATGGAAGTTTCCAGTCCATGGCTCACATGAGGGGAAGCACAGCCAGATCCCTGCAGGGGCTCCATGGCTGTTAGAGAGGGACACAGAGAAGAGATTGTGCTCTGAAGGGATGGAAGTTATGCAAAATGTATCTACATCCAAATTGATTCACTTCAAAATGCCATCATTACCTTCAGCTTTGTTTGCTGAGAGCAGCTGGATCTGTACAGAAACAGACTGGGCATTGCAGATCATTTTTTGGTAATTTTTTGGCAATTTTTCCACTCTCTGCAGAATATTATTATTAAATGTATTCAAAAGCAGAGCAGCAAAGAGCAGACTGAGCACAGAGATTCCCCAAGAACTGTGTCCCTTCAGCTGCCCATACCTGAGAGGGGCCAGCTCAGGGCCTTTCCTTCCCACAACACAATCCCCTGGCCAGCAGGTGCCATCCTGTCACACCCCACATGTCACTCAGACCTGATGACAAGGAAAAGATGCTCTCAACTGGAATTCAAAACATTTCTCTGATGGATGACGCCCCTGTGGGTGACTCCTGCTGATGATATTCATGTGATACTTTGGGTTTAATGAGTGCCAAATAGAGTAAAACATCACTGGATGGGCTTGAAATGGGGCTTGAAATTAGGCTTAGTCTGAGCTCAGCAAATATTTTAAGGCTGCTTAGAGTTAAACATCTGCTTAAATGCTCTTAATGAGCCAAGGACTCTTTTTTTTTTTTTTTTTCCCATTATTATCATTTCACTTGTGTTCTTTTCCTGGGGTGTTGTGGCCTAGGGCGGCTGCCCAGGATGCTGAGGCAAAAATGGAATGAGAAGGTGGGAATGTGGCAAAATGGGTTTGTAGCCACCTCTTCCCCTCACCAGCCAGGGAAGCTCTCTGGATTTTTATTCATCACTGGGATGTCTTCCCAAGGGCAGAAGATGTGCCACCAGGTGCAGTCTGCTGCTGACAATTTTGGGTCTTCTCACTGGCCATGATAGGACACAACTTCAGTCATTTCTGGTGTTATTTCCCTCAATAATTTAATCATGGAATGCCAGACTGGCTTGGGTTGAAGAGGACCTTAAAGCTCATCCTGTTCCACTCCTTGCTATGGGCAGGGACACTTCCCACTGTCCCAGGGTGCTCCAAGCCCTGTCCAACCTTGTGGGTTTCTTGTGGCCATGGGCACAGTCTCATCCATGCTCAGAGAGTAGATTTAGATGGAATGTTGGGAAGGAATTGCTCCCTGTGAGGGTGCTGAGGTCCTGATTGCCCAGAGAAGCTGTGGCTGCCCCTGGATCCCTGAAAATGTCCAAGGCCAGTTGGATGGGGCTTGGAGCAGCCTGAGATAGTGGAAGGTGTCCTGAGCTGAGAGCAGAATCCACAAAGCAGATGCTCCCAGAGTTGCCTGGATGTGGGTCCATGTCTATCCACAGGCATGTCCTGGAGGGCACAGGAGGGGTGAGGACAAAGAAAAATATTCCTTTGTGTCATTCTCCTGCTCCAACAATCATCAGCACTCAGCTTGGCACCACCTGGCCTTACATTGGAGTGACTTTGGGGGGACACAGGGCAAGGAGGAGCCGCTTGCCCAAACACAGGAGCACACAAACCCTGTGTGCAGAGGGCTCCCTTGTCCTGCTGAACCCCAAATTCTGAGCTGCAGCTGGCTCAGCAGCTGCTGTGTTTGCAGGAGATAGCATTGTGCATACGGCAAACATTGGATGACGGGGACAGATCCCCACCTTTCTGCTCCTGAATTAAAACCAGCTGTTCAGGGAGACTCAGCAGAGATCTGCAAGCAGGGCTTCTCTTTAGGGAATTGGGTGGATTGGCATTCTCCTGGGAAAGAGAGAATCTGAAGGGGATTGCTCACTGGGAGCCCTGTTGGGATTAAATGGGATTTTTGCACAGCTGGACGTGGGTGACCCCCTCATGTCCATTGGAATCCATTTATTTAAGAGGCATTTGGGATCCTGGAGGACCATCCCTATCCTTCCTTGGTGTCTCAGCATCCCCTTTCCAGGCACACTTTCTACAGCCAGGATGGACCTGGGAGGATGGGGCAGAGCAGCCACTTCCTGGGAAAACACAAAGTAATAATGTGGGAGCACAAACCTTTGGAAAATGTGACTCATTTTTCAGGGAGAAGTGAGCTCAGAGGAGTGGTGGTTTATGAACTCTTTTATTTTAATTCTGAAAGTCCCTCTCAAAAACGTAGGGTGTAAAGTCCATGTGAGGAAAACACCAGGGAAAGACACTGGTTTGGGTTTCTCCTCTTTTGCCCCAGAGGCTCCAGTCCAACGTCTCTTGTGCTTCCAACTTTTCTGATGTGGGAAGCTGCCGCTAGTTCCAAGAGGAGCAGAGAAAACATTTCTCCTGGGAGGCCATCCCCCTCTTTAGGAGCTTTTCCCTTGGAGAAGCTTGTGAACAGGCTCAAAGTCTGTCAGATTTGGGAAGGTTTGGTGCATGAGCACCTATCAGGAAACAGAACTGAGGCAAAGAGTCCTTGGAGGCTACGTCTGACGGATACCCACCACCATCCTCAGCATCCCAAGGAAATAGGAGCGGTGGTTATGGAAAGTTCTTTCTTTCTCCTACAAAGCCAGATACTGACTGAGTGGGGATTGTGTTTGGCTGGAAGGACCACCCCTCTCCTCCTTGCTCCATGTCACTCAACCTCCTCAGGCTCTGGGAGAGCCCTGTGCTTGGCATTCTGGATCAGATCCTCATAGGTGCTGGGGCAGTAGGTTTTGTAGAGGTTCTCAGCCAGGGTGTTGCTGCCGGCCACCACGACCTTGCGGTTGCGGTTCATGAAGTTCCAGAGGTGCAGCGCATAGGAGTGGGTGAAATTGGGGCTTTTATCCCACACCTGGTAGTACCGGCTCCAGGCTGGGTACGGGATGGGGTAGAAACGCTGCGGGTTGAGGAAGGAGATGTTCTGGCAGCTGTGGTCCTCGGTGCCTTGGAAATCCGTCAGGTTGCAGAGCGTTTTGAGCATCCTGGTCATCAGGAAAGGGCCCTGGTTGCCCCAGATGTTGCCGTTGTACTTGAGGACGAAGTTCTCCATGCAGTCCCAGATGAACTTGTGGCGGGCGGGGAAGCCGAAGATGCCGTTGCTGGAGAAGCGCGACTTCTGCGCGGCCAGGAAGCTCTGCTGGGGAATGGGCCGGATGGAGATCACATCCGTGTCCATGTAGATGCCCCCGTACTTCCAGATGAGAGCCAGTCTGCTGGCATCAGAGCTGACATGCACCCAGTTCTTCTCCTGCTCCGGGACCACCTGCAGAATGGGAAAAATGAGACGTGATGCCACAGACAGGGAACAGATCCAGTCCATCCACAGGGCTGAAAATAGCACCACAAACCCTCACTGCAAACCCTCATGGCTGCAAATGGCACTGACAGCTCTGGCTGCCTCCAGCCATTGGATTTACTGTGATAAGATAAGGAGCAGAGTGTGACTGTGTTCACAGGGGTCTTAGGACGAGGGAAGAGATGAGGATCTGACTCCATGTTTCAGAAGGCTTGATTTATTACTTTATAATATATATTACATTAAAACTATACTAAAAGAATAGAAGAAAGGATTCCATCAGAAGGCTGGCTAAGAATAGAAAAAGAAAGAATGATAACAAAGGCTTGTGGCTCAGACTCTCTGTCCGAGCCAGCTGACTGTGATTGGCCATTAATTAGAAACAACCACATGAGACCAATCACAGATGCATCTGTTGCATTCCGCAGCAGCAGATAATCATTGACATTTTGTTTCTGAGGCCTCTCAGCTTCTCAGGAGGAAAAATCCTAAGGAAAGGATTTTTCATAAAATATGTCTGTGACAGCAGAGCAGTGCTTTGTTATCCTTAGCAATGCAGGAACATTTCCCAGGTGGTTTGATGGCACCTACAGTGTTAACCCAAGCCACTGTGAGTCATTCCCTGCCATTTCAGAGGGACACAACCCACTTAGCACACTCCCAGATCCCTCCCAGCTCTTTGAACCAGGCTGGAGGCTTTTCATTGGCGTTTGTTGGCATTTGGAGTAGTTTTTTCTCAGGATAAGAAAGACTTTGGAGAAAATCTGCCTGCCCTGCCCAAGCAGTTTGACCAAAGCTACTTGTGGGAAGTTTGCCAGGGGAACTTTTTCCAGGGTGGGGCTCACCAGATCCCACCTTGGCTTTGCATGCTGCTGCTATAGAACCTGAAATCTCTCTCCTATCTCTTATCTCCTGCGCGCTTTGTCAGAGTGAGGCAGCTCTATCAAGTGCTCAGGCAGCACATTTTGTTCAACCAGCTTCTGTTGGGGAAGACTATTAAGGCTGTTTTCTCAAAACACGTCTGCAATCTATTTTTACCGATGTCTCCTTTGCCAAAAAATCCGATTCTCCAGATAAGGCCGATCACGTATGCCATAAACAGAGAGATGAATACACAGCAGAACGCGGCCAAAATGAATCTGTTCCCAACCAAAACAATGAAAGTCACTAATTTCACACAGTCCTGGATTCCTCATTCCTTTTAAAGCCTTTCCTCCCCCCTCGTTATAACTAAAGAGTTTTCCACTTTTTTAAACCCTCACCTGGTTGTACCACTGGAGCAGGGGCGTCTCCTGGAAGACTGTTTCCATCTGGAGAGGGAAAAGGAAGACATTCTTCATGGAAGACAAGAGGGAGAAGGCTGCGTAGCTGGTGTTCATGTCCAGGGCTGTCTCGTTGGTGAGTCCCCTCATGAAGAGGATGATGGGCCTGTCCTGGTAGATGCGGGCGGCGGATTCCACGGAGCACGACACCAGCGGCGGCGGCTCCAGGCGCTCCGTGGTCTCCAGGAAAATGATGCTTTTGCCAAGGTTCAGCACCTGCTCAGGCGTCAGGTACTGCTGGGCCATGGGCAAGTAGGAGAAGACACAGCTGGACAAGAGGGAGATCTCGTACAAAATGCCCGAGACAAAGCAGAAACAGAGGCATATCTGGATTTTCCTCAACATTCTTTCTTTCCTGGAGCGTTTGGGGGCGTGCCTCCGACATGGGTGCTAAGGAGAGACAAGGAACAGCAAAAGGAGGAGCCAGTTATTGCTCAGCAGGACTGGGAAATGGAGGGATGAGGCTTTGGACAGTGAAAGGTGAAGGCAGTTTGGTGACAAGCCTGGTGACAACCCCTCTATGGGTACAAAGGGCTCTTCCCCCCAGGATGAAGATCTGGGGTCCCACCTCCTTGGCCACAGCCAGGCAGGGGGAACCAGGAGAGGTCCTGGGGAAGGGATGGGCAGCTGTGTCCCATGGTGCAGGAATGGGCTTGGCAGAGAGGCAAGGACCCAGGCAGTGCGGGTGGGAAGGGTCACCACAGCAAGGCAAGGAGCCTTAAGAGCATCCCTGGGGCAGACTGGTGTGGGAAACTGCTCCCAAGCACTGCAGTGCCATTCCAACACGTGCTTGTCCCAGGGAATCTGTGGAGCCAAATGTGCCCATGGAATTAGGTACCCCAGGAGGCGGTGAGTGTGATTTCAGTTTGGGGTGTGTCACCCAAAGCTAAAATATCAGCATGCCAAAGGCTTTTCCCCAATCCATTCCTTCTGCTAACACTTCAACTGTGAGGGATGTGAGGGATTTGTGTCCTGCAGTGATGGAGTCTTGTGATGAACCAGGAGGAGCAGATGAGGATAGGAAATGGATGGCTTCACACAAGGAAGGAATTATGACATACCTGGATTATAGTCCTGATAAATCTACATTTCCAGCACCTTTTCTTGCCCTGGCGGTGAGTGTTGGACTCCTGCAAAGCCCAGCTCCCTGGTGAGGACACCCAAACCTTCTGGAGCATGCAAAGGGATTTCTGGAGGTACCAGGATGGTGCACAAGGGAAAACCAGCTCTGCTGCTGGCTCGGCCTCAGTCCCAGCAAAGGTGTGGGAGCCACCTAAAAGGACAAAGAAGGGCCATGTTCTGTGAGACCCAAAAGGACAAAGAAGGGCCATGTTTGGTGAGACCCAAAAGGACAAAGAAGAGCCATGTTTAGTGAGACTCAAAAGTGCACTGCACTGTCTGGTGACACAAGGAAATTCCCTCCTGAAATGACACCTGGCTACACCTGAGGGGCCCTGTAGGGACCAGGAGCCAGGGTCCAGCTGAGGGGACATACCTGGAATGACAACCCAATGTCCAAGAGGCCCTGAAAGTGCCCAGAGCTTGATTGATTGAAGGGAATGGCAAGAAACACAGCTCTGTGTGCTGGGATAATTAATGAGCCTCATTCCATGTCACCCTTCCAGAATACAGATAAGTCTGGAGCGGAGCAAACCCCATGGAAATTCCCTGCCAGTGCTGAGCTTGTGCTTGGAGCTGTGGCAGCTCCTGATCCATTTCTCAGAGCTGGATCTCATCAAATTAAATATTAAAGCAGTGACTGTTCCCATCAGTGCTGCTTCCCATGCTGAATAACAGATTTTGTTGTTTTCCATTCCAGCTGCACAGGGTTTCTCATCACATCCTAGGTTCCCAGGACAGTACAGGAGCTTGGGAAGAAATTCTTGGGTGTGAGGGTGGGGAAGCCCTGGCACAAGTTGCCCAGGGTAGATGTGGCTGCCCCTGGATCCCTGGGAGTGCTCAAGGCCAGTTTGGAACAATCTGGGATAGTGGAAAGTCTCCCTGCACATGGCAATGGTGGCACTGGATGGGCTTTAAGCTCTCCTCCAACCCAAACCTTTCTGGGATTCCATATTCTATGTTAATTTTCCAATCCCATTCCCTGTTTCTCTTCTTGTCCCTGTGCTCTGCTGTGAGTGGCAGCCCCTGGGGCCTCCCTGCAGATACGGAATTTGAGCGGAAGAAGGGAATGGAGAGCAAATATCCGCGGTTTGGAAGGGCCACGTTCCCGAGCCTGCAGATAAGGCAGCCCCGTGGGGCTCAGGTGGAACACACATGTCCAGCCCAGCCCAGCCCCACAGGGCTCAGGAGACACCAGCACTGACATTAAAATAAACTACAGTGCTAAATCTCCACATTTCCTCCCACCTTTCCCACCTGTGTCTTGTTCTCAGACAGGTGCAGTCACTTTATTCTGGTAGTTTGAAAAGAAAACAGAAAGAAAACGTTGCTCCCTGGAAGCTCTGTCACAATCTTGGCTTGGAGAGATTTTTAGGCTTCTGGTTGTTGGTTTTTTCCCAGCCCAGAGATTTTCAGGATTCTGGTGGTTGGTTTTTTCCTAGCCCAGAGTGGTTTCAGTTGGTTCCGCATTTCAAGTGCACGATGAGCTCATTTTATTCCAACCTCCTGCCTGTTCACATCCCTGTTCACACCCCTTGGACTCCATGGCCAGGAAAGCTCAAGGGAATCCTTCCAATCTAACCTGGGTCATCCCAGTCTTGGGGGGCACTCAGTGGTGCTCCTGTACCCTTCAGACAGGGACACCTCCCACTACCACAGGTTGGTCCAAGCCCCGTCCAAGCTGGCCTTGGACACTTCCAGGGATCCAGGGGCAGCCACAGCTTCTCTGGGCACCTTGTGCCAGGGCCTCAGCATCCTCACAGGAAGGAATTCCTTCCCAATATCCCATCTAACCTCTGTCAGGGAAAGCCATTCCCCCTGTCCTGTCACTCCATGCCTCTGTAAATCATCCCTGCTGCTCCCCCAGTGCTGACCAGGGACTGAAGCCCTGCTGTTATTTTTAAATCTTGATGCCACTCTCCTGAAGCAGAAACCCCTGGCTTTGCTTTGATTAGAGTTGGGACCACGAGGACATTCCCATTACTGGATTCATATTTCTCCTTTGATGGCCGCCAGATCCGATGTCTCAGGTCTTTATGAGCAGCCCAGCAAAGCCGTGCTCGCAATCGTCCTTCAGATTTAAAACAGCCCGGGAGGCATTTTATTTGCAAATTGTGGGCAGAGAATGAGGAGCCACTCCAACACCTCCGTGCTCTGTGCATGACATTGTGAACAGAAACACACATCTTCATCGGCTCATTCCGGGAAATTGTTTTGCTTGGTTGGTTTTCCAAAACCCCTGTGTGGCGAGTTATGAATTCTCATCACATTTGACCTGGAGGCTGCTGTTATCAAAATGTTCCCTTCCCTGCTCGAGTTAAAAGGACTGCGGAGCTGAATGTTAAAAATAAATCCCGGCCATTGAATAGATTACCCTGCTGAGTGGGATGATTCCGGGCTGCGGCTGCTGCCTTGATGGCCCATCTTGTAAAGAGATTTCTTTTCTTGGGGCAATTTCCGTGTTTCAAGTGCAGGATGAGGACGGCTGGGAGACTACAAGGGAGATTACTACAGATGCCTGTGATAACTACCCAAGGTGGCCTGTGAGACATAGGCTCTAGGAATACAGTGGGATTTTGGCACCAAAGAGGGGCAATGATGCTGCTGGGCCCTGGCCCTACACCCCTTGCACATCACACCTCTGGAGTCCCTGGGGTGTGCAAAGGGATGAGCCCAGGACAGCCCACGGTGCACCACCAGCCCTGCAGGGACTTGGGCTCAGCTTGAACAAGGGCTAAAGCTCCTCAGATGCTAAAAAGGATATTTAATAAATAAATAAATACATACATAAATAATCCCAGCACCTGCAGCTCGCAGTTTGCCCAGCCCCTGAGCCCATTTCAGTTTTAGGCTCTCCAAAGCGAGAGCTGCATCACAAACTGCAGTTCAAGCACCATGAGCAAACACTGCACATCTCACAGTGCCCTGGCAAACCCCAGTGCCACTGAATCCACATCTCCACAGCTCCTGGAATCCCTTGGGATTCAAAGCAGAGACCTCCCCCCTCTCTGTAGCTTTGGTGGGATTTGCCTTTGGGATGCACCCATACTGATTCTGGGAATAACCCAAGGCCAGTCCCTGATTTCCACACAGACAGAGTCTGGTGAACACACACTGTTGAATTTTGAATCTCTGAGGAAATTACAGCTGCAATCAAGCCAATGCACATGCACACAGTCCAACCCCAGCTTCGTCACATTTAACACCAGGAAAGCGCTTCCTGATGGAAAACCAGTACGAGGAACATGTGGGGTTCATGTCAGATTAATTAATGCGTCTGATCTGAGCAAGGAAGGGGCTTCTCCCTGCCCTGTGCCACACCTGCCTCCCCATTCCCCAGCTCCACAGCTTCAGGGACAGAGCCAAACTCACCTGAGGGCCGCCAGGAGCAGGTGAGGCGTGCAGGGTGCTGGGGAGCCGCGCTGGGAGGGATCCAGAGGCACTGGGGAGCCCGAGGAGCTGCGCTGCCTCCCGGCCGTGTGCTGCCCTGGCAGGGCTCGCAGCAGCCTCATGGCTCTGCTGTTTGCACTCTGGGGTGCCCAGATAAGGCTCAGCTGGGGCTGTGCTCTCCCAGCAGTGGGCAGTGCCAGCTGCTCCCGTGGCCAAAGGTGAGGCCCCTGCTCTGCCAGCGTCACAAAGCAGGGGTGGGACTGGGAAAAGGCTCCTTTTGGGGGTGGCTTGCAGCACCTTCAACCTTTTCTCTTTGTATCCACATCCACACCTAGGGAGGGTGTTCTAGGGCAAGGAAGAGCTTTGCTATGTGGGGTTGGTGCTCTGCATAATTCAAAAGGAGGCAACATCCAGGAGTTTTTGGCGTGGTGTTTTTGGGGTCTCCCGTGGCAGGGAGGAAATGATGAATCTGACTCCATGTTCTTAGAAGGCTATTATATTATATTATATTATATTATATTATATTATATTCTAATATACTATATTTTATTATACTATATTCTATTATACTATATTCTATTATGCTATACAAAAACTATGCTAAAGAATAGAGAAAGGATACAGACAGAAGACTTAACAAGATACTAATGAAAAACTCATGACCTCTTCCAGAGTCTCAACATAGCCTGACCATGATTGGGCATTAAGTTAAAACAATTCACATGTTGGATAAACAATCTCTAAACCATATTCTAAAGCAGCAAAACACAGAAGAAGTGAATCAGGTAATTATTGCTTTCATTTTTCTCTGAAGCTTCTCAGCTTCCCAGGAGAAGAAATCCCAGCAAAGAGATTTTTCCAGAAAATATGATGGTGACATGGGAGAGTCAGGACTCTTGGACAACTAGCCAATATGATTAAGCTGTCTATTGTTTATCTTACACACATAATTATAGATTCTACAAACTACTAAATACACATTTCTTGATTGGTGTCTTTGTCTTGTTCACTCATTTTCTGCCTGCATTTCCCACAGTATGTGATTTGTTACAGTCTAGGGGTTTTACAGCCTGCTATTATCTAGTTCTTGTGGTCTTGGTCTTCGGTTTTTCAGCCTCTTCTTTCTTAATTTAGCACAATTTATGTTTCAGTAGTTTTGT
Source organism: Ammodramus savannarum pratensis (assembly GCA_020466415.1). Classification (NCBI taxonomy): domain Eukaryota; kingdom Metazoa; phylum Chordata; class Aves; order Passeriformes; family Passerellidae; genus Ammodramus; species Ammodramus savannarum. Next base: position 18,638,376 of record JAHXMQ010012341.1, on the reverse strand, counting down.
AGAATTCTTCCGGCTTTAATAACAAACTTAGAAGCGGGCTGGCTGGTGCACACCATGGCCCAACCCTTGCAAATACATTGCAACAGCAACAACAGGGCTTTCTACAGAAACACCTTCCAAATAACCCAGCACATCCTGCCCAGGCAGGTGGGGAGGTTCCCAATCCCTCAGACTCTGCTCGTGCCCAGCAGGATGCCTTGAGGGGGCAGGAACAGGACTGGGTGACCCACCTCAGGCTGGAGAGATTCCCCCAGACCTTTCCTGTCTCTGGAGTGTGAGGGCTGTGAACTCCATCCTGTGCTGGGACATTTGTAAGGAGAGGTGGAGCTGTGCAATCCAAGAAAACTGCCCAGTGCATCCCCCTGAACCAGAGCCCGTGTGAGGACACCACAGCATCGAGGGGAGATGTGAGCCCTGGCTCCAGCCACCAACAGCAATCAGGTTCTTTGCAGGTTCTTCTCTCCTCCTCATCCTTTTCCTTTCTTTTCCTATTTTTGGTCAAGCTGCATATCCAGAAAAACTAGGAGAGCTGGAAGATTTGTCCAGCCAACGAGTTCTGGCATCACCATGTGCTGCACCCATTTTCCATCCATTTTCCACCCAAACCCCCACCTCTCTCCACCAGCAGTGCTCAGAAACCACCAAAACCTGCTCAGTGCATCCCCTCCCACAGCCTGTGATGGCACCAAAAAGCCAGCTAGCTTTTCAAAATCAGCCACCAACATGCCAGGGGCTCTGGTTTGCTCGGGGCAGCCCCTCAGCCCCAGGCAGGGTGCAGAGATCCTGCTCTGGGTACGTGATTCCCTCTGGGAGGGCTGGAGGAGGATGGGAGGGCAAACAGCGCCCACGGGAAAGGCATCGAGATACCCAGGGTTTAATCAGCTGATAAGAGCCCGGGTAATAATGCCGGGAGGGCTCCACTTGTGAGAACCATCCCTGGGGCAATGACGTGGGTGAGGAGCCCTGTGTGCTGGCACACCCCTGGGTGAGGAACCCTCCCCTTGGGCAAACACCCAAGGGCCCATCCTTGCAGGTGACCTGCAGGGAACTGGGGAGGCCAGCACACAGCTCCAATGCTGGGGGTGAACACATCCATCTGCCCAACCAGCAGATCCCTGGCAGTGGAGATGGATGGTCTCCAGGGTGCCCTCCAACACACACGAGCCTACGATTGCATGGTGGTCCATTCCTCCCAGGGCATTGGGAAGTGTCTGCTGAGCCTGGAGGATGCAGCACCACCAGGACAGAAATAGCAGCTGATATTAACAGTTCCAGCCCAGTTTTTATCTTATCCATGACATGAAAACTTCCCCATCCTGCCCCAGTTCTCCCCATTGCCCTAATGCCCTACTGAGACTCTTGCCACAGATTTACGAGGAGATTTTTCTATGGAGATCATTCCAGCAGA
>JAHXMQ010012341.1:18600036-18611737 GCA_020466415.1 Ammodramus savannarum pratensis | reverse complement strand
ACTGCCAGAGGGCAGGGTTAGATGGGCTACTGGGAAGGAATTGTTTCCTGTGAGGGTGGGGAAGATCCCAGTCTGGCTTTGCCGTGCTCTGTGTGTTCCTGTGTCATCCGTACCATGGTGGTTTGATCCTGCATCCCTTGGTCTCATCGCCATGGGAAGGACAGAAGTTGGCAGAGGGGAAGCCTGGGATCCAAAAGCCCACAGAAATGCAGGATTTTCCCTGTGCTCTGGACAAATATTGACACTGGGGCTGGCTTCAGCAGCCTGCTCCCCTCATGGATGCTCCAACACGGAACACAAGCAGTGACAAACCAGAGTAATTACTCCCCACGTTCCAAATCACCCCATTTCCCTCCCCCTGCTATTGATTTTGGAAAAACTGCTTGAAAAGAGAAAAGGCAAAAAAACCCCCACAACCCTTCATGGCCTGTGATACCTAAATGGAAATTTAATCCCTGCTCCATCCACCATCCCCTGGCTGCATTTGTTTTCCAGGCACATTTGGATTGTTTTGCTTACTGCTGACTGTGTTTATGATTATTTTAATAGAGAGCGTTGCACGATACATTTTGTATGAAGGTCACTGCTTCCATATTCTCCACTGGAGCCACACGGGTTCCTAATGAATTCACACCACCTCTTGCAGGGCTCTCTCCATTTCCAACGGGGCTCCTGCTGCATTCCCACATTAGCCATGTGCTGGACACATCCCATTCTCTGCTGCTGGATTTAGCAGAGTGGGAAGGGCACTGGGAAGTTGCTGATGCCAATCGTTTCAGCCAGCCAGGGGTTAATGCACTGCCCATAAACACGGCCGGCAGCCACCAGCCCACAACGGGATAAATGGAACATTTCAGGAATCCTTATGCGTGCCCCAGGCATTTCCCTCATTTTGGTGCCAAACTCAGAATGAGCTCTGAGGCAGCAGAGAATTTGCCTTTCCAAAGTGTCCATTTCTGCCCAAGTGTTGCCCCCAGCCTGCTGGAATCATTGATATTTGCAGTTCTGGTGTGCTGAGCCATGAGCGACTTTTGGAGCGCTCCACGAATCCCTGATGCTCCCCATGTTCCCTCCCTCCCTGGAGCAGCCTTCTCCCTGCTCCATATTCATGAGACAAGGCTTGTTTTGTCTTCCTGACGGGTCTCAGTGAGGAATTCTGGAAGGAATTCTGCTTGGCAGAAATATTCTGGTCCTGTATTGAGAATAAGGGGCGACGTCCACTTGCATTCACTGGACAAGGTGTGATCCACTGGACAGCAGGACTTTCCCAGCTGTGAGAATAAGGTTTGGTAAATAAAGAATCCAGCCTGCCTCCAGGGCAGTTTTAGTGGATTTGGGGAGGACCTGGACCAAGCAGGGAGAGGGAGAAAGGCTGTACCAGCATTATCACCACCCTGGGCCTTGGCAGATTAGAGATGTTTGGGTGAAGGATCTGTTCCAGTATGGATTGAGCTCAGAGCCAGGTAGCATTCCCCACAAACTGCAGAACAAGGGTTTTGTTGTCTATGTGTAGAATCATGGAATCATTAAGGTTGGAAAAGCACTCCAAGATTGAGTCCAACCATTCCCCCAGCACTGACCAATGTCCCCAAGTGCCACATCCACATCTTTTAAATCCCTCCATGGACATGACTCCCCCAGAGCCTTGGGCAGCTGCTCCAGTGTCTGACCACCCTTTTAGAGAAGAAATTTTCCCTAATATCCAACCTCAACCACAGGTGGAGCAACTGGAGGCCCTAGTTTCTCTGTATCCATGGATTTTTCTCCCTGATCCAAGTGGACTCACTGTATCCTTTGTCACGAACAGCATCCAGGGAATGGATGAAACCCATCTCCTCATGTTTGCCTGAACAACTCATGTCCTTTCTGATCCTCTTGTTCTTGTAGAGGAGGAAAGGATTATCCAGGGATATCAATGGATTTGTAGCCCAGGTTGCTGTAGAAAGCTCTGCTCCAGTTTTCCTGCTCCTTGCTTCAGGTACAGGATGGGAAGGGCCCCAGTGGCCTCACTGGTGTGTTCAGGTGTGCTCGCCTCTGAGCCCTGTTTGGAACAGCTGGATCCAAGCTGCCTTTGGACACTTTGGAATGCTTTCAAATCCTTCTTTTTCTGTGGGAAGTGGCCATTGAAGAGCTCTGGGCTTGGTTCCCATCTCCTGGTTGTGATTAAATGCTCAGCAGCTCAGCCTTGGCAGAGGGAGGGATCCCTTCAGCTCTCCCCCCAGCAAGGTTTGGGCTGGGATGGTCTGGGATTCATTAGCACGAGGCAAAAAAAATCACAGATAATAAAAACAACACAGCCCCTAATGATCTTTTTTATGCAGTCTGGCTTCTATTCCAACAAAACACAGGCAGAACCCTCTTTCCAAGAGTTCCTGGAGAACAGACAGACACAAATGCCTGACTCCAGTGTGCTTTCATCTCCCACTGTCAGGAGACACCACATTTATCTCTGCCTTCATCATCTTTTATTCCCACCACCTGCTGGGAGCTGGAGCTGTACCTGGATGGAATTTTTGCCTGTTTAGTGATCTTTGCCTCTTCTGCTGCTGTGTCCCAGAGCTCTGGGAGTGTTCCATGGGTCATTTTCTCCAGGAAGTGTTTTCTCATTTAAACACTCAGCCATGCAGCCTCTGGAATGTCCGTGGGCATTGCAAACAAAGGGAAAAGGATCTGGAAAAAGAAACCCCCAATCTACCTCAGCCATCTAAGAGTTTGTTGTTCTTTACAATGCAGTTTTGAAGGTTGGCAGGAATCAATTGTCCTCCCCTGTCCCAAGGAGATGGACATAGCTCCAACCTGGAAGGAGAAGCCATTCCAAGGACTATCCAGAAACTCTGGCTGCCTAAACGGGTACTTCCTAATTTCCTTGGTGAATAGTTCAGCACTTTGAAAATACATCTGGTGCAGGGCCCTACTCCATCACATCTGGGCAGGGTGGGGAGAAGTGGAGCCCAGCACTCATGGCCAGAGAGGTCCCTCCTGCTTTTGGAATCCCATCCAGGAGGCAGAAGAGGCCTCACTTGTCAGCCCTGCCTGAGCCTCAGCATCTCACCCTCCTCTAGAATGAAATAATAAACTGTCCAGGCTTCCTCAGCCTTCATGAGCTCCCTGGAACTTAACCCTTCACACCCAGACTGGAAGGTGAAGGCTGGTGCTGAGGACAGACCTGTTGCAGCTCTGAGTGGTTCCCAATGAGACCTGGGGGACAAAGGGATCCAACTCCAGCAGCACAGGCTGTAATCAGTGCAGACTTTGGGCAAGCAGCAAACAGGGCTCTGGACAATCCTGAAAGTGAACCAGACCATTCCCCACCCCCTTTCCCCAGGCAGAGCTGGGATCCATAACCTGACAGCTGGAAATCACAGAGTGGAGACATCAAGGTTCACCCTTGGCGTGCTCCAGCTCCTCCTCACCTCCCAAAATCCCGTGCATTCCTTGGTGTGCTTGTGCAGGGCTGGGGAGCATCTCCTGGGGGGTGTGTCAGGTTTGGATCATCGCCACTTCAACGCCAACAAGAAGTAGGGAACAGGTACAACAAATCTGCTCCAAGAGCATCCAGGTGTAGGGAGATAGAATATAAGTAAATAAAGATAGTATAGAAGAGCTAAAGAGTTGCAGCTGAGCCAATTTCTAAAGATTGGGAGCAGGCCTGTTGTTGACAGGCCACAGCTGTAGCCAATGAGAACAGTGTTATAAAAGAGTGGATTGGTTGGTTGAGGGGACTGGAGTCAGTTGGCTGCTGTGAGGACAAAGAAGAGTCAGTGCCCAGAGGAGCTGCCTACGAGAAACATCAAGGAGGTATAAAACTCTGGCAATATGGAACCCTTGCAATGTAATGACAATAGAACTCTTGCAATATAATGACAACATCCAGATCTGGAAAATCCCTCCGTGGCCTGAAGCTTTAGGACCCCAGCTGAGCTCCAGGTGAAAAGTGACAATCATTAAATTGAGCAGGCACAGGGTTCTCGTTCAGGGCTTTTCTCTCCCATGCCATTCATTAAAGTGGATGTTGATAACATCCTTCTCTCTTCTGTCCTTGGCTGTAATATTCTGTGTTTAGGGTGGAAATATTTGCCATCATTCACATTTTGTTTTGATGTAGATATCTGAGTGACCTTTAGCAGCCTGTGATATATAGAAAAGCTGATTACATGTTCCTTGATTTCATAGGAGGGATCAATATAAACAAGATCAGCAAAAAAGTAGAGTTTCATTCATTTTAAACAAATCCTGACAATGATTTCTTTGAGAAACTCACCTCCACTGCTCAGAACAAGGATTTGAAAGCTGGCAGGGGGTCACAAACGTGGCTTCTGACACTGCTGGAAAACTTCTGCCCCGACTTGTCCAATCCATAACCTCTGAGGATCTTCCTGCGCATGGGCTGGACAGAAGGAGCTGAGACTCCTGAAAGCACCAGGGCACTGCATTCCTGTGCTGGAACAGCTCTGCCTGGTTTCCAGCAGCAGCACTTCCCATGAAAACTCAGGTCTGGGGGTTAAAGACTCCTTGCCAAGCTCTGGAGGAGATGCCACCCCAGCTGAAGGGCTGGGGAGCAAAGGAGGAAAGGCTCTGGGAGGTTGGACTTGTCCTCCACCTCCGGATCGCGTGGGCCTGCTTGGACTGGGGATTCCAAGCCTGGGACAGGGATTTGCATCTGAGTTTGTCAGGCAATTGTCCCCATCTGAGCCAGTCCAGTGCTGTGTCTGAGCACACGGGTCCAGCTCAGCCTTCCTGCTGCAGGTAGGACTGGGAGAGAGGCTGCTTTCCCTCTGGGAATGCTCTGCCAGCTGGCAGTGGAAATGTTTGCTGTCTCCTGCAGGCTGGCGCAGCCTGAGGGATCACACGCTGCATTATGAACGCATCCCAGTTCATCTCCTGCAGGAAATCCACTCCCTCAGGTCCCCTCCTGAGACAGATTGAAATGAGACTTCCTTCCCAGCCTGAGGAGGCTGAGCAAAAGCAGCTCCATGAGAAGGCCCCAGCCAGGCTGTGATGCTGCAAGGGCCTCGTGATGCTGCTGAAATCCTCAGCTGCAGCCCCCTCTGTGAGGATAAAAATGCTGCTCCAGTCCCTCCTCATGTGCCTACAGCCACAGAGGAGAGGGCAGGGCAGGAATCTGCAGGAGGGATGGTTATCCCTCTGCTAGGAGAACAGCTGTGCTCCCACCGCCAGCTACGCTCGCTCCTGCTTCCACAGAAAAACATTTTCCCATTTGCTTGGTTTCCCTGGAATATTAATGTATTTGTTCCGTGTCCCCAGGATTCCAGAGTTTGTGGATGCACCTGCAAACACCTGAAGTGCTGCTCTGACTTGCTGGTGGTTTATGGATGGCTCCAGGGCTGAGCTCAGTCCTCCTCCATCCCTGGCAGTGGCTGAGGAGGTAAATCCATTGAGTAGGAGCCTCTCCCTGCTCCTGCTTCTTCCCACCAGCTGCTGTGAGGAGTGGAGAGCAGAAAACTGGCCAGTAAAACTGTATTTTACAGCCAGAAATGAATCCTCAGAAAACACTTTCCTTAGGAGTCAGGGAATGTCACCACCACAGGTCTGGTCCTCTCCTTATCCACCCTATCCTGGTGTCCTGGGCTGGGAGCAGCACACAGAGCTTTCACAGCTGATTTGAATAGATTTGATCCCTGATTTGGACACATCTGATATGCTTCAGAAGAGCATTTCCAAGCAGCTATTCACAAATCACATCTCTGCTCCTGATGCACGAATCACTCATGCTTATTAAGGAAGCGCTTTTATTCCTAACAGGTAGAAAACAAAAGCAGAGAAATGAGGCATTTGGAGATGTTTTCCCTAAAAGAGCTTTTAATCCAGAAGGGAGAGAAATGCATCCTGCTTTGAAAATAAGGGGAAACACATTAAAGACTTGAACAAACTGTTTTGATTTAATGCTAATTAGTAAAAGGAATGAAGGAAAACATTGACTTGGAGTCAGAACTAACTGATTTCTAAGTCTGGTATCACTCTCAATTTCTGTTTGTCTCATGCTGGTTATTACAGCAGGAGGAAGACCCACTCAAATATAGAATAGTTGTAATTTCAGATACAGAATAGTTGTGTTTTCAGGCTATGGCTGGTAATGGAGAGGAGATTTATTATTCCTGACTTATCCCTGGTAGGAGCCTTTGCCAGGTGGAACAGCCTCTCTCAGCTGGTATTGACAATTTTCCTCATTAGTTCCCCCATTTCTCTGAGGTCTCTGTGCCACTGCACCCCTGTCTTTGCATTTTTCCCCCAGAAGTGTAAGGAAAGCCCCAGCCTGGTTCCAGGCTGCAGAATGAGAGCAGGATGGAAGCTGCGAGTGACAACCTGCAAAGGAATTTCTGGCGAGAGTAAGAGGATCATCTTTCATCTAATAAAGATTAAAAGGTGCTGATCTGGCCCCAAAACAGCAGAGTGCTCTTCCTGGAGCAGCTCCTCCTTCACATTTAATTGTCAAACAGACTGGAGGAGGCAGCAGGTCAGGGCTCTGTGACCTGAGGGGGCTCTGAACAGCATTGCAGAGGGCAGGGAGGTGCTGGCACTCCCAAATCCACAGGGAATGCCCAGCTTGTGCAGTTATTTCTGGGAAAAGAGGTGCCACGAACCCTGGCAGCACCACACGGTGCTCTGCTATCCCATCATGTCTTGGAAAATCTCCAGAACTTCAGAGAAATGTGGAATCACAGAATGCTTTGGGTTGCAAGGTTAAAGATGAATCAGTCCCACCCCCTGCCATGGGCAGGGACACCTTCCACTATCCCAGGTTGCTCCAAGCCCTGTCCAACCTGGCCTTGAACATTTCCAGGGATGCAGGAGCAGCCACAGCTGCTCTGGACACCCTGTGCCAGGGCCTCCCCACCCTCCCAAGAAGGATTTTTTCCCAATATCCCACCTAACCCTGCTCTCCTTGAGTTTGAAGCCATTCTCTCTGATCCTTGTGCTACAATTCCTGATGGAAATTTTAAAGTTCTGCAATTCTGACCCAAGTCTGGTCCCTGGGGTTGATGGAGCAGCTCCAGCTCTGCCTGCTCAGCACGGGGAGCTTTAGCTTGGCTTGTTCCCCCCTCTAGGGATACATCATTCAGATCTCCCTGTGTATCCTTCCCTGTCACTCAGCTGGAAAGTCTGGCATCATCCTCATGGCATCCCTGGCTGGTTCCATCCTCTGTGAGTGTAACTAAACTTGCCAAATCCTCTCTGCTCCTGCTTTAGGGCCTGCATGTGCTGTTTTGCCTGGAGGTACAGAGCACAGGATCAGCTGAAATCAGTGTTTAGAGGCAGTGCTGGACTTTTTCCATGAAAGCTCGTTGTTGCCATGAAACCCCACATTTTGGGTTGTTAGGAGTGTAAATATGGGAGTAGACTCCTATTTCATATCCCACACTTCAGTTGGAATGATTTGCTATCATTTCAATTAAATCTATTAAAAGAAAATCCATGCCAGTCGTATTTCATTACAAAACATCACCAATGAGAGCAGAAGGATACAGGAAATCAAAATCTACCATTCTCTCCTCAGGAATGACAAATCCAACAAATGGCAGGGGCAGACTGGATGATCCTTAAGGTCCCTTCCAACATAAACCATCTGAGGATTTCATTAAGTTTATCAATAACTTTTAAATAATGAATTTTATCAATAACTTAGGGCAGATTGCGCAGGTTCCTGGAATACTCATACCAAGCACTCCAAAAGTTATTTGTAGAATTTTATTCCTACAAATAAGTTTTGAAAGTTATTAGTAGAATTTTAAAAGTGTATAAAATATCAGGATTGTCCACTGAGGAGGGCAGAGTGTTCAGTGAAGCAGTTCATAATCTCCTTGCATCCCCACCTTGGTCTCTCACCTGGGCTCCCTGGACAGCAACCTCCTTCAGCCCACTGCCAACATCATCTTCCTCTCCCCTGAAGGACCCTCAAGGTCCCACCTCTCCCCAGTTTCAAGGAGGCTTGCTCAGGTTTTTTGCTAAATCTGAACATTCCCGAGCCTTGTTCCCATAATTTGCTGCAGATTCTGGCCCAGATCCCAGAACTGGTCATTTTTCCTGCAGTGCTCTGTGGACAAGGGATGGTGGAGTTATCCTTTCAATCCTGACTCAGTTTTGAGGGATCAGGGGTTGGGAATGAGGCAGGGCTGGAACTGGGCCCAGCTTTGAGCTGGCCTGGGGTATTCTGCAGCAGAGAAGGACGTGGGGTGGGTGGTTCCAGCTGCCCACGGAGATGGACGGGGTCATTTGGAGGAGCATCCACCTTAGGGCTGCTGAAAGTCACCCAGTGGGACCTTGTAATTCCTCTGTGTTATCTTCCAATCCTGTGTGTCCATCCTAGATAGATTCAGATACCTCCAACAGCACTTGGATACCTGCTTTAGGGTGGAATGTCATGGAATCATGGAATGGTTTGGGTTGGGAGGGACCTTAAAGCCCAACTCGCTCCAACCCCTGCCATGGGCAAGGACACCTTCCACTAGAGGATTTGGAAGGCCAGAGGAGTTCTTCCACCTGCTCTTTCCACACATGGAAAGACATGGAAAACTGAATATCCAGAGATATTCACAGCAAGCTTTAACTGGAAGAGCTCCGGTCTCACCTCCTGAGGCATTGCTGGAGAACTTTTCCTCCAGCCTGTCCTTTCCTTGCCCACTTTCCTGAAAGAATTCTGGCTCCACACACTCCTGAGTCATTGCAATCCAGGCAGAGCCATTTCCCAGGATGGGATGGGGAGGAGGGATGGTGTGGGTGCTGCAGTGTTTGTGCCATGGCTGGGAGCCAAAGGCAATTAGCAGCCAACATGAATCTCTGCTGCTGGCCACTCAGCCATGTGCAAATGGCACTTCTTGTCCTGTGGGTTAAGGAATGGCAGTTTAGGCTGTCAAGCCGTGCTCAAGTTTGCTGATTGAAAGGGTTTGGGGCCGTGCTATTACAAAAACGATGTTTGGAAAAAGTGCTCTTAATCCCTGTTTTATGAGGCACGCGCTGGAGAGAGGCGAAGCCATTTCTTCCTGGAGAAGTAGCAGAATCAGCAGCCAGCGACAGGAACGCATTTGTCCCCTCCAGACTGAGCAAAGTCAAAGTGGAAACTACAAACAAAGGTGTTTATGAACTTCTGAGGGCTCCTGTGAGTGATCTTGGGCTTCCACCAGGGCTGGAATAACAGCTCAGTGGGGGTTTGTTTTCCCTCCTGCTGCAGCCCCATTTCCTTCCCTCTCAGTCTTCCTTTCTCCCCCTTTTTAAGCCAGGAATGTGGTTTTGTGCTGTCATTTATCCAAGGTTGCTGGCTGTTGGAGACACCATGTCCTATGGTGAGGGGCAGAGGAGGGGCCAAGGATCAAATATATCTGTACCCCCAAAACTGTGTGCACAAACTTGCCTTTAATTGTGGTGGGGAGAAGTTTTCTGCTGGGCCTTTTGCTTGTTTAAGGGACTCTGGCCCATATCCCACTCCTAAAGTGTTCCTAAACCACTCACACTCCTCATGACCCATTGGCCTCAGTGCTGTGGGATGAAGGGTTGGGCTGGACCCATTAAATTAACCCCAGGCAGGGCTCCAGGTACAGGAGATTTTCTTTGGCTCTCAGAAGAAGCTGCACATGTGCTCTTTGTGCTTCGACAAAGGACTCTGCATGATTTTGAGGTTTCCATCCCCTCCTTCTGCTCTCTGCAGGCCTTGGACCTGTTGCTTTCTGCTTTTGGGTCTTTTGTTCCCCAGGCCCAGCACCCATCCACCCAAACTCCCATAACTCTTTGGATTTCACAGAAATAAAGCTTATGGGATGTGCCTTTCTCATCTCTGCCAGTTTTAACATCAGCTGCTGGAAGAAAGGAGTTTCCAAAATACCAAACCATCTGAAACACTCGGAGGTAGAAGAGAGAAAGAGACACTTCAGTAATATCCCCATGGAGAGGTGGAAGTGAAGTTTGCAGGTCATTCACCCCCCATCTCCTCCACCTAAAGCAATGCACATCATTCAGGCATGGCTGAGAGGCACCAAAAAAAGTCACTTTGGAAAGAAACTCATTTTTTTCCCAAGCCATGATGATGCACAAGAGGCAAATACATCCCCAAATGCCCGGGAAAAGCAGTGTGGGAAATCAGCCAGTGGGAAAGCAGGGCAAAAAAATGGGCCCAGGAAATCAAACCTTTTGAAGCTTGGGGATTCTTTTTCAAGCTCCCTCCTAATTTTCTCCAGTCTTTAGAGCATGGTAATGAGCAGCAGGGAGAAATTAATCACCACCTTGGGATGCAGATAGGCTGAGGAAGAGGAGTCATTTGAGCTGGGCCTACCCCCTAAAGGTTAATTCCTACGTGTTACCTTGCTTTAATTGTTTTCCTCAGTCTGCTGATGGATCTGCCTCACTGAAGGACATAAAACACTTCCTTCCTTCCAGGAACAAAAGCTGTTAAGAGCAGAGGTGAGAAATGAAGATGTGGCTTGGCTTTCATGGCTTCCATAAAGCTTTTTTAGCACAGGGTGGGGAATTCCAGCAGCACCCCAAAGGGTTGGCAGCAAACATCAGGATGTGAGGAAATAAAGTGAGGAAAGGCACCTGACTGTGGATCCTTCTCCTCAGCCCTGGCTCCAGAGCTGGGTTTGGGTTTATTAAAAAAAACCAAAAAACCCCAAAACAAATAAAAAACCCTGGGTTTAGGTTCATTTCTGCCCTGTTTGGGGGCTATGATGGGCTGGGGGTGCCCAGGAGAAAGGAAAACACTGAAGGGTTCCCATGTGGGGATTTGGACACTTCCACAAGCTTCTATTCAAGATTTTCACAACAAAAATACAATGATTTCAAGGAAAGGGAAAATCAAAATGAAACTGAGAGCAAAATCAACCCCAAATGTTTTTACCTCATGGAAATGAAACATTTTGATACTGTCAAAACAAACCGAGAGAGTTGAAACAATCTGTTTTGATACTTCCCAGTCGAAATCAACACGTTTCCTTCAAAATGTTTTGATTTCAGTCCGACTACATTTTTCTATGGGGGAAGAAACTCCACAATATTCGCCTCAGACGCTTCCTCCTAGATCTGGTGCTGGATTTACCACAAAAAGCTCAGAGCAGGTCTGGAGGGAGGAGTAGGGAAGAAGGTATTGTCAAATTGGATGTTGAAAATGCATTCATTATGTCTGTATCATGGGGGAAAAGGAGGAAGAGGCAACTAGATTGTTCCAAAAGGCTCAGAGAGTGGGAAAACAGGATGATGGTGGTGGCATCTCAACCCCTTTGACCTTCCCATGGGAAGGGTCCTGCAGAAAGCAGAGCTGCTGATCTCTGTGCAGGGATAGCAGGATGAGGGGAAGGATGGTTAACAGGCATCAGAGCAGGAATTTGCAGAGGTAAATTGCTTCAAATGTAGAAAAAAGAGAAGAGGGAATCAGAGCAATTTGTCACCAAAGTGTTTTTGATCTTATGGAAAGACAAGGACTGAAGTAGGAAATGGAATTGCAATTGCAGTAACTGAATTCATTTCCTGAGGATGAAAACACAGCCCATGCTGAGGGTGCCTGGGTCTTTAACCTCATCCCTCCTTTATAACCAGACCTTGAGGGAGGAAAAATCTCCCTGGGACTGGTATCTGAAGGATTGGCCTGGTGGTCACTGGTCAGTGCTGAGCCACGGCCACCAAACCCAAACTGCCACCACCAAATGGGGCAGGGAAGGTGCCCAGGCCCCTGGTCACAGCCACAACCCAGGCAGAA
>JAHXMQ010012341.1:18580703-18599936 GCA_020466415.1 Ammodramus savannarum pratensis | reverse complement strand
AACTGCATTTTGAAGAGCAGCCTGGAGTCCCCACATCCCTCATTCAGGCTCTTACATGTTCCCCTGTCTATCCACAGGCCTGCTGGCTCTCCAAAACCCCCAGGAGAGCTCATTGGGCTGTAAATCCATCCCAACATTCAGGATGTTGTCCCAAACCCCAGGAGCGTGGATTCCCTGCCCTGCTGCTGCTGCCTCAAGTTCAGAACCATCTCCCCCCTCCCTCACTCTGATCACCAGAGAACAAAAGGCAAAGTTTCCTCTGCTTTCCTTCCAACTCCTCCTTTGGACAGAGCAGAGCCTCCTCCCCGAAATTCCTGGCACATGGCTGGCTGATGTTCCTGGAGACAGGCATGCTCTTCATGCCCTTCCTGCTCTGTCCTTATCTCCTGATCTCCTGATGCTATAAAGCTGAGAATTCCTTTTCTGAGTGCTTGGCTCACCCACGTTCCCCACAGGAAAGGGGATTCTGATGTCTGTTCAACAGGATGGAATAGATATTCCACAGGCAAAGGAATGATCCAGCTGCTCCGGGGTCACAGATTGAAACCATCCCCTCGTGGTGTAATAAGGAACATTAACACCTCCACAGCAAGGTCACACCTCTTCCCTGCGTTAATTAATCAGTACAATTAAGCAGTTTGTTCGCTAATATCAGTCTGTGGAAAAGCAGGTCACTTATTAAACAAGGAGCCAGGTGGGGTCTGACATGTGCCATGGAGAGTTGTCAGGACCTCTCAGGCTCAGTTTGGGCACTGTCCTGACTTATTCAGCCTGGTATTTCTCTTCAGGGATGGGATGCAATGCTGGGGAGGAGGAATTAACCAGAGCTTGAAGGTATCATCCACACAGGAGCCAAGTCTGTAGAGGGACCCCTATGGACAGACTCTGAATCAGACTGCAGGAGTTGCTTCAAATCATGGAATGGTTTGGGTTGGAAGAGATCTTAAAGCCCAGTCCCACCTCCTGCCATGGGCAGGGACACCCTCCACTGTCCCAGATTGCTCCAAGCCCTGTCCAACCTGGCCTTGGACACTTCAGGGATCCAGGGGCAGCCACAGCTTCTGTGGGCACCCTGAGGGCCTCAGCACCCTCACAGGGAGGAATTCCTTCCCAATATCCCATCTGAATCAAAATGGTGGGATTAGCTCTGGCAAGACAGATCAGTCTAGACCAGGTCTAGGAGGGAGAAACAATTTTCTTGTCGGGGCTGGTATTCCTTGGGCTGGAAGTGGGGTCTCTAGGGAAATCTTCCACCAGGACTCAGACAGTCCTTGCTGAGAGCAGAGTCTATGACAGCTTTCATCATTTCCTGAAATGGGAACAAGAATTAAAACTCTCCTTTGGTTGGATGACTCCCTCTCTGAGCTCCATTAACTTTATTGACTCGACTTCAGGGAGTGCCAAGGGAGAGAAGTTCTCCTGGAGACACCTTAAACAGCATCCAATGACAGGGGCAGGGACATCTTCCACTGTCCCAGGGGCTCCAAGCTGTGTCCCACCTGGCCTGGAACAATTCCAGGGATGGAGCAGCCACAGCTTCTCTGGGAACCTGTGCCAGGGCCTCAGCACCCTCACAGGGAGAAATTTCTTCGCAATATCCCATCTAACCCTGCCCTCTGGAAGTGGGAAGACATTCCCCTTGTTTGGGCATCCCAGAGCTTTAGAAATATTCTCTTTCCACATTTCCTGTTGGCTCCTTCAGGTACTGGAAAGCTCCCATTAGATCACCCACAGCTTCTCTTCTCCAGGTGAACAGTCCCAGCTGTGCCAGCCTTTCCTCCCAGCAGAGCTGCTCCATCCCTCTGCTCACCCTGCTGCCTCCTCTGGGCTCTCTCCAGCAGCTCCACTCCCAAGGATGCCAATGATTTGTCCCAGGGAATTCCACCTGGAGGCTCCAGGCACAGCAGGACCCAGCTCCTGTTCCCACCCAGGCTGTGTGTGACCACCTGGGCTGCAGAGCAGCTCCTTTCCCCTGGAGAACTTTTCCTTTCTCCACAACACACCTGCCAACTTCCTGGGAATTGCTGGGGTGGGAAGAAGATATTTCCCCCCTGGAAAGAGGGAGTACATGGGAATACATGACCCAGGACAACAGAGAGGAGCTGCCCGTGGTGAACACTGACAGAATGGCGCATTTTCCTGGTCAGATATTGGAAAAAAAAAAAAGGATTAAAAAAGCCCAACCTGTTCCTACTTCACCAAGGACCCCTCAGATAGAGTTTGTCTGTGCTGTAGACCTTGGGCTCCTGTTGAGGGGGGGCAAAGCCAAGGGAGGGAGAGGGGAGGGACAAAGCTGCCAAGTGCTGTGGAGGGATTGATTCACAAAATAGAAATAGTTTTGAGACAAGTAATATCCCAGTCTGTGAAGGGTCACCAAGGGATCAGCAGGGGCCTGTGGGCAGCCTCTCCTCAGGACACTGTGGCTGAAAGCTCAGGTTTGCTCCAGCTGGACACGCTGACCTCCAGGCCATAATGGAATCTCTTCAAACCTTCTTCAGTCAGGGAGGAGGGAAAGGCTCTGTCTTCTCCAAACCAGGGGCACGGCATGGCCTTGGCACAGCCCATGTGCCAACCTCCTGCACCTGCCCTCTGGAGCAGCTTCCAGAGGCTGGGAGAGCCAGGACTGGGCAGCAGGCTGGAGATTGGTGTGGCAGGGCTCTCATGGGCAAGGCTTTGCTGAGTGAGCTTTCCATTGAGCTTTGTCTCTTCTAGCTTGGACCTGACAAGGTCCAAAACCCAGCTTTGATTTCTCTGGGGTTTTATAACTCAACTCTGCATGACAGCTAAGACAGAGATACATCCTCATACAGCCACATAGAAAAACCTCCTGATTCCACCCAAAAAATTCCAGAAGGAATAAAAAAGAATTTGCCCATTTTGTTTTCCCAGGATTGTGCTGCAACTTCCACTACTTTCATTTCCAAAGGCTGTTTTCACCCAAAGTGACTGTTGTGGTGTTTTCCTTTTGTCCATGCTCTCCCTACATTTGCAAGGTAAATTTATTTGCTTTCAAACTAGAAGATATCCATCTGGACATCAAACTGAATTCCACTGAATCTCCTGGACACAAAATCCCAGTTTGTTGATGGCATGAGGGGTACCGCAGACTGGCTGCTGTGGTGGGTTTTTCAATCCATCCTCTCCCCACACTTGCAGGTTTAATTTATTTGCTTTCCAACCAGAAGATATCCATCTGGACATCAAACTGAATTCCACTGAATCCCCTGGACATTGATGGCATGAGGGGCACCACACACTGGTTGCTGTGATGGGGTTTTCAATCCATCCTCTCCTCACACTTGCACATTTAACGTATTCGATTTCAAACCAGAGAACACAGGCTGGGCCACCAAACTGAAATTTATTTAACCTCCTAACACAAAAAAAAACAGCTCACTGAGAGCACAAGGAACAGTGGATTATTTCCCTGTCTCGATGCTCCAGATATGATCCCTTTTATTGGAAAATTCCAGCAGTTCTCCAGCGATTCCCACGTCTGCTGCACCCCAAGGTGACTGCGGAGCGGCTGCATCCCTCCCAGTTAGATAACAATTATTGGCAGATATAAATAGAGGTTTTCTGCAGCAATATTGTTTAGTATGCTAAATGTTGCTTTAATTTGCTGGTTCAATTGGAAGTGAATTCCTGTCATGCACAGAGCAAAATAGATCAATTATATTACTGCTAATTATTGTTATTATTTTAAACTGTGCTTCTCCAGCAGATTTAACAAATTTGTCAATCCAGCTCGTTCACCTTCTCGAAACAGAACCTGGCAGCCTTGCATGCAAATTAGCCCAGATTTTCAACAATAATTGCAACTCTTTTGTAATTATCTCACCCTAGACAGTCCCCATTTATCACTTCTAGGCCTAAAGGCTCCAACATCTTCATTTTCCCAAAGTATCGATACCTCGTCCTATACATTAAGAGCAAAAAAATTGCATTTTGCAGCAATCCTTGTTGTCAGGGGCAAAAATAAATGGGAACAAATATCAATATTTGGAGAGAAAACATATTTACAACCTGGTCAGAAATTTCTTGCTGGAAAACCCAACTTTTCCAGCAATATTTGAAAGTAATATGTTAAAAATATCAGCAAATATCTTCATGTTTCCCCTGGCTCTGATAAATAGCCTTTTAGATCTGTGTTTCTAGCCCCAGAATAAAAGTTCAAAGCCCATAAACTACGTGACACCTTTTCCTGCCTGCCTCTAACTGCATCTTTTCTCCATCAGGATGCCTTTATCAGAAGGTCATAAATCACAGGCATTCCCATTAGGAAACAGTGAGTGGGATAGGGCAGGTTTCATCTCCGGGTATTCACTTTTATAATTCACCGCTGCATTATTTACTCTTGTGGCTGCAATAATCCCTCTGAGGTCAAATATATGCACATATAAACCAGCCTCAGAGCTGGAGAAAAATATAGAATAAAAACCTGGATGTAATGGTGATGGGTGGGCAGAAATTCTGTGAGTGTTTGTGAGGGTTTCTGAAGGCTCTGGGCATTGGATTTCGTCATGAGTTGGATGCTGGGAAGAACAAGGAGGTAAAAATTGAAGAAGTGAAAGGCAGAGGCTGTTCTGCACCAGGGAAGATGAAGAGGAGCACAAATCCTGCCCAGGACAGAGGGGACAGGCAGGAAAACTGGAACCACAGCCCTTTCCAAGCACAGCAGAAGCAGGAAAACTGCAGAGATGAGCAGGGGCAATCAAGGAAAGGGAAAAGAGGAACAAATAATTCCATTTTTTGTACGCAAGCAATGGGTCTGCAGAAGCCCCAGCCCCGAGCTCCTGCAAATGCTTTATTCAGCCTGGGCACTAGGGAGATGGGCAAAGAAAAGCTTCCAAACAAGGTCAGGGAAACCCAGAGAGGTACAGAGCATCTGTGGGTTAATGGATGGAAAATGGGATTAAGGAAAGGGTGAACATGCCTGGATAAATGGGAAAATTTAGTGAAGGGTCCCCAGCCTTCAAAAATGCACTCACATTTCATGAATCTGAGACATGAGGAGAAGAACAGTCTGCTCATGGTGCCAGGTGTGGAGGGCATGGCATGGTGCTCAGTGCCAGATGTGGAGGGCACAGCCCGTGGCAGTTTTTGGTGCCAGATGTGGAGGGCACGGCCCATGGCAGTTTTTGGTGCCAGCCAGAACACCAGGATGCAACACTCACCAAAAAACCACAAAAAAACTCACTCTGAAGACCAAACACAAACACCAGCTTCCCACTCCAGAGATCACCTCTGTCACACATCCCTGCATCTCAGACCCGTGTAATGAAGAGGAGCCACAAAAATGCAGACAAAACGGAATCAATGCAAAGCAGAATGATGTGGAAAATGCTGGGAAGGAGTGTTCCCCTGGCTGTAGAGACGCTCACACACTCTCCTTGCTTCATGAATATGTAGAAACAAGAAGGTTGCCTCCAAATGTCAGCCTAAATGGACACACTTTTCCTTCCTATAAATATCCCATTTTATTCTGAGGCAGTGGAATGCAGACAAGTTACAGCTCAGACCTCCAAAGCCCCGTCTCCTGCTCCTCCAAATTGGTTTATTTGGACTGTAAATTCTTCTGGGCTCCGCGATAAAGATCCTCTGCTTTCATCTTCCCTGAAGGTTGCCAAATCCCAGTGATAGGGTGACCTGGAAAATAAAGGGGGGATTGTTGTAAATATTTCACACTCTCTCTGGAACCAAGAGCAACAACTGATGCTGGAGTGAAGGGAATTGCAGGGACTGATGGGATCAGGGAGAATCAGGTGTGGGGAGAGCTCATTTTATTAGCAACTGGCAAAGGGAGATTTTGTCCTTGGCAAAAAACACTCTGAGGGCTAAACCCATTCAGTTTGGAGAGGAATTGTGAATCAGATGGAAAGGCCAGTGTGATGTTGGTCCTCCTATCCTGCTCCTGGAGGGTAAATTTGGGGTTCTCTCATTCCCAGAGAGGCCTGGGTTTCAGCCAGCCCAGGGGATCCTGGCTGTTCTGGACTGGAGGAGAAAGTGGAATTGCAATGGGAAGAAATGCCATTGCAGTGTGCACTCCTGAGCCCAGGCAAGGTGGGAATATCACTGGGGGAACCAACAGGGGAATTCTCCCTCCTCTCCATCAAAACATGTCTGTGACTGTTAATGGGATTTACCATCTTTCTGAGCCCTGTCCACTGCCAGGCCTGGCTGACACCCAGTACCAACAGGAAAGGGACAATAATTCATTTGGGTCACTCATTTGATTATTAGGGCAGGATTTTCCCTGGTATTTAATTTTCCTGGGAGCAGAAAAGTGGTTTTGGGAGCCTTAAAACTTTGCAGTGCTTCCTGACTAATTCCTGCAAACCCACCCTGGACAAGGTTCTGCACTCCCAGGCAGTTCCCATGAACAGCTGAGATTTCCATGTGCTGAGCCACAGCTCCCTGGAGGTGAATGGCCTCTCACCCAGGTCAGCCTCCTTTCTTTTCCCAAAGAAAGAACCAGGATCAGGAATTCTGCATGTTTCAGGAATGGTCTCCAGCTTGGCTTGGAGCAAGAGTGCCCCCATTGTGGAAGCAGTAGTTGTCCCTGAGAGGTGTTGAGTGCTGTCACCTCATGCTGGGCTTCCTGATCATCCTGTTTGGATGCTCAACCATTCCAGAAAGCGGGTCCAAGGATACCCTCATGCCAAATCACTCATTGTGTCTCAAATTGTCTCATTTCCTGAGGGTTTCATCAACGAAATCACCATGGCTCTCCTGATTTGTCCAATATCAAACACCTCAAAACTGCACATGCAAGACCGGGGGGCATCTGAGAAAATCTGGGGCATAACTCTGGCTCTGCAATGTTACAGCAAAAAAAAAGGGAGAAAAAAAAGTTTAAAAATTGCTTTTTGAGATGGCTCTCAAGGAAAAAAAAGTGCACTGACAAATTCCAAGTGAAAACTGGGATTTGGTTCTATTTATACCTCCAGCAAATCCACAGACAATATAAATGAATTTGAGATACAAAATGGAACGAATTAGGCAGACTGGTGAGAGAGAGTTACATCCCTTCCGACAGCAGCATGCAGTAATCCAGCCAAAATATTTCAGAACTAATTACTCTCCAGCCTTCTAATCCCTGGTAGAGAGGAAAAAAAACCACCCCACCCCATATATTTTGGGAAGTTCATTGGAAGCATCTGTTTAAGATGTTGTTAATCCTTCATTGCAAGCTCATTGGCCGGGTGATAATGAACCAGCCCTGGTTGTGCTCAGCGCGCTGAGACCTAAACCTCATCTTGCTTAAAGCTGATTATTCCCTACAAAGCAACACAACTCAATTCATTTTCTTCTTGCTTCACTTTTGTTTCTTCTGGTGAGAACTTTCTCATTCCTCCTTCGCTTTTCCAGCCGGCAGCTGGCAGCAGAAAACGGCTTTAATCTCAAATTTCAGGATCAATATGGAAGGGCACTATTGATTTTGGCACACCGGGATGACCCCAGGGGTCCACAGCAACCACTGAGGACTTTTTGATGTTCCTGGACCTTCTTCAAGTAGAATTTCTAACAAGCTCCCACCCTCCTGAAGCCCAGCCAGGAGGAGTTTGCTTTGCTGAGCAGCAGCACAGCAGGGTCCTGGCATCATCCAGTGGGGAGGCGTCTCCCTCTGGAGCTCAGAGCAAGGGGAAGGGGAAAAACACCCTCGTGACTCAGACAGGTTGAAGGAATCCATTAGAACCTCGTTTCCCTGGCAGGACATGGTGCTAAAGGAGCACCCAGGCCGTGTCTCTGACCAGGTCCTGCCATCCCTCTTCCAAGAGCGTTTGCCAGCACCTCAAATCCCAGACTTCCTCACTTTGGAACGCCTGACTTGAGTTCTCTTGGACCATCTGGGTTTCCCTGTGATTTTCATTGATATTTTGGAGAGGTCTGGATTCAATTCCTCTAATGGCCCAGCTAAGATCACTCCTGCACTTTGGGGTGAGTTTGGGATGCTGCCCAGAGCAAACAAAAGAGGAGCTGTGGGGTTTTTCTTTTGCTTTTTTGCTTTTTTGCTCCTATAAATGTGACGAATTTCAGATTCATGCCTGTGGTGTCTGTACAGTTTTTTATCTGATTAAAGAGGGATGAGGAAGGAAATGGATTGCTTGGAGCTGCCAGGACAGCATCCGTCTCTTCCTCCAGACTGCTGCCGGCTTGGGACAAATTAAAAGTCCTCAGTTTTTCACACTTTTGGAGGTCACCCACATCAGAATTCCATGAGTCACCAAGCTGGGGGCCTGTCTCTCCCTCCAGCAGCCCTAAAATCTGTGTGACCACCCTGAGGAGAGCAGATGTGAGGCTGACGTGTCCCATCAGGTCTGTCTGCCTGTCAGATATCCAAGGAGAAGAGGAATCACTTTCTTACCTCCAAAAAACATCTCAAGACACTTAGAAATGAGGTTTTGCCGGAGCTGGTCTCAGGTCTGGTCCTGCAGAACATTTCTGGGGGATGGGGTGGAGACTTCCTAAACTGTAGGATTGTAGAGGAACAGGAGGACAGGGTTTGAACACAGGAGGATGCTGATAATGTAATAAAAAGGTCTGAAAATAAAACTAGAACAGAATTTAGCAGGGATAAGGGCAAAGTCTTACAGAGGGACTGCAGGGATGGGATCCTGTCTGCCAATAGCAACTGGAAAGGTCTGGGGGATGTCACCCATCAGGCACAGCCGTTAAGCACCAACTTCCCATGGCTGTGAAGAGGGTCTGGATCCTTCCAGGGGTGTAAAACAGGGGGGCCAAACCTGTAGAAAAATTGGGCTGGGCAGGGGTCTCCAGGCACTCTTCCCTAGATTTCCCAAGGAGCTGGATGGAGGGAACCAAGGAGGGCAACAGGAGTGGGCAGAGAGGTAAAAAATATACTAAGGTAGGAAAAATTGAGGGAATTGGGAGTGATTAATGCGCAGAAGAGAACATTACAGGGAAAACGTGCCACACTATGGGAACACAATTTTAGTGCAGGCAAAAGGAAAGGTTTGGTTCCGTGAGTCCAGGGAGGAGAACGGGGAGGGAGGTGCAGCACGTTCTGGGAAAGGGACACATCTGAAGGATTGGTGTGTCTTGCAGGCAAAAATATCTCCATGCTGGTGGGTGGAACTGGAGCAGAAACAGTGAATGATTCCTCCAAATATTGGTCCAAAATTATTACTTTATTTTTTTTTTTTACAGGAGAGTCTCCTATTTTTTAGTTTTCCTGACCTTTTTCTTCTGAAGAGGAAAACCAAGCCCAAACTGTGCAAACTTTGCCTTGTGACACACTGAGATGGGCAACTTCAAATCAGCCTCGTTGTGCAGCTAAAATAAACCAAAACAATGCTGGGAGGGGGCGTCTTTTCCTTTTCTTTCACTCTGAAAACCCAAGATGAAATATTTCCACTGGCCCGAGCAGCAGCACCACCAACTGTTCCACATTCCCTGCTCGCTAAAATGTGCTCAAGCATGGCCAGACTCCTGCTGGCAGTGGGATGGAGGGGGAGAAGAACCAGTCTGGATCCTGCAGCTCATCTTGGGGTGGAGGAGCTGCTCCTGCCATGCTCCCTGGTCCAACAGGAGGCTGAAAATTTGCTTTTTCTGTGTGTTTTGAAGTTAGTGAGAGCAGTGTCTGGGAGTTTCTGAGCAGGGAGGTGGCCTGTAAGCAATTATTTGGTGAGAGAAGATGTGTATGTGGCTGGCAGAGGGGCTTTCACTCACACCTCACCCATCAGGACTTGGGAAAGAGTTTTTGCTTGGCATTTTGTGGCACTGCCAGCAGAAACAGAGCTGTTAATGATGGGTGCAAAGCACATTCTGTGTGCCCAATCCCAAATCCTGAGCTCTGGAAGGGTGGGAAATCAGATATCAGCATCCTCCTAAACCACAAGGTTTCTTTTGAGCCCTGGAAACTTTGTAGGCAAGCAGAAAAAGTCGAAGAGATAACAAAGGGTTCCCTTCCCTGAGCAGAACAATAAAGGCCACTCGTTGATCATTTGAATTTCTTGCCTAATGAAATTGGATACAGTCTGAACCCCCCCTATGCCAAAGGCTAATTCGTTTCCACGTTTGAAATGCATGTTATCAATTACTGACTGCAGATCTAATGATTTCCAGAGCTGCTTTGGATTCTGATACCAGAGCCTTTGAGGATTTATTGATGAGGAGTCTATAAAGTCAGTTTTGAACTGGGCATTCAATTCATCTCAGGAGTGTGCACCCAGCTCTTGGGGCTTTCAGTCACAGCTCAGCCAGACACATAAATATCTGCTTTTTCTCCTCAGCACACTTTGGATGCCATTAAATTCAAGAGTTGCTCCACATCTCCTGGAGGACCGTCCTGCAAGGACATGGGGTGAAATGCAGCAGTGTCACAGGGAAAGTCACATCTTCTGCTACCCAGTTTGGAAGTCAGAAATGTCCACTGTGCCTCTCCAGGCTCCAATACTTGTGAGTCCTCTGAGAGATTAGATAATTACCTGACACTGATTTAATGAGGGCAGAACCCAAAGTGCTCCCCAGCTTTGCTCTCAGGAGCAGGTGGATTCCCTAAGCTGAACCATTAAAATGCCACATCTACCTGATGCAAGCAGCAAGAGCAGTAGCTTTAAATCTGAATATTTGTTTTTTTTCAGACTCAAAATGTTCACCTAAGTTGATGATGTAATCACAGGATGCCATGATAGCAGCAAGAGGAGCTGACCCTCCCTTGTGCCCTCCATATTCTGCAGAAATACCTTTCAGACCCATGGGTTTTTAGGTTTTTCACCTCTTATTGCCACATTTACAGGCTCATGTCTCAGAGTGGCTCTGAGAGGTCTCCTGTGACACCCTGCTTTAGCCTGAAGCAGGTGACAAAGCCACAACTTTGGGACATCAGGGCTGGCCACCAGTCCCAACTTATCCATGCCAGTTGCACCATCCTGGGAAAAACTGGGGCAGCTTTTCCTCTGGCTGGGGGTTTGGGAGGGCAGTTTTAGGATTTTTGCTTGTTTTTAACCAACACAATCCTTGCCCTGTCATCAGCTGTTTGCAAACCTTCCACCTGTGCCTGGCTTGGTCCCCAGAGCCTCTGGTTTTCCCTTTCTCCCATTTGCACTTGGTGAAAGTGTTGGATTTGCCTTCCATGGTCTGGCAGAGAGAAGGCCATAATAACAGGGCTTTTTGCTCCTCCTGAGCAGAGGGATGGGGATTTACAGGGTTTCTGGTGGGGCTGTGTGTCCCAGCAGGGCTGGTTATTGAGGACCCCTTTGTGCTCATCCATCACACTGGGATGTGTCCCACTGGGGTCTCTGGAACCTTCCTTAAGGACACCCCAGGCAGAACCAGAGGTGCAGAAACTCCTGAGGGTAAATCCACTGAGCTCCTACCAGAGGAGCAAGATGCTGATTTAATTAAGAAAACGGGTTTATTGCTGTTTATAAAAGAACAGATCCCACTCTCATTCCCATATCCGTGCATGGCAGCACACTTTGTTTTCCCCTTTCTTCTTGTATCTTATAAACCCAGCTCCACATTTTCCTAACAGGGAGAATTTATAGAGCCAGAGCTCCAATCATTATAAATCAGGCAGAGCACACAAACACAAGAGGGGAAAAGCAAGCGAGAACATTGCAAATCATTCAGTGTCAATAATCTCCGTTGTTATTTGCAGCCAGCAAAGGAAATTGGACTTTTTAATATGTAACACATTAACCTGAGTGTCTGCCTAAATGGAGCTGCGTTTTTAATGTGTTGACATATTCACACAAGTGCTCTTTCTCTAATTCCCCCAACCTTAACATAACAATAATATTGTCAAATCATTAGCAGGCCCTTAAAGAAGGATTAATTCCCCCTAATGAAGCAGTGAGTTACACCCTTGGCTGTGGCCTGGCCACGCTGAACCCACAGCATCCATCCTGGCACACCTGGGGCTGCTCAGAGCTCAGGGATAGGGAATGTGTGTGCTGGGAAGGGTGAAAACTGGAATTCCACAGGTTTGGTGGGCTGGATTGCAATGACAGAGGCTGAATTCATGGAATGTTGGAATCACAGAATGGTTTGGGTTGGAAGGGACCTTAAAGCCCATCTCATTCCAAGACGTGGGATGCCTTCCACTATCTCAGGTGGCTCCAAGCCCCATCCAACCTGGACATTTGGACTCTTCCAGGGATCCAGGGGCAGCCACAGCTTCTCAGGACAACCAGGGCCTCCCCATGCTCAAAGGGAAGGATTCCTCCCCAATATCCATCCAAACCCACTCTCTGTCATTTTGAATCCATTTCCCTTGTCCTGTCACTCCCTGCTCCAACCCTTGCAGTGTTATTTGTCCTCTGGTGATGTGGTTCATTACCAGTGGGGGGGATTTGTGCTCCCAGTGCCACCGCATGAGGTGACAATGCTCTGACCATGCTGCCATCCCCTCCAATCCCCTGGATCTTGTGCCCAGCTCCTTTGCAGGAGTCACAGAGGGGATGAGGATGATTTGGAATTAGGCAGGGTGTGAGCTCCACAAAGCTCAGCAGAGTGAAACACAACTCTGGACAGAGGAGGGCATAAAGCTGATACCCCCTGAACACTGGGAGCTGCTTCCCATAACTGCCCTGGAGAAGCAGGGAGTGGTCAGCTCTGCTCACCCCGCTCCTCCCGTGGCTCTCTTCATTTTGCTGCATTTTCCCCTGGTTTAATATGGAGTTTTTACGGGCAGAATGTGCTCAGGATGGTGCATAATGGGCCCAACTGTGCAGAAATGTCATGCATGCGAAATCTATGCAAAGCCCCTGCTATGCTTTTGCCTGAATCAATTTAAAGAAGACGCTCCATAAAACAGGATAAAGCCAGATTAAGTGCATACAAATGAGGCAGCCCAGGCAAGGCTTTCAGAATTTGTTGGAGACAGATGGAATACAAATGGAGGCAGGAATTGCACCGGTGCATGTGTAAAACACACTTGGCAGATCCACCCAGGGAGGTGGAGGGGGGAGAAGCAGCCTGAGGAGAAATCCCCTCTGCAGGAGTCACCTGCAGGCAGAGGGGACAATAAGGCAGACATGAGGCCCATCTTCCTTCCCATCATTGTGGTCTTTGGTATTCCAGCAAATTCCCTGGAAAGCAGCACAGCTTTCTGTGGCATTATATGAATTCAGAGGGGGCGAAAGCCCATCAGCAGCACTGCCCGGCGTTATTTGCTTTGCTTCCACATTTATTTGATATTCCCAGATAATTTTCAGCTCCCTGCCCGCTGCAGCTTTTCCCCTGCCAGCGTGGAACAGGCTCCACAGGATGGGGATGCCATACGTGGCCAGGCTGGGATGCAAAATATCCTGTGAAATAAAGTGAGCAGATTGGGAACTTCTGTTCTCCTCAGCTGAGAGCAAGGGAAGTGCGTAAAAAATTGATGAAAGGGAAGATTTCCCTTTTTTAATTTTTTTTTTCTTTTTTCACACAATTAGCTGCTGGAAATCGGTGCCAGGAGATTTTGCTGAGGCTGAAAACCTGGCAGGCTGCAAAAATGAATGGGACATTTACATGGGTGAGGAGCACACCTTGTGACAGGGATTTAGGGAGCCCCAGCAGAGGCTGTAATCCACAGGTTTAGCTCAGAGAAGGCTTTTTACATCAAATTCCTGAAGAAACATGGTCCCACCACTGCTTTGCCAGTCCATGTGCATGTGGCAGCCTTTGGCCTCTTCCTTCAGTGAGTAATTTCTGTCTTCTGGCCATGCCCCATGGAATCACAGAATGGTTTGGCTTGGGATGGACCCTGGAGATCATCCAGGTCCCAGGCCCTGCCATGGGCAGGGAACTTTCCAGAAGACAAGGAAGCAGCCACAGGCTCTGTAACTCAAAGATAATTCCCTTTCTGGAAAAGCTGTGGGATATCAGCAGCTAGGGAGAGATGAAGATGCTCCGTCAGTGGCTCCTGAGAATATCAGAATATCCCAGTTCATCCCTGCCTGGATATTTTGTTAAATCAGGAGGTAGACTCCTCTGGGCACTGCAGTACTCATGGAAACACTCCATGTTTTCCATGGGTACTTTGGGAAAACAAAGTGTCCTCGGGCTGCTGGGAAGAAACTGACTTGGAAAGGGAGCTCAGGGTCTCCAGGCTTAGAACCAGAAGTAAAAACCCCTGAGAAGAAGAGCTGCTGCTGTGTTTTGGGCATGTCCCAAGGAAGTAAAGGCTGGTGGAGACAAGGGTCTGCCCCAAGCGGCACCAAAACCCATCTGTTCTTCTGTTTGGGGGCATATTTTAGGGAAAATTTATGCTGAATCTACTTAGACAGTCCTAAATATTTCATTGGCACTAGTGAAGATATTCCCACAGCTTCAAACCAAGCATATGGCCCTAGGAGGAAAGAGGAATTGGAAGTAATGACGACTGAACTCCAAAAAATATCTGCAGTCCCCTTTCAGCCAAAAAATAAAAAGAACATTTAATACTGATTATTTCAGAAAGTTAATTAATACAGGAAGTTATGTAACTGGCAAGTCTGGACTTATTTGGAGGCTACACCTCAAATCCTGGAGTTGGTTTTGGGTCCAGCAATTCAGGAAGGACATGGAGGGGCTGGAGCGTGTTCAGGGAAGGGAACAGAGCTGGGAAAGGGAATGGAGCACCAGGAGAGGCTGAGGGAGCTGGAAAGGGGCTCAGCCTGGAGCAAAGGAGGCTCGGGGGGACCTTGTGGCTCTGCACAACTCCTGACAGGAGGGGACAGCTGGGGGTGGTCGGGCTGTGCTCCCAGGGAACAGGGACAGGACAAGGGGAAACAGCATCAAGTTATGCCAGGGGAGGTTCAAGCTGGACATCAGGAGGAATTTCTCCATGGAAAGGGTTGTCCAGCCCTGGCACAGCTGCTCAGGCCACTGGTGGAGTCCCCATCCCTGGAGGGATTTAAAAGCCCTGTGGATGTGGCACCTGGGGACATGGATCAGTGTTGGCCTTGGCCCTGGCTGAGGAAATGGTTGGGCTTAATGAGTTTAGAGGGCTTTTCCAAAATAAACAATTCCATGATCTTGTGATTCTGTGGGGTGGTTTTTTGTGAGATATGAGAGGTTTTTGTCAAACTGTTCTTCAACTATTGCACCCTTGGAGAGGAACTTCATGTGGCCAAGAAACACCTGGAAAACTCTCCTGGGTGGGAGCTCATGTGCTGATGGTCAGAATCACGTGGACATTCATTCCCACTAAAAACTGGCAGCTCTCACAAAGATTGACTTTCCAAATGTGAAAACCTGTTCCTGCTCCTCCAGCAGTCATTTTTCCTGAGGAAAACTGGGAGATGAAGCCACACAGGCTGGGAAACCACTGCCCATGCTTTTTATTTATGTTTTTCTCTGTGTTTCTTCAGGCAGCCCTGCCAGGGTCACTGCCTTGTGTTATCCTGCTCAAAACCAGCGAGCTCCTGGGCTCTGCTGTGGTGGCTCCATGAGCCAAGGACTGCAGGGGCTTGGCTGGGCAGGAGGGAGGAGAAATCCCTTCCACCTGTGCTGCAGCTCTCGCTGCTTCGAGCTGAATAATTCAGGGTTTGGATTTTAATGAAGGTGTCTGTGCTGCTGACAATTTCCCTGCTCCTCCAGAACAACAAACCCTGCATTTAAACCTGAGGTGAGCTTTGGCTGCGAGCCTGAAATGCTTCTTGTTGATTCAGGGAGTACCCAGAGATGCTGAGGGTGACCAGGAGGGCTCCTGTGGACTCCTCCAGGCAGGTTCAGAACCTTTGCCAGGCTCAATCTGCTTCCCTTTGCTCCCTGCTCTGAGCAGGAGTATGGGAAGTGGCCTCAGACACTCAGGGTACAGCTTCATGGAGGTTTTTCCTTATTCCAGACCAAAGCTTCAGGAGCTAGAGACTTGGTGTGGGGAGTGGGTTGGTGGTTTGACACCCTGTGGACCTGGAAAAATGTGCCTGTGTCCTGTTTCAGAGATCCACATTTCATGGGCAGGATGGGAAACTCATCCCTGTCCCCTCCTTCCACAGCCCTCAGCCACCCTCAGTATTCCACACACAAGGAGGCTTTGGAAAACCTTTGATCTTTCTCTTTTCTCCTTACAGGCCAGGGTGCTTCCAGTCCTCATCTGCCTCCCCCCTTTCCCTATGAGGATTCCCATCCTTTCAGCTCTCCTAACCATGTTCCATCAAGGGACACTGTTTCCCAGTGATATCTCCTTTAACTTTGTTAGGAGTATTGGATGTAATTCTTTCAGACTTGTTTTTTCATTGAAATATTCTTTTCCCCAGCATAAAGGATTTTTACAGAGATTTTTAGACTTCGATTTCACTTGATGAGCTGTTTTCTTGCCAAAAAAAAATAAAAAGGAAGGAAAGGGAGAAGAGAGAGAGGGATGGATTTGGAATGTGCAAAAAGTAATGCTCCAGGATTTTCTCCCTGTGACATGGTTCCCTTAGGAATTATCTCGCTGTTTCATTTCCATGTTTTTTATTGCTCAGCCTCTCAGAAATAACATTTCTTTGTTTAACAGCTGACCCAGCCAGGAATGCAAATCCAACTTGCTCTGGGTTTGCATCACCTGAGGTTGGAGCAAGGCCTGTGCCCTGGGCTCCTGCTGCAGCTCAGCACAACCAGAGAGGGCTTTGGGATTCCCTGGGACACAGCAGGGAATGTGACAAGCCAGCAGAAAATAAATTATATTCCCTGGCTTTTGTGCAGATCCCAGGAGGATTTGGGAATATACACCAGGTGGAATGTCCCTGGAGAACCAGAGCCAGAGAGGGCGACATAAAGTGAGTCCAGCCATGTCCAGGTCCCCCTTGGGACAAATACCCCATGAAATGGCCATTGTGAGGGAAAGGAGCAGACATTGCAGGCAGGACATTCCACAGGACTTTATACATCCCTGAGGAGAGATAATTCAGAGCTCTCCTCCCAGCCTCAGGAGCTGCTGTGCTGCCAGACAGCCAAAACAAGGGACAGCTTCCAGGTCAGACACGTTTCCTTCCTGATGGAAGCCCCTGGAGCCCAATTCCAGCACCTTCACCATCCCAGCCACCTCACAGTTAGGACCACAGAACCATGGAATGGTTTGGGTTGGAAGGGAACTTAAAGATCCTCTCATTCCATCTTCCACCACTACATCTTTTACTATCCCAGGCTGCTCCAAGCCCCGTCCAATCTGGCCTTGGACACTTCCAGGGATCCAGGGGCAGTCAGAGCTGCTCTGGGCACCCTGTGCCAGGCCTAACCACCCTAACAGGGAGGAATTCCTTCCCAATATCCCAACTAAATTCCTCCTCTTTCGGCCTGACCATGGGTTCATTAGAGCTGACAAGGCACAAGGAGTCAGGGCCTCTGGAGTTGTTGTGGCTCTCTGTCAGGATCCTGCTGAAAAGCTGACAGTGTCCTGATAAAGCCTCTGCTCCTGACTGTACCTCAGGAAAGGGAATTTAGCACCATAGAAATGGCTCAAGAGAAGTTCCTGAGGGAGCCCTGGAGCTTCCCTGAGCATTACAGAGCAGCAAGGGACAGAGGAAGAATAATAAATTTCACTTTCAGTGGCCTTAACAGAGAAACATGCCAAGGATGCTCCATAAATTCCACTGTAACAGTTGGAAGTTGGCACCTAGAAAGGTCAAAGAGTAAAAATTCTGGGCCCAAATCTGGCCCTTCCAGGTGTAGATGTGGTGCTTGAACTGGCACATCTTCCTTCCCACCTCTAAAGGCCTGGGCCTGGGGAAGGTGACACTCTTGCCTTCCCACAAGAAGGAGGTAAATTATCCTGATGAGAATGGAGCTATCACCTCAGAGCTGCAAGAAACTCCCACTCTCCCTGTCACTGACAAAGGGCTCTCCTGTTTGTCATCCCCCCCTTCTTTAAACTGCAGTTTTGAAACAGCAGTTTTTGAACTGAGCTGGCTTAGTCCCTGTTTAGATAATGGAGAGTGTGTCCCACCCCATCCCAGACCTTCCCTCAGCCTAAGGGGACACCCTGAAGGCCCCACTCCAGTCCTGCTGGTGGCAGATCCTTGTGGAAGAACAGAAACCATTTCAGGAGCTGTGGGAAGGGAAGGGAAGGGAAGGGAAGGGAAGGGAAGGGAAGGGAAGGGAAGGGAAGGGAAGGGAAGGGAAGGGAAGGGAAGGGAAGGGAAGGGAAGGGAAGCCTTGTTTTCCTCCTGCAGCAGCAGGTGCCTGGAGCTCCTTTGGATGCTCATTTGCAAAGTCATCCTTGGTCATTTATTTCAGAACCAGCTGAGGAGCAGCTGCTCCCATGAGAAATGTGACAAATCCTCCACAGGGCTGTTTGGATTTGGGGCAGCAGATTTTTGGCAAACAAGAAGAGGTGAAGGTGACAGGAGCTGGTGATTTGGACACAGAACAGCCAGAACCAGCTGCCTGCAGATTTGCTGTGGGGCTGGAGCTTTGCTGGTTGGAGAACAGGTCCAGCCAAGCACAATTCCTTTGGGATTTATCCTGCAGTGAGCATTTCAAGTTTGCTACTGCCTCCTCCTTCTTGCCCCAGTGGCACCTCCTCACCCTCAGCTGTGCAGGTCCTGCAGGCTCTGAAGGCTCCAGTGCAGGTCAGGGTTTGGTGTCCAGGTGCCCAGCAATACCAGCTTCCCAAGGAGGCTCAGGAAAACCTTGTGGGAAACGAGAGGAGTGAGAAAGGGCTGTGCCTCAGCAGAGCAGTGAGTGGGGAGGATCATACCCCACAGGGCTGAGGGCCTTGGCAAGGCACCTGGAGCAGAAGAGGAAATCCCACTGGAGTTCTGGGACAGCCCTGTTGCTTAAATGTACAAAATATTTCTGTGTCTCCAACTTGGCAGGGCTGAAGTTTGGCTGGGAAAAACCCAGCTCCATCACAGTGCTCCTCACTAGGAATGAGCATCACTAAACCCCAGGAGCTTTCCAATAGGAATCCAAGATCAGGAGAAAAGTAGGAATGAGCATCACTAAACCCCAGGAGCTTTCCAATAGGAATCAAAGATCAGGGAGAAAAGTAGAAGGCCTGGAGAGAAGGAAACTCAGATCTTTGAAGGTCCCACACAGTTCAAATTCAGTTTTCAGCCTCAGCCAAATCCCATAACCAGCAATGAGATTGGCAGCTGCTGGTGGCCAGTCCAGGCCCTGGCTTTGGGTGGGCTGGGGTCAGCAGGGATCTGCACAGCTCTGGGAAATTACTTTGTGGCCTGGCACATCTCCCTGTGTAGGAAAAGATGCTGGGAGTGCATCCCTGCTACCTCCAGGGCCTCTCACGAAGGTCAGAGCTGTACACAGCCAGAATTCCAACTTGTGGCCTCTCCAAATCCATCTACAGTGCTGGTG